>VWZG01007664.1:320289-518831 GCA_013396735.1 Grallaria varia
TTTTTTTTATGTTTTTGTCCCTTTTGATATGTTCTGCCTTGTGCCCCCACTTCCCCTGTGTCTATTATGGGAAAAGGAAAAGAGTTACATGAATCTTCTTCCCAGTGCCTTTCAGCACCAGTGATGGTAGCTCTGTGTGCCTTCCTTTGCAATTCTCGTTTCCCAACTATGTGATAGTCCCTGCTTGTGCTGTTCCCTCACTTTGCAGAATTTTCCCACCTTCTCAGCATCTTCATTCTCCCTCTTCATCCAACTGCTTGTTAGTCCTTTATCTGCCATTTTTCTTACTGACTTGTAGTCAATTGCCTCTTCTGTCTTCCATCCTCTTTGCCCAAATGATTTGGCTTTCCATTGACCCGCCCTCCAGTTCCCACTGTCCTTGCCAAGAAGGCTCCAATCCTCCCTTGCCAGCTTCCTGCAGCTTCCCACTCACTAGATCTGCTACAATCTACTTTTTTTTTCATTTTCCTTACTTCATTCATGCACTTTGTATTCTAGTCACATTTTCCTTTCTATGTTGCCTAGGTGTCAGCACAGAGTAGTTGAAAGTATAGAAACTTTCTGGCTTCTGGACTGTATTTTCAATGCTTACCTAGCCAAAGAGCTAAAACTGTGGGGAAAATCCATTTTTTAAAAGACCAACTTTATCCTTGAAGTCATGGTTGTTAAAGGAAGATTGTAAAACTTTCTTGGTAAAGTTCCAAAACTTTTTCTAGTGCTGCTGTAACTGTACTCTTGCAGATAATGTCAGTGCACAAAGGATCCTCACTTGTTGAGGCCGTGTCTGTGTACTTTATAAAACTGTTTGGGTCCTGTAACTTGGAAACTTTTACTCTGTGGAAAATGGAGCATAGAGACCCCTGACAATATTGAGGGTGTCCACAATTTTTAGAAAGCTTAGCTGATAAATTTGAAGAAAAAACTACTGAGACTTTCTATGTGGTATTGTGGATCTCAGCTTTTTTATTGTCATTAGTATGTACAAATTTCTTATTCCCTCAGTGCCTTGAAGGTGTATTTTAGGCGAGCTCTAGAGGACAAATACAGTGAAAGGCAAATTCCTACCCTATAAATTGCACATTGTTAAACGTATCAAGTTCCTTCTAATAAATGTAGAGGTGCCCCCCTGCTCAAAGATGAGGGTTTTTTTGTGTGTGCACAAGGTTTTAAAATACTTTTTGTATCCAGGTTGTTTGGATTTAGTGGAGCTGTTTTATGACAGATGAGCTCCATGTTGAATATTTGCCTCAAATTAGATTATATGTCAAAACTCTAACAAAGTTGGCTGATGTTACTTTTTATAAGATAGTGAAAACAAAATGTTGTAATAGCAACTTGAGTGTTGAACAATCTTTATATTTCATTCTACCCTGCATAATTTTAAACAGCTCTTGTGGAATAACAATAAATGCCTTGGTTGGGAGCTATTCCTCAACCATAATTGCCAGGTAATTAAAGACTCTCTTCTGCCTCTTGACCACAGCTCTCCCACCCTTAATGGTGGGAGTGTGCAATTCAACCAGAGCCAAACCAGTAAAGTCTGGTCTAGGGCTTGCATTTTTATTCTTTTAAGATGGAAATTATTCACCAGAACTGTTGCCTCCTTTTCTGCAACTATTATCAAATCTGGTTATAAGGACCATGTGCCCTGAATCAAACTAATGATCTAGCTACTAAGTGTCCTTCAGTGGTTCTCTGTATGGTTTTTTTAGGTCCCCTCAAGGATGGAGGGTGGGTTTGCATTTCCTACTTCAAGTCAGCACGGATTTTCCTATGTGGTGGAGGCTTTCCTGCGTGAAGTATTCTGGCATGGCCTTTTCTCTTTCATGGTCGCGTGAAATGTGACTAAAAGCTCTTTACCCTCATATCAAAAGGTCTTTTCCAAGACTATTCTGATCTGCCAGTCTTTTACCAAAACCACCTTAGAACCTGAAAGCTTCTCAGATTGACTAGATTCCCCTTGGTCACTGAGAAAGTGGGGAGAAACCTTGCTGAGAAGCTGCTGCACAATCCCCATCCCTGCCTGAAGGTCCCCTTACCATGCCATGTGCTGGTTCTGGCAGGTAGTGCCAAGACTAGAGAGCTCATGGATTATATTTAACCAGTCTTGGTTGCACAACTTGAGGGCTGCCTTGCATCTTGCAATCTTCTGCCTCGGGCAAGTCTCCCTCAACTTGCATTTTGGGGCAAAGCACCACTGGGTATCATCCGCCATCTCCCTGGACCCATTTAAGGATTAGGTGGGTGTTGGCAGTGCTGCACTGCTTGGCATCTCCTCAAAATCCATCTTTCAGCCTCCAAACCCTGTCAATTATTTGATTTATTGTCCCTCTCTGACAGATGAGCTGTTTGATTTTGGAACATAAATGGAGAAAAATGTGAAAGATAGTTACTAACTGCAGATGCTAAGGGAACAGTGTGAAAAAAGAGCAGCAAACCATCCACACTGAGCAGAGTGTGGTTCCTGTAACTTCCCAAGTCAAAATCTCTGCATACAGTAAAAGTCAGGCTAGAAGGTTTTATATATATATATATCTGCTCTATATAATGTCTTCTGTATGATCTGCTATATTATGCCACGCTACAAAGTTTTCTCATCATTCCTGTGTAAGTGTATTGCCTTTCTATTTAAATCTGTAATTTTTTCCCCTTTATTTCACTCTGCTTTTTCTAAATTGTTGGATCTTGCTTGTAGGGAGAGATTTTTCAGTGGCAAACCGACAGTAATAAAAGTTATTTTGTATAGTAGTAAATTACCTGGAATGCCACTTACTTTGTTTTTAATGATATTTCTACCCGAACTGTCACACGCTTCCTAATTGTTTTGTGAGTTTGAGCTCTGTAAACATGAAACAGCCATTATGAAATGCACTGAAAGCATTCTCAATGAAGTAAGCTGTGAATATGTGAATGCTTGCAAAGATTTTCATTTTCTGTTTTAATGTGGCTGTATGAAAGTTGATTTCTGTATTTAACTTTTTATTTTAGAAACTTTGTTAGCATAGTTTTGCTTTTTACCAACAGCCCATAGCAGTAGTTGAAAGGCATTTGATGTGGTTGTTTCTATATGCCTTTATTGGATTTACACTTGCTTTTACCCAAGTTTCACTATGTGTAAAACTAGTTTAGAATTTCAGTTCTTTGATTTTTGGGTTTATCCCCTTAAATGCAGGGTGTGTGTATGTATTTTTTTCACAATTATGGCTTTTTAAATATCTAATTTCTGAAAGTAAATCCATCCTCTGACACAGAGGGAAGAAACCCCAACCGGTAACATGCCATTACATAAAAAATACTTTGGCAAAACTCTGTATTTTCTGCCTTTGATATGTAAGAATCATTCCTTTTCTAGATTTCTCTGCCTCTTTATTAAAACCGTAACAAAAAAAATAATATATATATATATACACGCACACATATATATTCTGTCTTTCTGGTTTCAATGAATCTGGGAGTAAAAAAACACAACTTGTTTTGATGGCATAAAAGAGGATTTCCTGGCATGATATGTGAGCTGGAATTGGATGTGACAAGTGGAGCAGCAAACAGTCTTGAGGAAATAGATTATTTGATTTTTCCTATTTATACGTTTCATGCTGTTTTAAATTGGGTACACCTGTGAAACTGAAAAGGAATATATTTTAGTGCACTTCCTTAGAGAAAATGTAAAGCACTTTTAATTAAATTGTGTGGTGACTAGTCAGCTTAATCTGTTCTCCTTGGAAATTTTTTATTTCTAATTTTATTGCTAATTTTTTATTTTCTTCCTTTCTGTTTGCACCTCTAACCTGTAAGACTTGATGCTCTCTTTCCCCTGTGTTTCAGCGTTTACTTTTATGCTACAGCACTGAAAACATGACCCTTTGATATCCTTCCTGGTTTGAATATAAGCTCATATGGCACACATTGCTTAGGGAAGAGGAGTTAGAAGGGTCCTGTTTGAGCTCGACTTTTAGTGTGGGATTTTTTTTTTTTTTCTTTCCTTGGAACAGCTTCAGCTGATGAAAGTTGTCAGAGTTGCAGTTTTACTTTGCAAGTGGCACTTTGATTTAAACATTGTAAGTCTGGAAAACAGCAGGAAACTGTGCCTAAAAATAGCTGTAAATATTTCCTTATCTTCTTGAGTATTAATTGACAAAAATCTATACTGCCCTCATCTGTTCTTTTCCTTTCAATTCTTAAACATCTGCTTCACCAGATTTTCCTCATAACAGCAGTTCTAGACTCTAAGATTTCATCTTAGAACCAACATCTGACTAATTGTTTAAAATATATATTCAATGTATGCAGCACCTGAGTAACACTTTACCTTGAAAATGAAGATTTACCTTGTGAAAGCAAGATTTTTTTTGGTTTTGTTTTGGACTTTTTTTGTATGTTTGGTTTTCGGGGTGGGGGGTGGAGGTGTCTGCCTTTTTTTGTTCTTGTTTTTTTGGTTTTGGGTTTTTTTTGTTTATTGCCTCGTGAAACCTTCAATCTTCTTGCTGGAGTTTGTGCTATGTTTCTTCCTTACTGTGCATGTCTCTATTAAAAGTTCCTTTTTGCTGTGGAATGTCTTCACAAAGTTTATGAAGTGAAATTTTAGCAAATTATTTGAGTTCTGAACGCAGTGTTCTGCAAGGTTTCATTTAGACTTTTAATTTGATCTTAACCAAAAAAGGTTACAAAAGGATGGCATACTGAAGATCAGGAAAGAAGGTTCTAATATGTCTAGTAATGTACCCTTAATGACACTTTATTTGGAATTCAGGGTCCTCAAGTGCAGTTTATAAATGTGTACTGTTGGTAAGATTTAGTTCTTGCCAGAGATCTGTTAAGTGAGGTATGTTCCATTTTAAATAGTTAAATGATACAAATTTTTTATTACTAATCATAGTAGCTCTTATCATTTCAGGAGTCCTCAAAATGATAATTTTTAGGTGTCCTTAATATCTCTCAAACTGGATTCATATCTGAAAAACCACTCTGCTCAGCAGGATTTTGCTACTGAGCCTCAGAGACGAGTGTGGTTCTCTTTAGCGTGATTTCCTTAACTGTTTATAATTGTGGGATATCATCCAAAAAGACAAATAATAAAACAACAAAGGTTTTAAAAAGTGTGGAAAAACTGCCTGCAAAACCTGAATTAGCCCAGTCATGCATGCACTTGAGAAAAGCCGTGGTGTAGTATTTTTTTTAATTGAATATTAAATTCCGTGTGCCTGTCACATTACTTTGATATTTTGTTAACCTCTTTGAATTCTGTGGGTTAAAGTATAAGGCACAGTAAAGAGGTGACCTGCAAAATAACTGATGGGGAAGAGAAAGCTCAAAGGAAAGGATCAAGGAGCAGCTGTGGCCAGGGCCACTATCGGCTGAGCTTGCGGGGACACGAGGAGTGTAAATGTTTGCAGAGGCTTTTGAGGTACCAGGGAATATTGTAGAGGTAAAGCTTTGTCTTTCAAACTTTTGCTTTCATTCACATCTCTCTTCAGAATGTAATGAATAGTATCTTTTGAAGATGTCAATGCAAGGTTATTTCAGGTCTCTGACTGGAAACTCTCAAGAGCCAAAGTAAATTCACCAATATTAGTGTTGAGAAGAAAGGAAAGGTGCAAGTCTGAGATCCAGTCTGAGCACTGAGTTATCACAGTTGTTATGCAGAGCAGCCAGGATCCTGGAGGTCAGCCTGGACACCAGCTGAAGGAGAGGAGTATGTGTAAAATGTGCAGTATGGCCACTCCATACTTGGAACAGCAGCAATTACTATGGTCTGTAATTAATAGCTATGTACTTTTCATCACATCTCTTCCGCTTTCAGTGGTCAGTGAACAGAGCTTACTCTCTCTGTGTAGCTGCTGCTCAGGTCACTTCTGTAGAGGCACTTGGTGTTCACAGGAGCAGCTGAGCTCTGTTGAAATCCTCATCTGCACATGTACGTGGCTGTCAAAATGATAAATACTTTTAAAAACTTGGACTTACGTACTTCAGATTGAGCTTCCAAATTACGGAGCACTTTGTTTTGTGGTGGTGTGCTCTTTATGTATTCTTTAAAGCTGGTCTTACTTTCTCTGTCGAGTGGAGCCTAGTCTTCTATTGTCAGAGTGGTGATGTGAAAATCTTTAAGTACATGGATACAAAGAATCATAGAATATGCTGAGTTGGAAGGGACCCATCAGGATCACTGAGTCCAACTCCTGGCCCTATGCAGGACACCCAAAGAATCACATCATGTGTCTGAGATCATTGTCCAAATGCTTCTTGAAGTCAGACACACTTGGTGCTGTGACCACTTCCCTGTGGAGCCTGTTCCAGTGCCCAGCCACACTCTGGGTGAATAACCTTTTCCTGATATCCAAACTAAACCTCCCCTGAGTCATCTTCATGCCATTTCCTCGAGTCCTTGTCACTGGTCATGAGAATGAAGACATCGGTACCTGCCCTTCCACTTCCCCTCGTGAGGGTGTTGATGATCACAATGTGGTCTCCCCTCAGTCTCCTTTTCTTCAGCTTGAACAGACCAAGTGACCTCAGGCACTCCTCTTCTGCTTTCCCTCAAGGGCCCTTCACCATCTTCATTGCCCTCCTTTGGACACTCTTTAATAGATTAATATCTTTTTTTCTGTTGCAGTGCCCAGAACTGCGCACAATATTCAGGGTGAGGCTGCCCCAGTGCAGAGCAGAGCAGGACAATCCCCTCCCTTGCCTGGCTGGCAATGCTTTGCCACACACAGTTGGCCCTCCTGGCTGCCAGGGCACTGCTAACTCATACTCAACTTGCCATCGACCAGAATCCCCCAGGTCCCTTTCCACAGCGCTCTCTCCAGCCTCTCATTCCCCACCCTGTGCAAACATCTGGGGTTGCCCCATCCCAGTTGCATAGTCTGGCACTTTCCCTTGTTAAACATCATGTAGTTGGTGATGGCCCATCTCTCTGATTTGCTGAGGTCCCTCTGCAGGGCCTCTCTGCTTTTGAAGCAGTTGACAGTTCCTCCCAATTTAGTGTTATTGGCAAACTTAGTACTCCTATGAGTCCTGCATCCAAGTTGTGAATGAAGATGTTGAAGAGACCTGGGCTGAGGATGGAGCCCTGCAGAACCCCACTAGTGACTGGATGCTGCCTCATTCACTGTAACTCTTTGTGCCTGGCCTGTGCTCACCCCTCACATAACAGATATCCAGCTGTGTGCTGGACATTTTGTCCAGAAGGATCCTGTGAGAAACAATATAAAAAGCTTTGCTGAAGTCCAAAAAGGTTACATCTGTTGGATTTCCTTGATCAATTAATTGGGTTACCTTGTCGTAAAAGGAAATCAGGTTGAATAAGCAGGAGTTTCCTCCTCTGCTGGCTGTGACCAATGACAGCATTGTTCTCCAGGTGTTTTTCAATAATCTTTTCCGTGATTTTACTGAGCACTGCAGTGAGACTGTCAGGATGGTAGTCTCCAGGTTCCTCCTTCTTGACTTTCTTGAAAATCTGGACAACATTCCACCAACTTCCAGTCAGCTGAGACCTCTCTGGATTCCTAAGACTGCTTGAAAATCATCGAGAGAGCCTTTATGATGACATCAGCCAGCTCTTTGAGAATTCTTGGATGAATCCCATCAGGCCCTACAGATTTGTAGGGATCCAACTGGAGCAGCAGATCCTGCGCAAGTTCACAGTCAGCTGGGAGTTGATTATTCATGTAGTCATAGTCCTGCAGCAAATTTTGGATTGAGTGATCCTTCAGTGATACCTATGCAAATTAAATCTGACCACTTGCCCAGTGAGAAAGCATTGCCTGTCTTGTATGTGGAATGAGGCAGAAGTCACGTGGAAAAATAACATGTGGTTATGTGAGTGAAAACTGTAGTAGAGTGTCGCAGGGCCTCAATCTGAATTTGCAGAGCGAGCCATTATTTTCCCTTCAGCTGTGCATTTGTCTCTCTTGCTTAACTCCTGATTATGTCTTTTATGTAATCTATGCTGAGTTATTTTTGTATACTGAGTCTGCTCTTATCTCTTCTACAATGTTCAATGCTTTTCCAATTAATCCCTACAACTGTATATTAGTCAGAATGCTGATGTATCACATGCCATGCAGAGGGTATCTGCCAGTGGCTTTCAGCATTTGATTTGTGCATCCTAAAACTTTCACGAGGATGATGCAGATGACTGTATGATACGTGCAGATGAATTCAAGTTTTTAATGATCTTCTTCGTTACTGTAAACGTAAGTCTTGAAAATTACTTTCTGATCTGTAAAATAAAAACTAGTGGGTTTACTCCTTATTGTCCTGTTTCCATCCTACATACCCCAGAAATTGTACTCTAGGATTATAGTTTTATAGAAAATAGTTTAATCTGTCCTTCAGAAAAATTTAAAAAATCTACTTATAAAGATGACTTAGTTAAGGCAGGGAAGTTAAGCACTGACCTAAAAAAATATTCAATGTAGAGTCAGTTTTTAAAAAAATAAAATAAAAAACAAACAAACACAAAACTTAGGTCTGCTTTATTTTCCTTTAATGTGCATGATTTTCTGCTTTTCACCTCAAAGCTAGCAGTTATACCCTGGACACATGTCTTTTAAAACTGTGAATTTAGTACTGTGTCAAAATTAGCATACAAGTTTCTAGATTTGACAGGTTTTTTTCTTCACACTCTAAAAACTTTAATACTGTTAATTTTGGGTTTGCTTTAAGTTGCCAACTATTTTTAGCTTCTAAAATTTCAGACGTCTTCATGTCCTTCTGAGGTACAGCTTGCTTACCTAAAAGCTACATCATAGCAACTGGTACAGGATTTTGCTCTTACTAAGTATCTAGGACGTTAATACGTTGCTATAATAAACTTGAAAGTGTTAAAGTAGCTTTGTACATGAAAAGGAAAACATAGGAATTATGTCTTGCAGTTTTGAAGACAGAATATGTTGAGAACTTCATGAGCTCTTCTGGCTGGGCCCCTTAGAGGTGGCTTGCTGTTTCTTCTTTGTGTTGATGTGGAGCTCTCTCTTCATTCTTAAAAAATGATGACCCATGTATTTATTGCAATTTTATTGACTCAGCAAAGGCAGTTGAACACGTTTTTTTGAATGTAATAGATTCTGAAAGCAATTTTTAATGTAACTGAAAACTTCAAAATTGAATAGAATATCAGTGAGCAGGACAGCATGGATTTCTTTGAATGAATAGTGTAATACTGGAAAAGCTGCTTGCAAGTTGATACCAATCTTGCTGCCACTTAATGTCTTGGAGAGGATATACAGGAAGCCAGAGGCCTGGAAGAAGCAGAAGTAAAGAGTGTTTTACTATCTTCATCCTAACATGCTACCTACTCCTGCTTATTATCAGGAGAGTTTGTCCAGCTACTTGTTCACCCATAGTATCTTTGAAGGTGAAAAGTAGACTTCAAACAGGCTGAAATAATTTCCTATTCTCATGCAAAAGCTAGGAACAAATAAAGCCCTAAACTATTGGAGAGGAAAAGAGTTCTTTGCTGTCAGGAGTGGGAGGCTGGCAGACCTGTGGAAGAGGGCAAGGGAACTGGCATATCAGTGCTACAGGAAACCCCTTCTGCTCTTGCCCTCCAGTGAATGTCCACCCATCACTGCAATGGACCCTATAATTTGGTGCTTTGCAGTGTAATCAGTTGGGTGATCAACAGTTTCCCTCTCAATTATCTAATGCATTGTTATTTTTCAGGTATGTTTTGTGATGCTTTATAGTTTAGCTTTCAGGTATTAAACATGAGCAGTAGCAGAAACTATTGCTTTAAGAGGTTTTCTCAAGTTTATTCAGGTTTGCTGTCATAGTGGTGGTGTGCAGAGAGAGGGTAGGACTTAGAGTCAGCCAGCTTTCCTTTTTACAGTTTAAACTTCTTTAGATCTAATTTAATTCTCTTATCAGTGAACCTTTAAGTGGTGACAGTTCTAGCTATTACATCGGGCACTTGAATCTTTTTTGTTGGAATCATATAATACAGTCAAAACTAATTTTTCCCAAATATGCTGATGTGAGGTTGTCATGTCAAGAGCCACAGACTATTTCAGTGTACTCTTCCCAAACATTTCAGAGGAGGGCAGTCATTGAGCTTAATCTCAGGATTTCAATATTGAAGTATTTTTTGGTTTTTTTTTTTTCCTTCCTCCAACCTGATGTCAAATTATCATTTTAAGGATGTTGCTTTCAAATGTGGTGGGACAACTGAAATTAGTCTACACAATGACAAAATGCCTCTCACTACTAATATTGGAACTGAAGGTGTAAGATTTCTGTAAAATTAGGAGGAATTTCTTCACAGAAAGGGTTTTCAAGCATTGGAACAGGCTGCCCAGAGAGATGGTGGAGTCTGTGTCCCTGCAGGTGTTTAAGTTAAAACTGTACATGGCACCTAGTGCTCTGGTCTAGTTGATGTAGTGTTCAGTCAAAGGCAGGGCTCGAGGATCTCAGAGGTCTTTTCCAAGCCCATTCATTCTGTGGTTAATGTCTTTGATGCTCGTGAATGTGTTTTCTAATGTAACTACAAGTGATGAGAATTAGGAGACATTTATACGTTTTTGAAGTTATGCACAACTCAAAATATCTGGTCACTCTTCTGTTCTGCTTAAAGCGTAACGATGCCTCTGTCAGAATGTTAATTTTCTAATATTAGTGATACATGTGCTAATACTTACCACTTCTATTTCTCCTTCACTCATTGCAGAAAACATTTTCAGTGTTGAAATGAATTCTAAGTTAGTGAATGCACAGCTGCTCCTATCAAGTGCTGTAAAGACTGTATCTTTATCTGCTTAAGTGACAGACACAATTCATTTATGGGTTTGAAACTGCTGTCACACCAAAAGACTCATATTGTGGAGAAGTTTGCTTTCCTTGCTATTGAAAAGTTAAATATTTCTTGTGGTCTCTTATCTGCGTTTTCAAAATTGTAAGAGCTATCATGGTTTGTTTTCTAAATTCATGGGCACCTGTAGTGTGTATTCAGTAGGTGGGCTGCACAAGCAGAGGAAGGGTGTGCAGTGTGCAACATTCTGCCACTCCTGCAGAGATGCTCTGAATCGTGCAGTTGATGCTGATTTGTGATGATAATGTGTTATTGAGATACTATCCAGAGTTAGATTAAATAAGAAAGCTGTAATGAGGTTGAGGGAAGTGATTCTGTCCCTCTACTCCATTCTCATGAGAAGACCCCACCTGGAGTGCTGCATCCATCTCTGGGGTTCCCAGCACAGGAAGGACATTAACCTGTTGGAGTGACTCTGGAGGAGGCCACCAAGATGATGAGAGGGATGGAGCACCTCTCCTGTGAGGAAAGACTGAAAGATTTGGGTTTGTTCAGTCTGGAAAAGAGAAGGCTTAGGAGTGACTTAATGGTGTCCTCTCAGTATCTGATGGGAGCCAACAAGAAAAATGGAAAGACACTTTTTACAAAAAGAGCATGTAGTGATAGGACAAGGGGGAATGAGAGTAGATTTAGATTAGATATTAGGAAGACATTATTTTCTGTGAAAGTGAAACAAGTTACCCAGAGAGTTTGTGGGATCCCTGTCCCTGGAAGTGTTCAAGGCCATGTTGGATGGGGTTCTGAGCAACCTGGTCAAGTGAAAGGTGTCCCTATACATGGTGGGGACGTTGGAACTAGATGATCTGTGATTGGGATATAGATGATATTACATTACTAGAACCAAATCTAATTGGCATATCTTGCAGATGGCTGTTGATCTGCTAACTGCTTGTCACTGATTTTGGAGGGCACCAAGCTGTGTGGCGTGATGTTCCTTCCCCTGGATGGAAGGGCTGCCATCCAGGGGCACCCTGACAGGCTTGAGAGGTGGGCCCATGCAAACCTCATGAGCTTCAACAAGGGCAACTGCAAGGTCCTGTGCCTGGATCAGGGCCCTCTGCTCATTCAGTGATTTTATGACTCTGAACATGTAACTCTAAGATACAGAGTAGGAAAAAACTCTGCTGTCAAACTGCGTCTCAGAAGGCCTGCCAGCTGCACCAATGTGTAGCTAATTCACAATGACTTTAGAAAGCAAAATGAATCTTCCCATAGATACTTTCTGACAACTGGCTCATCTTTTCATATTATTGGCAAGAACCACATTAAACCATTCTGTCACTGATCCTTTTTTCACTGTTATAATTCCTTTGCTCAGCAGGGTAAACTACATGTTCTCTTGGAAATTCCCTGCTGGTAAGCTGAGCGAAGATGTACTCCATGTGACAGGACAGCTGAACGTGGGCTGATGTGTCCACAGTGAGGCCAGTTGTGTAGGATGGCTTCTGAGTAGCCCAGGTTAGCCTGTGGGTAGAAGAGCGAAATTCAGAACTGAAGATAAGGTGCCACCTTTTTTGTTGTAGCTAGAGGCAAGTTATAGTCATCATAAATTAATGTATCATTTAGTTATCCTGATTAATTTCTCCAGGAATTTGATAAAACATCCATTATACCTGGTATATCATCTGACAGGAGCAGCGTAGACATAGACACAAAAACAAAGGAAGCAACACATTCTAAATCCGGAAGGAATTTGAGCACTTCTTAGTTACATGCAATAGGGAACACTGAAAGCAAGCAAATTAAACTTTAGAAAACTAAAATTGTGATTAAGATATTTTGAACTGGGGAAGAATCCTTTTCCTTTAGTGCTGCACTAGTTAGTTCTTCAGCTGTATGGCACTGTGTATTGCTCTTTGGGCACTTTGGCAGCTGTTGCTGTACGTGTGTGCTCCTGCAATCACTGGTGCAAAATGCAATAAGAAAGCACAGCAGGCTTCCTGAAGAGAAACATTGCACAGCAGGGCCAGTGATCAAGAAAGTATTTTACATGGGTGGGAAAAACTAAACTGGTCACAGGTCCACGCAAGTCTGTTTGAGATCTTGCAGATCATACCTGGACTAAAGACTCACATAGATTAAAACTTCCAGACATCTATTTTCTGCTTTTACTGTAGTCTGTGTTTTTGAAGGAAAATTTTACAGTTTGAATAAGTGTAATACGTTTGTAAAACCCATATTTGTGTGATCTCATAAAATTGAGGAAAATGCCTTCATAAACTGTTACTTCTGATCAGTGTCATAATTTCTGAATAAAAATTTTCTTTTAAAATCTTCATTCCTGCTTCTACAACAGCAGCAAAGAAGCATTGAAAAGTGCTGTTCTGTATTAGATTGATGTTAAGATGCTGAAACCATCTTTAATTTTTCGATATGCTTTAGACTTTCTGTTGATTCTCCCACTGTTATTTTCTAGCAGTTTGTAACTGGATTAGGGACCAAAGCATTAATATATGGGGTAGAAACAAGGGACAAAATTAAGCTCCCTAACTTACAATAATTTTTTTTGAAATAAAAAGACTGAATACTCCCTTGATATTGATTTCGTATCTTTCAGACTATCAGTTGGTCTGAAGAGGGTTTGGAGCAGCAGGGCCTCACTTACAAAGAAAGTTATGTGCTAAGAGCACGACACCCACAGCAGAAGGGTGAAGCTGTTTGCAAGCTTTAGGAGCTCCTACCTGAAACTGCTGTCTTTTTCTCCCCCTCCCCCACTTGAGCTTATTTGTAGTTACATATTCTTTTTTTTAATTCCAAATTATCTGCACTACTGCTCTGAATGAGGCTGAAAGAGGTGATCTGTTTCCCTATGGCAGCCCCCCTGCACTAATAGGCCAGGTTAAATAGCAGGATGGGTTTGTTTGGGCCTGGCACTATGTTGTCACACCTATGAGGGTTTTGCTGTGATGTTGCCTTCTGTCAAGCCAAGCTGGAACATGATGGAGCTCACTTCTGCTTGCAGAAGAGACCGTAGACAAAGGCAGGCCTTTCTGTGCAGTGTACAGCATGCCTTAGGTTTCTGCAAGGCTAGTTTAGTGATGGCAATACCATCAGCCTTTTGTAGTAGCTCCTAATGAGTTAAGCGTTTTATTTCCTTTAAGGCTATTGCCAGGTGTCTTCTCCCAGGTATGTTCTTCTTTAGGTACCTTGTCATAGTCACCTGTGCTAATGAATTGTCAGCATTTCAGATGCTGAAATGTGAGCTACTCCTGCTACATTCATTCTGCTTGGTCTTGGAGAGAAATAAGCATTCCTACAGGGTAGCCCACCTCTCCTGAGGCAGATGGCTGTCGGGTACACTAAGCATCTATTTGAAGCACCAAATATAGTCTTATTTTTTAAAAAGTGTGAAATTCTTCATTTGCATAGTCATCAAAAAGGAAAATAACAAAATATAATTGGAGATGTTGTTTACTACTCATTCCCCTGATGCATACCCAGTGGAGCATGAGTATTATTAAGGTGTAATTGATAACATACTGTATCTCAATCCAGTTATTACAGCATGAGTGAGTCACACATACCTGTCCTTAAACTGTTTAATTCAATTTAATTTGCATTTGTATATCTATTAAACTGTGTACCAAATGAGTTATAATAATGTAGATAGACATGTATATGTTATTGATAATAATAACAGCTTGGCTTGAACTGCTATTAGCAGGTGGGATGACGGGGAAGTGTTTGAAGCAAGTAGAGTCAGAAGGGAGAAATGAAGGAGGGCTTTTCATAAGCAGGTCATCAGACAAGACTGTGTGTTTTTTAAGTTTATCTTGAATAGGTTAGAGTAATTAGCATAATGGATTTATAAAGTTAAAAATAATGTTATTGTAGTATGATGAAAGAAGGACTGTGCTTTTGGTCAAGAAGGGCTGTTGCTATTGCAGTGAATGCATGTTCAATTCATGTGCAGATTCCTGGTCCTTGTGGCCAAAGACCTCCTTTGGAATGTTATCTCCAAACTTGAATTTAGTTAGCTGATATTTCATCCCCTGTGGGTGGCCCACCTGCTAGTTTTTCAAGCTTTTACTGTGTAAGTATTGGTTTTCATTCTCATTTATAGCTCATATTGACATAGATGTTGTGCTGCTTTCATCTGTGTGTATATGCTATTCTTCTCCATTTGCTGTGTCATGGTCCTAACGTGTTGAGTAATATTCTTCTATCACAGAAGAGCTGGGTTTGTTTTTAACTCTTCTGGTTCACAGCTGAGTTGTATCCTTTCTGGGGATACATCCTTTTCCATTCCTGCTTCTGTTCTCAGCTCAGATGCAAACACAGCAATCCCTCTTGTTGGATTACAAGAAAATTGTTTCCCTCGTAGGACTAATTGACTGTTAAATAGATTGCAATGACTTTCAAGGATACCAGGCACTTTGTAAATTATTGTAGTTATTTACATTTATATGTGTGTAAATATATATGTATATCTGTTTATATATATATGTATTTTATAAAACTCAAACCGTGTTTTTTTTCTTTTTTACTTTTCATAGAGGTTACATCTGATACTAATGAATACAAATAACAGGTATAAGTTTTTTGTGTATTATGTCTTTACTGCTTTTCATTGGGTTTGGGGCTCATCTTGCTCTAGGTTCCTTTGTTCTTTGGGGTGAACTTGCTTTTTTTGGTGTTGGGAAAATGTAGCATCACTATTGGTACCAAAGGTCATGGGATTTGACCAATTTCATTTGCATGATCCTTTCACACTTGCTTGTGTAGTGCCACTGTGGGATTGCAACTTTCTTGATCTCTGAAAGTAGTGCTGAGCAGCTTTGTCCTAAAACAGCTTCACAGTTCAGACCTGTCACCTCTCCAGTTTTTTGTGCTTTGTGGATCAAAACTCTGCTCTTCTCACTGTGGCAGGAAATGTATCACAAGTCTTTTTTTTGTTTATCAGAACTGAATATTCCTCCAAATGAAAGCAAACTATCGTGAGACTCGCAGCAACCACTGAAATTACTGTGACACTAGACTTCTCCCAATTACCAGGTTATAGACCTAGTTGTATATTGAATGAGAAGAAAGATTTCTGTTTTGTTGAGGATAGTTCAATGAAGGTATCCTCTCCAATATTATTAAAAGCTTGAAAGCCTCCCTCCCAAAATACTCCTACAAACAAGGAAACACATATAGTTGATTCTGTGTTTCTTCCAGAAAACTCTGGTCATGAACCTACTGTAAACAGAATGTAAGAGGTTTTGTCATTACCAAAGTTGTTAGGATAAATAGTCTTCTACAGGAAAAAAATGGAAAAATCAGGGGTGGCTTATCAATAAGTGTAGAATAACAGAATATGATCCACTAAAAGCATGTAAGATACTGCATATTTTTGCAGGAAAATAATTAATTTCTTTCAGACATATATCCATTTCCCTGACATAAGGTTTTTTTAAAAAAAAGGCAATTAATAGTAGCTAGAGCTATCTGGAATACTGTCCTAGCTCCTAGGAACTTAAGGTAGATGGAGGGTTTCAACCTAAGAAAATAAGTTTTAAAACTTTGGAGCATGAACCAAACTTTGTTCCTTTTCAGGTTGAGAAGGTGTGTTTCTTTGTGTAAGCTATTTCCTTTTCTAAGTGTTCAGTAAGGGCTATTGTGAGGGACATGACACTGAACCAGATGAAAAAGTAACATTCCTCATGTGGAAATGAACATGTTTTGAGATGCCTGTTGACATCTGAACCTTTTCTATTTTATTGTCTGGGAACTGAAATAGCAAAGCTTGTTCCTTGCTTTTATGTAGACCCTGCTGTAATCAGCTGCAATTTTATCCCTCCAGTGTGTAAGCTGCTGTAATATGCTTTATTTAAGACATGGGAATCCAGTGAGAAGGTGTAGCTGCATGGCACACCAGTACTGCCTCACTGTGGGGGAATTCTGAGGACAACTGTCAGGGGATCCTTTACGCTGATTTCTAGACTCTTTATGAGTGGAGGTAAAGGTTTTGATAGTTATGAAGTTCATAATTGGTTTGAATACCCTTTACCTGGGAGGTCACTCTTGCTTTACGGTGAGACCATGAAAAGGCAGGAAGATGAAGCAGGGGTAGGTTCACCATGGTGCCGTGAGGATACAGCTTCAGGGCATGGCCAGCTCTGAGTGCAGGCAAAATTAACTCTGCCTCCTGTGTCTGCCCAGGTGCACCAATACTTAAACATGACATTTTAATATTAAGGTATGTTTCTAGCTAGGAGGAGGATTTAGATGGTTTTGCTGCTCATGGGAAATACTATGTTTTTTAGAATCAGATACACAGCAGTCTGTGAACTAAATAAACTTCCCCTCCTGTTCAAAATACCTTTGAGCTAAATCTAAGAAATAAGTAAGGCTTAAATTGTAACTGGGTTAAATACCTCAGGAAGGTTTGGGGAGGGGGCAGTATTGGGGTGCCCCACTCGTGGAACCCTTCTTCTGCAATGAGCAGTCCACAATGGAGCAGGTAAGGACTGTCGATATTTGAGCAGATACAGCACAGTGTGTATCAGTAGGCCTTGGAAACCACAGAGAACTGTCTGTATATGAAGAGGGCCACAAAAATGGTGACCGGCCTAGAGGGGAAGCTGTATGAGGAGCGGCAGAGGTCACTTGGCTTGTTGAGCCTGGAGGAGACTGAGGGGAGACCTCATGGCAGTCAACAGCTGCCTCAGGAGGGGAAGCCCTGTTCTCTTCTCTGTGGTGCCCAGTGACAGGACCCAAGGGAACGGCATGAAGCATTGCCAAGTGAGATTTTTAGGTTGGATATGAGGGAATGATTCTTAACCCAGAGGGCAGTTGGACACTGGGACAGCCTTCCCAGGCTCGGTGCTCTGACCACTTGATATGAGTTGAAGGAGCATTTTAACAATGCTCTCAGGTTCCCAGTATGATTCTTTGGGCTGTCCTCTGCAGGGTCAGCAGTTGGACTTTGATGATCTTTGTGGGTCCCTTCCAACTCAGGATGTTCTATGATTCTATGAGTATCAAGTTGGGAAAATAAAGCTTGTAATAGGAAGGAGTGTTCCAGTACTTCTCACAGTAACAACTCAGCAAGTAAAATGAGAACTATTTGGGGTTTTTTTTTGCTTCTAATTCTTTCTTTTCCTGGTAGTGCTGAATTAACTTCTTTAAATTGCTGTCAATTTAATTATTGTAATGTTTCTGAGAAAAAAAAAATTGGGTATTTCTAATTTTTATCTTTTTCCCCTGAACTCATTTTTAAAAATTTGATTTTAGCATTATTTGTCATGTGCTTTTATTAAGTAATCTTGAATCTGAGAAAATATAGGGAAGAGGAGGAAAATTAAAACTCACTTCTACTTGTGCAGTTCTTCTTTTCTTTTTCTATATTTATTAATTTCTAATTATTTGCAATCTCAAGAAAAATAGGAAACAGGGTCTCATATGAATCAGGGCTCTGTGTAAGTTGTTTCTTTGTGTTGTTCTGGGAAAGCACAGGGAAGCTGTTTCATATATGCATGAAATGTTTGCATAGTACATTTACTCATGCAGTGTGTGTATTGTTTTAACTTATTTGTATTACTGTATATTTGTAAATAAAGTTGTTGGAGCTGGATTTTGTGAGGAAGTCTTAATAGTTTCATTTCTTTCATATCTGTTTGCAAACTACCACATAATTGGACTGGTTTATTGATCTCACAGAGATTACGTGTCTGACACCGCACCAGTTAATAAACGGTTTTGTTGGCTTTCTTTAAACTGAGTCTTTGAGAACACACAGTTCTGTTATGCTGTAGAATTTAAATTGCTTATGTACTGGAATATTTACTACCCTCTTTGTTGTTTCATTTCAGAATGACCTTATTTAAAAATGTATGAGGCTATTTATAATCGACTCTGTGGCAGTGATTAAAGAGGTGTGAATAATAGCTTATTGGAAGTTGACAGCTCCTTGTTTGCTAAACTGCTGTTAGAACGTTTATGCTGCTTAGTTGTACCTCATTTTTCTGAGGGGAAGCTGCATTTTGACAAGTGCATAGAACAGGTATATGTGGCTGACATTTTTATTATTTAAAGAAAACACTTTGGTTTTATTTCTTTAACTGCATAAATTAATTAATTGCTTACTCTGTGTCTAATGATCTGTCTGTAGTGTGTTAATAAAACAAGAGTGAACTAATCCATTTTTACTTTGAAAAATCAGATGTTGTTCTGCCCGAATAGAAATAGTACCTCCAAACGCATTGGATCAAGCAGTCAGGCATCTGTCTTTCTGGTGAGAGTAAGACTGGTCTCTGATGTTTCTGATCTGACATTAGGATTCCAGATATCTCTAACTCCAGGGAGTCAACCAGGTACTTTTTTTTCATTGCTATTCAAAAGTAAGAATCAAGGAACAAAGAGCTGTGACTTCTTTATTTGCATGACATATTGAAGTAGTTCAGTTTTTTCTGACAGCCTACATAGATACCAATAAGCTTGTAGGTAAGACTGATAATCAGATAATACTCAGTGTTTGTCCATACAGCTGATAAGCACAAATAACTTTCTGGCTTCTGCCGTCATTAATATCTCATTTGACCCAGTGGACCAATTTTAAAGGTGAACGGTAACTAAAGCCCCTGTTCACCCTTGTGTCTTGGCCTATGGGAATAAGTAGATTCTTGTATGTCTGCACACCTCCTGGAATTAGTATAAAACATAAAACTTTATAACTTATTTTGTAGAGGGTATGTCACAATATTGCAAGGACTTCCATGTGCGTCCTGAGTTTTTTGCAACCAAAACTTGGTAGTCAATTTTCTTCATAACAGTATTGTCTTTTAGCAGTGACCTGACCATACTTTAAATCTTACTAGGCACATCAGAACTGATTATTCCAATTGTTTAATAAGTGGTGCAGAAATTAATAATTTAATATTGACTTATTACTAAGAACATGTTACTGATATTACTGCACTGTCATGTCTAATGGTACAAGTCACAGTAGAATTATAGAAAGAATTTATCATTATTCTAGATCCTTTAAGAATTCTTAATAGAATAAGAGGCAACTAATGAAAATGTTGTTATACAGGATATCTCTCTGTACATGTTAGCTCATCATTTCACAAGTTTTACCCCTTAAGGCACTCAAATGAGGTAGTGCAGAATTAATATTCAGAGTGCATCAAGTTAATGGGCTACTATAAGATCTAGAGATTGTTTAAATAAATACATTATAATAGTAATCTTCATTACTTTTGTTCTCAAGAACTGGATTGTGCTTTTTACAGAGAAGGGATGCTGTTTCCTAGGTGTGTTCAAATTATGATAATGTACTTTTTTCAGTTATTCTGGTTGATAATAACATTTTTCACTTTAGGTGGCCAAAAATGAATGTGATGTTCCACTCAGGAGTTGGCTGGTTTGTAGCACCGAGTGTTTCCATTGTACGTAGTCAGTCAAAATGCCGGGGAATTCTCCTAGAGAAAGCAATCTTAATATCATATGGCTTGAATTTTCCTCAGGCATGTATGTAGGACTTGTGTCAAAAGTATGTAGCTTTTCAAAAGAGACAATTTAATTTTTAAAAAATATTATTTGGAATATCAAAACTCTAGAACTATGGGTATTTTTTAAGTGCTTAAAATGCTTTCTCTTGCATTTATGTTGTTTATTTATGGCTTGTTCTCATAAAAATGCCTTAAATTCTACTTTTTCATATAAAAACATATTACCTGAACATGGTGTTGAGCTGAATATTGCAGGATAGACTTCAGTATATGCTGTCATGGCTTATTTTTTTATTTCTTCAAGGTTCCTTACTTTTCTTCCTCTTGTATGTTTAACCTCACTTCTGGATTACTTGGAAATGCAATGCTGCTGTCCTTCCAGTACAGTAGGCATATTACAATTTGACAAATCCATAAATTTATGTGAAATTTTTGTCTTAAATTGTTCATCATCCTGGCCACCCTGAAAGTCTTGTGTCTCAAAAGTCACTGTCATTGTTCAAAACTTGTAGTCACAGAGAGTTTAAATCATTTTTGTGTTGAGAAAGTTTTGTTAATTTTATGGGGTTTAATGGCTTTAAGTTGATATGAGTGGTAAAACAACATTGTAGTAAGTCAGAGAGGGAGCCTGGACTGAAGCCAGTTGGGGAAACACATGTGTTTCTGTGCACTGTGTAGTAAATGAAAAGTTTAATTACCCACTCTACTCCCTCTTTATTTTTTTCTCTTTCCTTGTGTGGCCTTGAGTTTGTTAATCAACAGACCTCATAAGTGAGCCAGATGATGTATTGTTACAGCACCTTTACAGCTGCTGGTTTCCGGAGCACAGCGATTCCCTGCAGTGGCCAAAACTAGTTGCTTCCTATTAGAGTACAGTGTTTACTAATTGATCTAAATTTAGCTGGTGAAACGAAGTCAATTTTTGCTTTTACACTGAAGAGTTTTATAAGTCATGTCATATTTAAACTGTAATGTGAAGCGTTGTGGGTCTGTTCTAAATTATTTGCTCTTTATCTCTCTAGTTTCCTTGTCCTCCAAAATGAACCAATGTGTCATTTATGTCAGCTTGCAGAAGGATAGATGATCTATAGGCAAGGGTATATTTATTGACTGCTATTTTCAGGGAGGAATATTTATTTCACCTCACATGTCTCATGTTCAACTTAAAAAAAATAAAATTGTAGGAAGATATTTCATAGGTGTGTCTCATTTTTTTTACTGGTACGCAACAGATTTCTCAAGCTCCTACACAGTGTCTCTAACCACAAAGGTTCAGCCTAATAATTGTCTTTCTTAACAGTCTGGGAGTTCAGAAAACTTGTAGATCTGACTTTGGATCCCAAGAGCAGTATGGATGTATTCAACTATTTCTTTAGGCATTTTGCCAGGCAACACTTCATACTGGGCATAACAATTTTGAGTATTGTGTTCTATATGGTGAAGGAAAGTTAGGGCACAGAATCTTTCCATATAATCCTTAGCACAGTGGAATGAATCTTTTTCCCTCCTGCCTTTCCCAGAAGTGCAGCTTTGCACAGTTGTGGGTTTTTTAACATCTTGTCTCATCCTTCCACATTCATTTTGTCTGTTTATCTCTCGTAGGCATAATTATTTCTTATTCAGTGACAACTTCTCAGTAGCCTTTTGCTCACTGACTATGCTTGTGTTCTAATCCTCTAATCCCTGCACATTCCTTCCTCTGATAGAATCACAGCTTCCAAAAAGTCTAAATTCTCCTACAGAAGTAGTTCAGAGTTGATGTAGACCCTTCCCTGATCCTGATTGCTTTCGGAAATCATGGTTATTTTAGTTACACTTGTAACAATAAAGGTGTCTCAACTGCTCCTAGGAAAAACAGAAGACTAGATGGAGCTTATAAGTGGGTGTGGGTATGTTCTTGGAAAAATCATCAGTTTGGAGAACGTATTTCTCATTTCAGAAGATTCAAAAGTCACGTCTGATCACATTTGAATTCTTCACTCTTCTTCAAATTCCGTGTTTCCTTGTTCTTTTTCCCTTAGGAAATTAGAGATTCTAAGACTAGAGATGTTTAAGATCTGAGATATTAACAGCCAACTCTCCACTATTAAGACTCACAAATGGAGTAACTAGGTTAAAATGTTTTATATTTTTTATCATTGTTGTTATGGCTGTTATTCCTTTTTGTAGCATGTAAGTGAATTGCAGTTGCACTGTTCTGATAGAGCAAATAAGATGCTTAAAAACTAAAATCTGTTACAGAAATGCTATGTATAAAATTAAAGTGTTTATCCTCTAAAGTAGCTACAGGTAACACTATGCCTCTGGTATCTTCAGTAGCTCTCTGGCTTGTAATTTTAATCAGATAGCTCTTGAGAAGTCTCTGAAACACCGGCAGTGAAGCAATAAAAAAACAATTCAGAAGATATTTGAAAGTTTTTCTTCCTTTTTTCAAGTTCTATCTCTTCATAAGAGACCAGGCACAGTAAGTTTGAAAATCATTTACCTTCTAAACAAAACAGCTTTACTTGTAAAAAAGGCATACTCCCACTGAGGCTTCTTAGTTCTCAGCTGGTTTTGCAGTAGCCTTTACACAAAAAAGTCTCTGTTTTGAAGTGTCTGCCAGATGTTTCTTATTGTCCTCCTCAGTCTGACTGTCTTTTCCATTCATTTATTAAATGCTGGCAAAATTAAATTTAAGAATGCCTCTAATGCATGTCAGGTTGTTTACATGAATAAATACGTGGTTGGATATTTTCTTCTTTTTTTTTTTCTTTTGTAAACTAGTCTCTTTGTTTAAACTACTCTGTAATTGATCCTTTGTTAGATTGTTCTTTATTGCTGTTCAGTCACCTTACATATGAATTTCAATGTCAAAAGAAACAGATAAGCTCTTTTAAATTAAAGTCTCATAATGTTTAACTTCATCCTTGTGTAGACAGTGGGAATTTGAAGGTGTTGGACTAAGTTGCATACAGTTATTCATCACCATTAACAAGTCTTGGAACACATCTGCTGTACAGTGAATTCTAATATCACAGTTAAAATCTCAGTTTTCTTTTATGGACTGATATTTTAAATCATCTTCATTTGCTGGACTGTTTTTTTAAAGTATTAATTGGTTAGGAACCTTTTATAAGCTTTACTAGGCCATGTGTTGATCCTGTACAAACGGTGGTGTATGCTTTCTTGGAAATTCAGTGTATTATGTAGCTGCATACTATTAAAAGTAATTCTGAATATTTAAGAAAGGTTTTAACATTAGCTTATTAAGCTACTGTTCATTCAGCTCATATTACACTCATGTTAACACTAACAGAAGAATGACAAAAAGCTCTTGTTTCTTCCTTCCCCTGTGTTGTGCCACCACTTAATTTGCCCGTCCAAATAATAATTATAGATAATCTGCAGTCTCTCTTTTATATTAAAAAAAAATTAGCAACAAATGAATGAAAGATTAGAAATATTTTTGCCTGTGGGAATTTTTGGGGGGCCTGGAAAATATGGAATAGTGTAAGGAATAATTCACTTTGAAGTTTATGAAGAAATAAATGTGAGACTGAATGAAGCAAAGCAACTGAGGGAGCTTCTCTGAACATGCAGCAGAGGACAAGGGACAGAACAGCTCTTTCTGGGTCTTGGTCATGGTGCAGAACCAATTACTTCAGTTCTGTTCAGTAAGGAAAGCTATTTCTTTTCTGATTGGAAAAATGCTTTCTTGGCCATTGCTTCTTTAAGTTAGATAAATCCATTAAATTAGGTGAAAAATAAACAAACATGTTGGAAATCCTTGCACTTGTGCTAGTTAGAGCCCTTTTTTTTTGTACTGTATGTGTTTGTGAATTCCACATCTCTCTTGAGGGAGCCTTCCCTGGAGTTGCTGGCAGCCTTCAGGACTGCAAGAAAGGCGGGCGGTGGTCTCTTGTGCCACCTCCACCAGTCTGCAGGTCACTTGTACAGTGCTTAGGCTCAAAGAATTGAACTTCCACCATTTCAAGCTCATATTCATTGACAGGGCATCAATGTCTATGTGAAAATGTGTTTGATTGCTGTCTACAGAGGCTGTTAGGAGAGGGATGGGGGTACTCTTGATTCTCCTGCAGGAAGCTGCGATGAGAAGTCCAAGCAGGTGCGGTGTTGGAGCAGAACAGTGTACTCTCCTGTGCTGTGCTATTTTCTGTACCTATGTATTGAATTAGGTGAGGTTCAGAAAAATATTTTACTGGAGATTGTGTATAGACTCAATATTTTCCTTAGTAATCATAGAATCTTGGAATATGCTGAGTTGGAAGGGACCTATCAGGATCACTGAGTCCAACTCCTGGCCCTATGCAGGACACCCAAAGAATCACATCATGTGCCTGAGGTCATTGTCCAAATGCTTCTTGAACTCAGATACACTTGGTGCTGTGACCACTTCCCTGTGGAGCCTGTTCCAGTGCTCAACAATCCTCTGAGGGAAGAACTTTTTCCTGTTATCCAACCTAAACCTCCTCTGAGTCAGCTTCATGCTGTTTCCTTGAGTCCTGGTCATGAGTGAAGAGATGTGAAGAGATCTGTACCTGCCCCTCCCTTTCTCCTGCTGAGGAAGTTTTAACTGCAGTGTGGTGTCCCCTCTGTCTGCTCTTCTCCAGGCTGAACACACCAAGTGACCTCAGCCACTCCACACAGGGCTTCTCCTCAAGGCCCTTCACCATCTTCATTGCCCTCCTTTGGACACTCTTTAATAGATTAATATCTTTTTTCTATTGCGGTGCCCAAAACTGCACACAGTATTCAGGGTGAGGCTGCCCCAGTGCCGAGCAGAGCAGGACAATCCCCTCCCTTGCCCGGCTGCCGATGCTTTGCCTGATGCCCCCCAGGACACGGTTGGCCCTCCTGGCTGCCAGGGCACTGCTAACTTGTACTCAACTCATATCCACCAGGACCCCAGGTCCCTTTCCACAGCACTGCTCTCCAGCCTCTCATTCCCTTGCTTTTTCTGCTGTCTGAGTTCAGACAGAGATAATATCATGTCTTCATGTTATGTCTGCTCAGAAGTTCCTGGCTTTGCAAAGTATTTTCTTGTTCATTAAGACTGTTTTGATAGATAGACCTCTTCTTCAAGGCTAGCAGTGCTGGTTTCTCAGGATGTTATTTCACATTTTAAGGAAAACAGTCTGAAATAGTTTGCTAGACCGTCTAATAGCTTGCTAGTTCATCTAAGTAGCTTACATTGAGAAGTGAATGGGTTTTTTTTAATTCAGGCTAGTGCCTAAATTTAGTATTTCTTTGTGCTAGAGTGCACATGTGAGTATATTTCAGCAAGAGGCTCTTTTATGTGTTCCTCTTCATTCTTGCAGCACTTTCTCAGTGCTGATTTGAATCTTCATCTCTCTCATGGGGAGCAGCTGTAGTGTCAGCATCAGCATGGCTGTGCAAATCCTGAAAGCTTATGGTATTCTCCTCAAGCCTTCTTTGTGAACCTGACTTCTTTTGAAGCATGTGCTCAAAATTACTGAAATACTGTAATGGGTGGATAAGGGTTATTCTTCAACATGGGGGCCAAAGAGCTGGTTTGTCCATTTTGGAGCCCAAAAATCTAGGTGTAATTTCTTTTGCAGGGAGATTCAGTAGCTATATGTGAAAAATACAGATTATGGTTTTTTAAAAAGTTAGCCCTGCCTTTGGAAGCATCTATCATAAATTACGTATCTTTAGAGAAATAAGCTCTTACTAAAGTGTGCTGTGGACTACATTCACAGTCTTTTGAAATGGAGAGGTTAGTATGGCAAAAGATGTTTATTTCCTTGATATACTATCAGAAATACCCATTAGGTTTCATTCTGATTTGTATAAATAGACAATGTTTTATTTAAATGTATAAAAATTCACTAACATAGAATTTCCCATTATTATTTTAGCAATGTATGTAATCCTCATGGAATGCATCTTTTGAAAATTAAACTATTCCTTAAGCTTTATACTTCCATTTAAGCAGGATAAATGAGACCTTTCATAATCTCATGTAGCCACCTGTTTAAATAGAACACCAGGGATTGTCTACCCTTGAAATCCAGTAAAACAGTGTAAATCCATTGCATATTTTGTGACTGTCTCTTTATTCATGCTCCTACACTGCAGTAGGTTTCTGGGAATGATAGCTGTTCATTATCTTGCAAAGTGAACAAGCCACACTTAGAATTTAGATGGTGCTTTATTTCCCACTTGACACAAATAAATTATATAAATGGCCAGTGATTTAGTATTTTAAAGAAATTGAAAATCAGTAATGTGAAAAATCTGTAATCTGGAAAGGAGTATTGCAAAAATATAGTAGATAATTAAAAATCGGAGAGACTTGGAATTTGTCATACCACTCCCAGACAGTAATTTTCTGCTGCCAATGTTTTGGTTGATTAGCTGTGAATATAAATGCAAAAAATTATGTGCACATCTTATCTGAATATGCTTAATAAACTTCTGTTGTTCAAGGTGCAAAGCTACGTATAGCAAACCAGATCATTCAAATTACATTCTAAAACTGTGTTCATCTACACTGGTATTCTAGCGTCAATTGTAATCTTTATTTTCAGAAGAAGTGAATTGGGAATGTTTGCTGTAACAATCTGTCACGATAATAACATACAATCTCTACAAATAAATTACCCAGATTCCAAAAGTCAGGACATATTTTGAAAACTGAAACCCACAACACCATTAAAATGCTATTGTTATTATGTGAAATTAGATTGAAGCCAAAATGTAGCTTGTCAACTTAAAAGACAAATTTTAAAAAAAAAGTCTCTTCAGTGTGTCATAAGTAGGGAATAAGTAGGGGAGTTACTTGAATAATGTAGTGTTTAAACCTGTAGTCAGAATAAAAAAGTGACCATTATGCATTTGACAAACTAGCTCTCTTTCAAGAGGCATATTTAAGAAACTACTTGGAGATTAGGAGAAAATGTTGTGAAATATGAAATTAAAACAAATTTATACTTTCTAAAGAAATTTTTTTGGATAATTTATTTATTTAGGTTGTATTGATGTGGAATCTGTTTGAAATTGCATAATTTATTGTTCTATTACTTTAGGAATGAATGAATAAAGAAAAATGTCAGGGCTTCTTAAGGCATATGATTCATTGCAGTGGTATCTCTACCATGTATAAAATTTTCTTAATGCGGAAGACTTTTCTGGTGGCACCTTATGATAGTCATAAAACTTTGGGACCAAGAAAGAATTGCTGTCATAGGCTATTCTTGTATATAAAATGTGCCTTTAGAATATCATTCTTCAGCTTGTATCTATGAGGATATAAAAATTTTATAAACCAAACTGGTACTCCTGTATTGCAGTCTTTATTATCCCTTAAACAAGTATTTACTGTCTATAAACCTATGTAATTATGTAATAAAATAGCCATTATTATGAAATGTATCATACACACTTACATAAATGTGAACTGTGTCTTCCTGAAGAATTAATTTGGCCTAATGGTATCTGAATTGATTGAGGGATTGAGTTAACACCATGGAGAAGTTTGGTTACAAGGTGATAATTGCTATTAACCTGACTTTTTACGTACAATGCCAAAATGTGTCTGTCAAGATTTTCATTATGGATTAAAGTAATTATCAAACTATAATGCAGATTAAATTTTTAATGAGTATAGATCTAAAGAAACTGTGTTACAGTTGTGTTCAATTTATGCTACAGTTATGAACAGATACAGGATATTGCACTTCTTTAGCAAGTTGGTTAGTATAAGGAAACTTGTATGTAATTTTGGCCTGTGTGATTTCAGCCTGTATAGATCTTAAAATTAGTGCCTCCATCTTTCTACGATAAAATATGTTCCTCTTACAGAGCACATTCTTCCAAATTTTTGGAACTCTTTGAGACCTACGGCCAGCTGAGACAATTTTCTGTGGCTAATCTTTAATTGGTGGCATTTTTCTGTGTGTAAGGGTTAATTTTTACTGTAGTAATAAATCATGTATTTTTTAAAATGTGTCTTTGAGAAATAAGTAATGATCTTGCATCTTAAATACGCTCTTGGCGAACTTTTTTTAATATGAGAGAAGTTTTATAATGGAAAAAAATGTCAACTATCTGGAGTGGTAGCATTTTGAACATAGAGCAGAGTGGTACAGTCACCAGGGGAAAGGTAGTTTTTGAAGTGTAAAATAGACTATATAACACATGGAAACACCTCTTCCTTTCAGCTTTTCCTCAGTTTAGTTCACTGTTTCCATTTGTTCAGTAATTGGAGGTACTAAAAGATGAAGGCTTCACAGATATTTATACATTTTGTGCTTAATTTTTATGATCACCACGCTGAGTTGTCTTGGAGGCAGTAAACCACTGCAGCCCTCAGGCTGCACTCAGCTGTGAGGGGCACCATTCAGATGCGTAGATTCGTTTTTCCAGTCTTTTGAGTAAAGTGATAACCTGCATAACTAATACTAGTAAAAGAAATTATGAAATAGTACTTGAGGGAAAGGTTTCTACTTTTTGCCTCTTTAATTTGGAGCAGAGAATAACTATATTGTTGCTGCCTACCCAGAATTGGTCCCTGCAGTATGTTTTTGAAAATTCATATTTTTATAAAAAACATAAACATCAAGATTTTCTATTTGTGTCCGTTCAACTTTATGGGAGAATTATGTGTTCTTTAGAAAGTGAAAAATGGGCAGAGAGCAGGAGATTTAGTCAGAAGTTCCTGCCTTGGCATTACATGGCTATCCCCACCTTCTGTTTCATATTTATTTTGTCCACATGCATTTACAAATATAAATACTTGTAAAAACTTCCATGTTGCAGAGGAGAAGTTTTATCACCTGTAATGAGTGAACACTATTCTGCATTTTATGAGGCTACCTGAGGGACAGCATGTAAAATGAGTGAGCTGGGAAAGAGAAAAATGAGCGAAGGTACACGACTTCTCCCCTGCCGAGTGTTTAAAGCTGCAAGGAAATTATTGGAATTAATTTTTTTCCAGTAGATATTAAAAAAAAATGCATGGCGCGGATATGGTTCTTTCTGTTCACTGCTCTAAATTTTTATAAATCCTTCCTAAAAGTATTGCTACTTACAAGTTTTTGTAAAGCTTCCTGACAGCAGCAGTTGACATGGAATTATACAGACAGAGTTTAAGTTCTCATTTGTAGAAAGCTCTTGGCTTGTACAAGGGTGATAACAGGCAAAGGGTACAGTTAATTTTCTCATACACCTTTGGATGTCTTGTTTCTGAATGTTAATTTCTTTCTTATGGGACCATTTTTAGTATTTTCAAACCAATAGGCACATTGTAATAATACCATTTTTCAAATTATGCTGCTGCTGAGAATTTTTGTATTTGCATGTAGAATCTACATCAATCCAGAGACTATAAGGAGAGAATATTTGGACAATAGTTAGCTTTTTCATTAGAAAAGGACCATCATTTGCAAATCCAATAGTGAATTTACTATTGCAAGTCCTTCTGTGTCACTGAAAGACTGAAAGACTTCATTTTGCAAAGCTATAAAGTTTCCATTTTTAGTGCAGAAGAGCTGCAAAGTAATGGAACAGTCTCAAAGCAGCGTGCTGAAAATTGCATTTCTTAAGTTGCTTTTCTGAAGGAGCACTAATAAGAGAAATATTTCAAAATCAGATAATTTTTGTATTGTTATATAGGTATACATTTCCAAATCTGATTTTAGGCTATCAAACCTGAAAATGTATTTGTAAGTATGTTTCTGTATGTATACATCTATAAACCTATGCTTTCCTGTATTTTAAGATTATTATTGGACCAAAGCTAAACACCTGAAATGTTTTTGTGTGTACTCTTTCCTTCTCATCCCTGGACTCATGTCAGTTCTACACACAACAGAATTCTCATTTGAGCACTGGAGTTGGTTTTTGAAGTTGTTCCTCACCCTTGTAAAGTCCTTAAATTTGTAACAGGTCGCATTAAGGCACCATTGATGGCAGAAACTTCCCCATGTCTGCCCCACTGGGAAATCTTGAACTCCTTCAGGGTTTCTAAACAGCACTGCCAAATTGTCCTATTCCAACATAATTTCACATATAGGATTAAGTTACCCTAAATTGACCCAGCAATAAGAACAAAGGCAACCAACAGAAAATTTAATCACTGAGTCTGGAATATTTGCCAATTTGCTCCAAGTATCACTTATGTCATCTCAAAATTTAGTGCCAGAGCTGTAGCCATTACCCTCATTCTGGGGAACTGGTCATGACTTAGATCATCAGGCTTTGCTCCAGACTTTGCCATCAACACTGAGGGTCAGTTTGTTTTTAATGTCAAATGCCAATTGATTTTAAAACCACGCTTCAAAATTGACAAGAAGAAAAATTGTATTTACACCATTGATTGTAAAGAGTGCTGGGTAAGCCAAGCCAAACATCTAGTCTTCCTTTTGGTAAAGCGTTTGGAGTACATTTTAGTCTTCAGTCTGCTTGAAAAGCATTTATTTTAAACTCAAAGTTTCTTTGAGTTGACCTGAAGACCAAATAATCCAGTACATGTGTATCAATGTGATTTTTATACCTTCGTGCTTATTTTCTTGAATTTTATGGGGTTTAATGTGTCAGAATATTCAATTAAAGTGTGTGTCAAGCTGCATTTGACTGAACATTAGTGTTCAGTTAAGAAGTGTAAAAACATTTTGAAAGAGGTTTTTATTAGTTAAACAAAATTATCAGAAATGTGCTCAGTACCTGTAAATATTTAGACTTACATTTTTTCAACTTCATGTATTTATACAAACACAAGTGGGAGATGTAAGTTTGATGACTTCAGGCAGAGGAAGGACTGAATGCAGTTTCCTTTTTCCTGTGTGAGCACACTCACGTGTATATGTCTACATAAACATGAGACAACCTTTTATATTTGTATAGTTCTGATCTCCACAATTATAGGACATATACTGTTCTTAAAAGCAGAATGAGTTTTCTGAAAATTGCAGATGTGTTCTTAAATTAAATTTTAAATGGATTGTTTCAGAAACTAATCTTTGGCAGACCTTTTGTTCTTGAATGATTTAATTGAGAGTATAATATAGTTTCCTGACACTTTGCACAAGATCTCGTGTATTTTTAGTGAATTCCACAATCTACCTAAGGGAATGTTATTTGCTGCCTCCACTCTCCTCCATACTGCTGCTGGCCATCCCAGTGCTACAGGAAGTCACCCTGCTCCTGAGGAAGGCAGTGACATGATTGTGAAGCAGCTAATATTTTCAGTAAGGGTTGCTTGTACTTTTTCGGGAAATAAAGTGTTCCCAAATAGTCAAGCCAGTAGTATATCAGATAAAATTCTAGGTGGATAAAAGTGAAGTAATGTATGTGGATGGAAGGTTCTGTGATGGGTTCTGGGCTCATTGTTACCATTCAAGAACAGCACATCTGGGTTTACAGAAAATAAACCTTTAGTAATATCAGTTTAATTACTTGTGTAAGTCAAGAAAAGCCCTAGAATATACCTGTCCTATTAGAGAAGGCATAGAGGAGCAAGCAGTGCATTGTTATGCTGCCTTTCTAATCCAAGATGAATGCTGGGTGCAGTTCTAGATTGTCACCTCTCCCCCTGTCAACACAGTGATGCAGCAGAACAGAAGAAGGTCCAGAGAGGGGCAGCAAAAATGATCAGTGGAACAGCTTTTGTATGAGTAACAAGTGGGCAAAGACTCTTCACGTTGTAAGGGAGGGCAGTGTCATGCAGTGCATAAAATCATGAACAGCCTAGAGGACACAGGTCGGGAGGATTTAGGGGACACCCGCTGCATACAGTGGAGAACAAGTTCAAAATCAACAGAAGAAACTTACTCTTCCCACAACACAGAGCCGTGAAACTGCTTGCTTCAGAATAATGTGGATGCCAAAATTGTCATGAGTTCAAAAAGTAAGCAGACAAATTCACGGGAAATGAAGCCATTAAGTATGAAGGCAACGTGTCTCATTTTCTCATTTGCAGAAGCCAAAAAACTCCAGGCAGAGGATTTTAGTAGAAGCATCAACATATGCCTACTCTTTTCTTTTCTTAAGCTCTTTCCTGTGTTTCTGCTTCAGGTGGTAACATGGTCCTGTAACGTTGTTGCATGTCAAGTGCATGTATTAAACTGAGAGGAAAAATAGGAAAAGAATGTACAAGTCTAACTTTACTGAAACTACTGGGAAGCTTATCAGTGGAGAGGTGGAAGTATGACATTTCCTTCAGGAGTAGTAACAAAATTAATAGTATACCCTAAAATCTAAATATAAAATATTGAATGTTAAATTATTAGGTTTCAGACTTTGCAATATATTTTGGTTAAAATGTTTTTTAGTCTAGAGCTTAATAATATATAGGTATAGTTTTTCAGTTGGGCTGACAGAGAATTTAAGTGGTTTCCAAGAGATGATTGTAGGCTGTCAGAGCAAAAATCCATGAACCAGGAACTTCAGAGAGTACAGTTGTTCCAGTTTGTAGAATCAGGGATTTCTTTCCAAGAGTATAAGCTTTTAAATTTTTTTATTGGAAGAGCTTTTAGAAGTAGGATTTCTAAAAGATCAGATTCAGAATCTAAATCTAAATCTCCAGCCTGTTCAGTGTTGAGATACTGAGCCCGTACAACTCAAATGTGTTGGTTACGCGGTGTTTAACATCTTAAAAAATTCAAGGATGTTTGTGTTAACTGACAAATTCCTAATAGTTTGTGTTTATTTCCAGTGGAAGTAGGTGGGATTTTTTTAATTAAGTATGGAAAGGTGTAAAAAAGACAGGCAGTAAGAATGCTGGAGCAGACTGTCCGTAAAAGACAGTGACTGTTGTCAGGTATTGAAGAAAAGGTTGTAATAGGTTCAGAGCATCCTTTGGTTCTGTATGCTTCCAGATCCTGGTATGACATGTTCGACATTTTGGCTTAGTTCTGTGGAATCCTGTTCTCTTTTCAGTGCAGTTCTGTCCTGTTGCCACTGATCTCAAATTATTACTGTGCGTATTCCACCACATGTTTTTATCTTGTTGAAATGAATAAATTTCTATCAGGATTTGAGTGATATAGGCTTAATCGAGTCATTCTTTGTGTTGGGAATGTCATCTTTCATGTCATCTAATGATTCTGAGGGCAGATGTGGATGGGGAGCAGTAAGTGGGTACTTGTTGACAGCTTTTTTAGGAGCTTTCCTTCTGTCGCCACCCAGGTCACTTGTCTTTTTGGGCATTCACCAATTGCAGTATATGTTACAGAAACAGTGAATCCTATAGTCTTTCATCACCACAATATGAGTGTTTACCTTGAATTTCCTGGGTTTACTGGTTTTAAATCAAAGAATTAACTATATTTTTCCTTTTAAATATGTTGGATTTTGACTAGACATATGTATCGTTTCCTAGCTGTATTCAACCAGCAAACTAATATATATGTCTTTTTTAGCTCTTTAATCGCTACTTCCATTTGAACATGTTTCTTTTTTAATTAGAATTGTGCAATATCATACATCTGCTCTGCATTTAGGACTGTATAAATTCAGAAAGCAGAGCTAATTTTCCACATTTCATTTTGCAGTCAGTTGCTCTTAGAGCAATGAAAGCTTCAACTCCAGATACTCATTTATTCTTTAAGAATCAGAATGCTATATCAAGAAGTGATCAACAGGAGAATAAGTAATAATATATTTTTCATCTATTTTTAAATACTACTTCATAATTATTTCAGATGTTATATAGTAATGATATAAAAATTGGTTTTATAAAATAAATATTTAGTCTTCAATGTCATTTGTAATACATTTGTTGAGGATTTCTATTAATCTGTGAAAGTAAAGCTGAAATTAGTAATTAAACTTAAATAATTTAAACTTTTTTGCTAAGGTTCCGTAGCATACGCTGAATGGAATAGGCTGTATGCGTATGATAAATCATATGTGCTTGTCTGGAGACCTGTTTTCAGTGCTTTCCAGCCATGGTTCATGATCTCAGACTAACTTAGCTTTTACAGTGGTAGATAAGATAGCCTTCAGTGGTCTGCTTCTTCTCCCCTGCGGCTGAGGCCATCCCTGGAGCGCTGCTGGCTGAGGGTGACGTCACCTTTCTAATTGTCCTGGCTTTTCACAGGGCAGTGTCTCCTCACAGAGACATTGACTGTTGGTGGTGCCAGTTTTCTCTGATCCAGACTGCATTATTTTATTTATCAAGTCACTACTTTTAAATTACATTAACTAAAAGTAACTAGTACTGAAGTCTGAAATATCTGTAGTCACTTCAGCAGGAAACCTTTAACTGTTCCATGCGAGGTTTTACATGTGGGTTTTTTTCTGCATGGAATATTTCTCCAAATTAGAAGCTCCTTGAAGTCATCATTTATGTGTATTCAATTGGATTTCTTTGAGAGGTTGTAAGCAGTAGTCTCTACATATTGCTTTTGTATTGAGTATATTTCATGCTCCGTCCAAAAAGGTTTAATTAAATGTATTCCTCCTAACTTCAGCAGTTACTGTGGCGCCAGGTATTGAGCAAGGCTTGTGAGGTGGTTGTCCTCTTCTTTCAGTGGTGACTATTCTGAGGAAGTATCAAAGATGAGAGGAGTAAACACCCAAAATGATGTGCAGACAGGGAAGGTCTAAATTTGGCTCTAGGACTGAACTGAAGCAGGGAGCGGAGAGGATGGTTACCCCTGGAGCTGGATCCCTCATGCCAAAGTTCCAGTCTGCAAAGAGCTGTGAAACACGGAGCCTAAACCTGTCTGACCAAATGAAGTAGCAACTTGCTGCTGCCATTCCTTAGTCTGGTAGGGCACCAGGGGCAAATTTGCATTGCTTAAACTAAGCTTTGCGGCCACGAAGGCGTCAGTGTGTTGCCATGTAATGGGATTTTAATTTTAATTAGCTAAAAACACAGTAAATTAAAGGGTTTGATTGGTTTTTTTAACCATAGTTTCTATTAAAGACTATTAGTAAATTCTTTGAAATCAAGCACTTGACTTTGAAAGCTGAGCATTCAAAAAAAGTTGGCAAAAATCTCAAAATTAAGATTGTTCAAACTGTATTAATTTGTCCCTTGCATGTATGCATAACGATAAGATCTTTAATTATGTGATCACATAATTTTTTCACAGGAGGAATAGTGCCCAGAGAATGAATCAAGGGTGTTTATTAAAGGAAGCTGTTGCCCGCAGAACCCTTGCCTTGAAAGCATAGTAATTTAAGTAGATGCATGCAGGCATCAAAAGCACTCTCTCTAAGGTGTTTGAAAGCTCCCCTGAAAGACTAGTTTTTATTCTCTGTCTTTCAAAGAGTTTTTATGTGATTCTGGAAGGTCCCTTGTTTGGAGGTGATCTCTGTACGTTTCTAGTTGCTGTGTCGCTTGCGCCAAGGTACCTGGGCTCTGGACACGGCTGCATTTGGAATGAACATAAGCATGCTTTGAATATGTAAAATGCTGTGTAATGCAAAGTCCTTTGAAAAGTATGGCCTGAAGTGCTTTACACTGACGTGGCAATGCTGGGATTGCCAAAAGACTCCTCTGGTTTTTAAGTAGCCATTTTCTTCCCTGTAAAGTGGAGATATCATCGTCAGCATACTAGAGTGCAGTTAATTTTATGTTTTGAAGCATTCCTGCTGAATGCCATGTAAGGAAATTATATATAATGTAGAATATATAATTATACAACATATAGTTATATTGCATATGAGCATATACAATATATTATAATCAATAATATGGGATCCCATTCTGAATAATATCCTATCAGTGAAGCTTTGGGAAAACTGCTGGATGAAGGGGATAAAAAGAATGAGGAATCACGTTGCAAACTGAAAAAAAAAAGAGATAGGATGCTACAAGTACTCAGTTCACCCATAAAACTGAGCATTCCCTTCATATTTGCTAAGATAGCACTAGATGAGGCAAGGATCCTATGGAAGGAAAACAGCATGTAATCATTTAGCTGGAGTTACATGTAGGTTTATGAGTGTTTCCATCATTTAAAATGCTCGCCTTTCTGCTGCATTTGGTTGTGGTTTTCTTGGGCATCCCAAATGTGCCGATGCCTTTTAAATGCAGGTTTGGCAGTTTTATTTTCCCCAAAGCTTTTTGTAAGAGGAAAACAGGAATGTTAAGGCCAGATATCTTGCTGCTTTTATTGTGTTGCTTTGTTGACAACTGATTTTTAGTGGAAGGAACTGAAATCCTGAAGACCATTTTTTCCTTGCTTTTTATGGAGTTTTTAAGTTTTGCAGAGTTGGCACATGAGTATGGTGAGAACATATGAAAATGTTTCAAGGTGAAGAGAGCCATAATGAATAGATTATGTCTGAAATCGCAAAATGTATCATGAGGAAAAGATGGTTTTTCTCCATAAAGTAATTCTTCAAGACAAACATTTTCATTACGTTTTTGTTTTCCATAAAACCACTCAATATAATATAAGGAGTTCCACTTAATTTCCCAAACTAAACAGGAAATTTATTTTTAAAAAAATCAACTATTCATTATCAACATCACTGAAATCTGATCTAATGCCTATATGTTTTGATCCTTGCTCTTACTGATGTGCCTCTACATGTGGCAAATGTAAATACGTTAGTATTTTATATTACTAATCCTCTACATTTAAGCATCACAGTAAAACCCAGTCAAGACAAAAGGCTAAAATGATTTTCCCACTTCCTCCTGTTTTATCTCTGTTGTTACACTTTTTTTTTTTTAAGTTGCCTTTACCATTTCTCAGGAGAATAAATTCATAAATCTCTTCTGTTTCGGTGAGGAAATACATCTACCTATGCCTTCCATTTCACACATCATTACAACATTGCTTACAGTAGCTATTTTACTTTGCAAAATCAGTTACAGAATATTAATCGAATAACAATTTATTGATTGAAATGGACCAGGTACTATTTTTTAGGCCATTTGCCTGAATTTGTTGTTTTAGAAGATGTCAATGCCATGAATAGTGGGGAGTTACTCCATTTTTCAAATAACACTCTGTAAAATATAGTAACATTAAATGATTGTTTTAAATTCAAAAGGCTCTTTTGTCATGCTCATGCATGTCCTAGGTGAGACATTTTTTCTCCTGAACTGGAAGGACATGAGATAGCAGCCTGTCAGTTCATAATGTTACTCACTTTTCATGCTTACATACATTTTTTAATGACTAAAATACCTACTCATAAAAGAAAAAAAAAATCTAGCTTCAGAAGAGCAGGAGTCTAGTTTGCTCTTTATCTACTTTAATAGGCAGGATTTCACATGAAAGAATCAGTCCGTCTTCTCGTGGGCTAACAGTGACAGGATGCAGGTATCATGAAGTACTGTGATTATGTGCCTCCCAAGCGTAATTCTGATAACCACTGAAGGAGTACTGCAGCCAAGACAAGTGTGCACCTGCAGGCCAGGGCTTGCTCTGTGGGACCCGACCGGAGGGACTGAGCTGCCTTCTCCAGAGGATGCTCAGCCTGGAGTCACTCGGTCTTCAGTGCCAGTTGATTTGGTTCCTTCTACACCCCGTTGATTGCTACGTACATACAACCTCTTCTCGCTATACACATCTGTCTGTAAAAAAATGTTGTTTGTCAGTACTGTTTCACAAACTATTGTCCAGAACATAATAATCTCAAAGGAAACATACAGTAATGCTGGCATCCAAATTGGAGTGATCCGGTTGCAATTCTGGTTCTCCACTGTGGCTCCAACTCTGGAGCTGTCTGCTGCCTTTCCCTGTGCAGCCTTGTGCTGGGTGTGCACAGGTGAGAGGTACCGTGCTTCCTAGCAGTGGTGGAAGCCCAGCAGCTGTCAGTTGCTCACAAGGCACTGCCATCCCCATGTGGAAAGAAGAAATTATAACATGAGTCCATGGAGATGCCCCAGATACACCATCTGTCCAGACTACTGAAAGCTTTGGACCTCTATGCTTCAAATAAAAGTATATTGATCAGTATTTTGTTCTTGTCTGTCCACAGTCACCAATTATAATAACGTGGTAGAAGCTAACTCCGATTCAGATGATGAAGATAAATTGCATATAGTGGAAGAAGAAAGTGTAACAGATGCAGCAGACTGTGATGCTAGTGTGCCAGAAGATGACTTGCCAACAGACCATATAGTGTTACCAGAAAACAGTGAAAGAGAAGGGAGTACAAACAGTTGCTGGGAAGGTGAAGGTATGTTTATTTTCACTGATGGTGCTATGCAGAGAAAATTTTCTAAAACAGAGATTCAATAGAACTTTTTCATCACTTTGTTACTGAAATAGCAGAATATTCACAGTCAAAAAAGAGGTTTTCTAATATATTTATTGTAACATACTTCCTGTTCTTTATTTAGTATTTGAAGCAGATTCAGAGGTGCATTAATTCAATTGGCATTGTTAAACAGGAGTTTCCAATCTCTAGATGCAGCATTTCAAAGGGTCATCAGAGACTAGTTACTTGCTTTCAGTTTTTCCAAGTCTTTTTGCCTGGCAGGTCTCTGCCATAGTGCTCTGGAAGGTTCAGGATTTACTCAGCTTGGGGAGTGAGCAGTAAGCCAAAAACATGAAACAAAGTAATATTCAGATGCAAATTTCTCCTTGTGAGCCACTTCGGCCTTTTTCCTTGTAAAATATAGAGAGAAAAAATAATTTTTAGATTATCAGTTTTAGAATTGGCTATGTAAGTCATAATGAATCTCTATTTTGAAAACACTGGAAGGAGGTAAATGTTGTACATATTATGCAGCAGCTCTAGAAGCTGAAAATTCTAAGCAATCAGGAAATGGGCCTTTTTTTACTGTGGAATCAGATACTGAGTTTCATAATATCACACAGCATGCTTACATTTGAGCCAAATTGAGATGCATAAATTAATGAAATTTATTGTGGAATTTGGCCTTAATGCCCTGAATATACAGAACTTTTTTTTAGCATATCCCTGTTCGTGTCTGAGCTCCAGCTGCAATTCTTAGCATCCACCTTTTAAAACTGGTGCTTTAATACACAGTGCATGACCTCACAACTAAATAAACAGAAAGCAGTCATATGGTCCCTAACTGCAGTCCAGCTGAGAGAGAGCAGCTGAGAGTTCAAAGAATAGCATCAACTCAGCCTGGTTTTACATAGCTGTTATTGCCAAGGTATGCTGTGCCGGGAAATGAGTATTTTGAAGCTAAATTATTAGGTAGGTAATTTTCTTAGTTCTCCAGTAATATTTTTGCTCTCCTGCAGGCTGTATCTGTCAGAAATTGCAGTTACATTAAAATAGTCTGTGTGTAGACTTGTACCCTTCAAGGATAGGTATAGGAAACCTGAAATAGGGAGGGGGAAAGGAGCACTGCCTCCCAGAGGTTCTGGGTCAAGACCTTTCGGACTGGATGTTTCCTGGACATGTACCCTTCAGTGTCTTGCCTCAGATAACCTTCGGGGGGTTTTCAGGACTCTAAATATGTGATGGCGCCTTTTTTGACTCCCTATTTCAAATGTGCCATTTTTAACCTTGAAGAATTCTAGATTCTGTTTAATTTTAAATTCTTCTGTGATTGTAGATTCACAGTGTAGGCAACATCTCTGCTTTGGTCTTTGCTGATAAAGACGGTATTTTATTGGTGCTTAGACAGACAAAAGTTTAATCAATTGCCATAGAGGCTTGCTCAACTACCGTAAATTCCTTCTGCAAAAATTAAGCCTCTTTTGTAACAGTCTGGAGGGTTTTTTTATTTGAGAATAAGTTTTTTTAAAATAAATTGTTCAAATTTATGGCAATGACTACATGAGAAAAATGAAGGCTACATTAGGGTTTACGAAGCTTTGATTTACTATTGTAGAGTACTATTTACAGTTTTTATAGCTTTCCTAGAAGGAAAGGTGTGAGCTGAAAATCATATCATCAGTCTTGGTTGCTGTCAGGAATCTGAAGGGAAAGGTACTGAATACATGATCTCTCTCATACAGGAGAGGTACTGAGGTAGGTGTTGTGCAACAATAATATCATCTTCAGGACTGGTGATTATCTTTAGGAAACATACACTGCAGCAGTTCTGCTAAATTGGGTTTCATTGGTAAAGTAGTGCTGAACTTGGCAAAATGAGTTTTTTACATATTTATTCTATTCATGAATGCCCAAGAATAGAAACAACACACATAACATTTCTTTATCAGATTAGTTTCCTTCCGTTTCCAGTCATTCTAACTGAAAATACCTTCGGAACAGGTGTTTTAAATATAAGGTGTGTTTCTCAAGAGGTTTAACTGAAACAGTCCTATGGGTTTAAAAAAGTGAACCACGTGTATCCTGCACGAGTTGTTGACAGTGTGCCAGCATTCATGTGTGCAATGATTCTGTAATATGATTTCTCTTTGTTACAATTAAAAGAAAAAAAAAAAGCAAGGGTTAAACTCACTGTATTAATACACTTTAAAAAGCTTTATTGAGTACTCTTAAGTATTTAGCAAATCTGAAGGTCTCCGAAGTAGAGCTATCTAAAAAAAAAAAATTGAAAAAATGAAAATTTAAAAAAAAATCCGGAGTTTGAGATAACCTTTAAAAATGAATGAAGTTATGTTTTATGTTTAAGCTCTTCCTTCAACTCAAAAATTCCTTTAACTCATAAAAATTTAGGTTAAGCCTATGTGCTCAAGATTGTGTTCTTACATTTGATGGGCTGTTGAGGGGGAAAAAAATCATTTGGAATGAAGGCTAAAAAGGTGTGGCATCTTTTTAAGCAAAAAGCAACCAACCAGTCAATACTGTAAGCTGTAAATAGTGCTTGCTACATGCATATCAGAAAATTAACTCTAAAGAATTTAAATTATAAACTCTTGATGGGCTTTGGAATTTATTCCCTTCCCTGCAGATACACACTGCAGTGGAAATTTCAGTGAAGTTTGTCTTTCTGCCTACAACCAAAATTTTCATTTTGCTCGTGGTTTATATTTGATCAGTTATCTTAGCCATGCAGAGATCTTTACAGTCAGCCTATGACAGCAGTTGTCATGCATGTTCACTGCTAGTTAACACTCTGATCTGAAAATCATCAGTGTTTAACCCTGCAAAGCCCCACCGTGTCTCTAAGCAGCAACTCAGAAGCAGTGATGAGATATAGAAATTCAAGAACCTGTTTTACAGCTATTTAGTATGTCCAGATGTAATGCCAAGATGGATATTCATGCCCTGGATGCTATTCATGGAAACCTGGATTTAAGCTGTCATTCAGCAAGCAGCTTGAATTTCCTCTGGATGTCCCAGCTTTGATGTCTGCTAGGTGGAACAGTGTCCCCCATCACCACATCCCATTCCATTACTTCCCAGCAGCTCTATTTGCTGTGTGATAGCTGGGATTCTGAGAGTGCAATTGCAAAGTTGCCTTTCTCTGCGGGCCATACACAGCTATATAGAAGGAGATCTACATAACATTTTTCAAATTATTAATTATTCCTACAGCATTAAGGAAGAACACCCAATGTGGAAAAGGGCTCTCTCCTGTCTTCTACCCCACTTTTAGCTATTGGAAAGAGTACCAAACAGAGCTTATGATTATTGAAATTGAGAGGGGTTTTAACTTCACTGACATTAATGTATAATGCTGTAAATTACTTCACATTCCCTTGGGAAGCATAGCTTTTATTTGCACTGAAGCTAGTGGAATTTACTAGAGACACTATAATTTAAATTTCTGTGAGTAATAACTTACTGATATTCCCCCTCTTCCATTGACTCTATTTCATATTGAAGAAAAATCACAAACCATTTTTAGAGGAAAATTGTGAGTGTGCATTGTGATTGATTTTAAGAAATTAAATTTTGGATTGAAATTTGCATTGCATCCAGTCATCTATCTTACAAATTCTGAACCAAGTCTGGTATTGTGAGCCAAGAATATTAGTTCACAATCCAGTATCGAACAATAAAATACAGACTATTTGGGTTGGGTTTTGCTAGTTTTTGTTAAACTGACAATTGAAATGTATATAAGTTTAAAGAGATAGTTTCCTTTTAAACATATTTCTTGTTTGTCACTATTTGCAGATACTTTGAGTCTGTAGGATTTGCTCAAAGTAGAATTAACAAGCTTTTCCTTTGAGGAAGCTGGTACTATCTGAGAACTTAAAGTTCTTCTAGAATTTATCATCTTCCACATAAAGGAGCAATTGGCTTCTCCTAATTAAAAATCTGAAACATTCTGGGCTTTTGACTTGCCAAACCAAAGGATTTTTTCCTGCACTGAGGTAGAGTGAAACAAGGTAAATAGAAGTATAACAGCTGCCGTTTCAGATCGTAGCAGCTGTGTGGTCTAACCTCCGGTTTCACCTGGGAGTCTTTTTCTGCAGGGTAGGTCTGACGCATCCAAGGTTTCAGTATTAAAACTATGAAATAATGTTTTAATTTCACATGTATTAGCATAGCATACTACTGATAAAAAGCAAACCAACCAACATAGCTTTCCTATGTACTCCTGCCGTAAACCAGGTACTGACAGGAATGTCAACAAGGGCTTTTCCTGCACTGAGATAGAGTGAAACAAGGTAAATACGGGAACTTCCCAGTCCAGGCTACCCAGTGCACCAAAATTAAGAGGAACTTAGGCTGTCTATTGATTTGAACCAACAACCTGTAGTGTGTTAAAACTTCGTGCTGCATCCTTGAATGCTGCAGCTCAGCAGAGCTGGCAGAGCTCGGGTGGCGGGTTGGCTCTGCAGTGTTAGTTCTGCAGATGTCTGGGACCTGCAAACTCATACTGAGTATTGGAATCGATACATGAAACATTTCTGCAGTGCACTGTTGTTCTGAAGTGGGGAGCGCATGTTTAAAATCCTTTTTCTGTTTAAGCAATCACAGCCATAAGTGGTTTCTAGATGATTTACAAGAAAGAGAACAGGTTGCTGTTTGCAGACATTACCAGCACATTATCAATCATTTCTGAAAACTGCTAATTGGAGAAAATAATGTAAATGTATTTGTTTTATGATAGTCTGGTTTCTGTAAATAATATTCCAGTGTTTCAGATAGCTGTATTTGTAGATAGGGTCATTTAAGTAGCTGATGCTGCTGGAGAAACACCCTGTCCATCACTTTACCTCTCTTGAAATAATGGTTAGTGCTTAGTACTGCTTCTGTTTAAGATTTTGTTCCCTTAACCATCAAATATCTTTATGGTTCAGCTGATCACACATTGCTGAAATAATGTGCCTTCCATGTTTTTGAAACAACATCATGTTTAAATGTAAGCAATACAGAAACTGAAAACATCATTGAAGGAGTAAGTCAAATATATTAAGTTGTTGGGGAAGGGGCTTTTGTTTTGTTTTGTGGGCTTTTTTCATTGCTTGTTCTTCTTTTTGTGAAATGTGCGATTTCAGCTGGAAAAGAAACAAAGGAAATCCTGGGGCCTGAAGCTCAGACAGATGTAATTGGATGTACAGGTAGTTCTTCGTTAATCTGAGTCTCTTATTCATAAAATGCTGTTAAATTTTGGCTTGGTACTTGGAATATCCTTCTGTAATCTTTGGAATTTTTGCACTTCTCTTTATAAAACTGCTAGAGCTCTTAAATTGTAAACTGTGTTTTAGCTGAGGAAAACTAGTTTGGGCCCCCTTGGTGTGTCCAGGGCCGGGAGGTGTGGGTGACCAGCGAGCCAGAGCAGCCCCTCGCCCGAGTCTGCCCGCAGAGCCGCTGCAGCGCCGCGTCTGCAAAGGGCAAAACGAGGGGTAGCAGAGACCGTACACCTAGCGGTGCAAGTCAATAGACGCTGTTTTAAACTGTTAACGAATGTACAAAAATAAGCTAATACCATATTTTATCCTCAAAATCAAGCTCCTGTTTGTACTAATTGCACAGAAGGCAAAATAAAATGCATACTTCAGTTTCAGAATCAAACAAAAACAGGTGCTTTGTTGTTTTTTCTATTTCTCTGCTTGACAAAAAATTATCATATAGCCCATCCAGCTTTTTTGGGGGGGAGGTTGGAGACGGGGATTTGTTGGGTTTTTTGGATGCCCTTACTCGATAGATACATATTATCAGAATAAGCCTCATTTAGAAACAAACATAAAACCAAACAACCCCACATGTAAAGATTAATATGTTTAAACCTGTAGATTCACACACTCTTTTCAGTTCCTGTGAAGTCAGATCTTTCCATACATATATGGAAAGCTACATTATGCATTGCATTGCAGTCTATATGTGAGACTGCCTCATGTCATAAAAAAATTGTAAATTGGGTTTGTGACTCCACCCTGAGAGATGAATCATAAAACTCTTTCCTATTAAAAAGATACCTCACATTAATAGTGAAGAACTTCTCTCATGATTGAGTGTGCTGCAGGCAGAGCTCGCACAGAATGTTCCACCACAGTAAAAATAAACGCTATGAACAATGTATTTAGGCAAATACTTGGTAGCTAATATTTATCATACAAGCATTAAGGAAAATATTTAATTTAGTTGTTCATTGGGGTTTTTTCGTAAGTTTTTAACTGGAAGATGTTAAAGGTTGTTAACTAGATCTGAGACCTTTTTAGCAGTCATTTTCAACACCAGAGAACAAGCCATTCAGAGTTCAAGTTTGCTGCATTTCATCTGGCCAACTTGTTACTCAGAGTTTAAATATATTCTGGGCTTGTGCTAATGAACAGCTATAAATAGCGTTAAAAATTAAGTCTTGAAGGCGACACATTTCCTTTTGCAAACACAGGAGCCAAGATGGTGAACTGGCCTTCAAGCAACAAGGGCTAAATCATAATTAATGCTGTGCATAAGGTTTGCAGGGAAGTTGAGAGGAACAGCTAAATCTAAAATTATAAAAATGCACTGAGTTGAAAAGGCAAGCTATGTTTAGTCAAGTTTTTAAATATCATTATGCTACTGGTTTCTGTTTTATAACTTGGCATAATCCAGCATCTTAAAGACCTTGATCTACTCTAGTATTTGTAATGAGTTTTTAAATCTTTGGGTAGAGGGATTTGGGTAGAGAGATTTGTCAGTGTGAATTACTGTATCTCATTTACATTCTTTTTTAATTCTTAATTTCATATGTTGTGTCTTGTTTTTCTCTCTTAGTAAAAGAAGATGAATGTGATTCTGATGCAGAAAATGAGCAAAACCATGACCCTAATGTTGAAGAATTCCTTCATCAAGAAGATACAGCTGTTATCTACCCTGAAGCACCTGAGGAGGACCAGAGACAAGGCACACCAGAAGCCAGTGGTCAGGATGAAAATGGTAAATAAGTCACTGGTTCAGTTCTCATGAAATTATTGTATGAACTACTTCACTCAAAAGTTCTGCTGCATTTTAGAAGATAGTAGTGCATACCCTTAAAACTTTAGTGGAAAAACCCTTTGTTAAATAATTATAAGAGGATGGGATCATCATGCAAAAAACATTGCTACTTGATTTTGTGAGACAAGGCATGCACTCGGGTTCTGTTGTAAGAGTACCTCAATTGTAACCTCAGGTAACTGGAAAGAAAAATTTAAGCTTTCATAAATCCATTCAACATCATTATAACAGAATAAACATTTATTAAATATAATGGGAGTATAGCAAGCTAATGTGGTTTTATGTAGGAATAACTTAAGGGGAGTTATAATATGTTTCTTTTAATTTTTATATTTCTAAACAAAGCTCCTGAAAGAACCTATTAGATAGGATTTCTTCTGTTGGGTAGCCAGTCTATGACAGGCCTTGGGGTTTTTTTGCCGGAAAATACAACAGTGGAGGGAAAAATAAGCATTGCTTATACAAAAATGTTTATGTGAAAAACCAGTGACCTGTCATTATTTAGAAGTAGATTGTGGTATTTTTTTCTCTGAGGAAGTTTCACACTTAAGGTGTTCTTTGGAGTGAGGTGAGAAGTCATACTTTGTTCCTTTCTTTGTCATGAAGTATTTGAAGGCAAATCCTGTTCAGATTAGTTTTGCATTCTGTGCTGCTTTTAGAAGTGTTCAACTTTCGTAACATATTACAACTGTAGTTTCAACCAGATTGTGTTCCTTGATTGGAGTATTTACAATTTTTCAAAAGAAAGTAACATCCTACATAAACAGCTAGGAGTTGTTATATTTTAGTAATTTTAAAAAATGTCTATAACTGAATAAATAAATGTCATTGTAGCTGTAGTAGTGTACTGTAGTCTGAGGGAGAGCAGTGAAAGAGGTAATGCTAATTTTTCTGGTTTATGTTATTAGAGTGGTTTTTTTAAAATTACATTAATCAATTTAAAATTTTAATATGTGGGTGCAGTGGCAGGGATTGTCACATCAGTTTTGCAATATGATTTTCATGTAATCATTAAAAATACACATTTGTATTAATAATTTAAATTGGACCTATCCCCATAATTTCACAGAGAAGTATTCTGAAGATCACAATGCTGAACAATAATGTTCATTGTTCTAATTATTTGGGAACAGAAAATGCCCAAAGTATAGTGACGTTTGATAAAGATACATGCTTGCAAACTGGGGAACTGGACAAGAGAAGTCACAGAGTATCAGAGTTTTAGTGACTTTGGGAAACCATTGCTGTGTCGCCATTTACTCTGATGGAAACAGAATTTAAGTTAAGGTGCTTCTGACATCTCCAGTGAGGTATTTTTGTGCTGAAATGAAGTACTCTTTATGTCAGGTGAATTGAATTGTAGGTGGAAAAAAGAATTGAAGGGAAGCATACTGTGTCTCTGCATGTGGGGGTGGATTCACTTTTGGACAACCTGGCTAAACCAGGAAAAGCAGAAAGGAGTAGAACGTCACAAAAACCAGTGCAGTAGGGATGTTACCTTGATTGTTACTGTAACAAATGTAAAAGAACCCATCTGACAGAAAAAATGGGAGTTTGTAGTAATTATGAAAACTGGTCTAACTCTTCACTGTAAAAAGAGCAGTGACACATTCAGTAAAAATAGTCAATTCCACACAGAACAAATAGCTAGTTTGTAGAACATATAATCAGTCTATGGTGAAAACTCCTGGAAGAGGTCATGAAGGTAAATAATTCAGAAGTACTTTCTAGAGTACTGGTTAATTTTATGAGTATTAATAATTCTGATAGTTCTGAACTTAAAATGACAGTGCATAAAAATGTGCCCCTCATGCGTCAGAGCATAAAATGTTAATCAGTAAGGACCTTATACCTTTCTTTCCTGCTCATGCTCAGCATAGTGCATAGGTGCATCCTTGCAATATTTGCTTCTCATTTGTCTTGGAGCATGCAAGAGTAGCATGGTCATGGGAGGGTGTCACACCTATAAATTGATGGTTTGGTCAAATACACCGAGCTCTACATTTATTTAAGCATACTTTTATCAATTTATAAAGAAAGATTTTTTTTCCAACCTTTAAAAAATTAATTTTTTAAGCTTAGAAGAAGTTACTGTGTATGGCGGGTTAAATGTAGGGATGGAGTTAAAACTTCATAAATGGTGCCATGTCAGAAATAGACTTATGAAATTAATATTGAGCTTCCATCTGATTTCACATTTTCCTGTACTAATACAGAATTAACTTTATGAAAGCCAGAAAAATACATTCCATAGATCACATTGGAATCATATTTATGGCCTCATGTTTGATCTCTCTCCTTTCTGTCCTGCAGAGTGTATGTCCTATTAACACATACATGTCTGTGTATCATAGAATGGTTCGGGTTGGATGGGACCTTTAAAGGTCATGTAGTCCTGCAATGAGGAGGGACATCTTCAACTAAATCAGTCTGCTCAGAACCCTGTCCAACCTGACTTTTTATGTTTCTAGGGATGGCGCATCTACCATCCCTCTGGGCCACCTGTTCAAGTGTTTACCACCCTCATCATAAAAAATTTCTTCCTTAGATCTAGTCTTAATCCACACTCTTTTAGTTTAAAACCATTCCCCCTTGTTCAGCATATTGTGCTGACTCTCTCCAGTGTACACTGGGGCAGCCATACCACAGTGCAGTTAGTAGCATAATACCTGTGGAAAAAGATCTTAATTATCATTAGTCCTTTTCTAAAACAAATGGAGCTTCTGGCAGCTGTATGCTTTATTACAGTAACATATGTAAATGCGAAGTGTGTTTCTTGAGGATAATAAGTTTGAAACTTGCTTTTATTTCAATATGGTGTATTGTCTCTCCTGTGTAGGAACCCCCGATGCATTTTCCCAACTGCTCACTTGCCCATATTGTGATCGAGGGTACAAGCGCTTCACCTCTCTGAAGGAACACATCAAGTATCGCCATGAAAAGAACGAAGATAACTTTAGCTGCTCCTTGTGCAGCTACACGTTTGCATACAGAACACAGCTCGACCGCCACATGACATCACACAAATCAGGAAGAGATCCGGTAAGGGGCGTTCGAATTAAGGATTTATTGTCCTCCGTAACAACGCTGTGATTTGTTATGTGGGCAGAAATGTACAGAACAAGCAAGCTGTTCACACCGGGTTATCTGTGTGCTGAAGTTCCAGTCCCAGAGCACACACTTGAGCTCACTGCTGGACACAGGCTTTTTTCCTAGTGGTCAAAAGGTGACATCTGAATTTCTATGTTTTCATTCATTTGAGCGGTACAGTTGGGCTTAAATTGTAGTTTTCAGAAGTTTTTTATTACATTTATTGGTAGTCAGTTGGGTTTTTTCCTGTTAATTGGCTAACATTGAGTAAAATCTTAAGTGATGAAACACTTTTTTTCAAAAAATCCTGTTTGGATAATTCTCAACTTGCTGTAGCATTTTTGCCATTAAGAAACAAACCATCATGTTTCTTGAACTGTGAGGTACAGTTTTTAAATACAATTAGAGCTATAAGTCAATATAGAAAATAATTAGTATGTAAAATGGTGTTTCAGTACTAAGTGAAGCACCAAAAAAAGGCTAAAGATGTTATGACCTTGTTTTCTGTGGTTCACGGGCTGACCTGAAGGCTTGGTTCCCTGAAATGCCTTCCATAAGTTAGCCATCTGATCACTACAGAAGATCCTGAGATTCATTTCTTCTGTCCCTTGTTTTCTTTTCTTCTTTTATCCCCTGGTTTCCCATTATCCATCCCCAGCACATGTTTCCATAGCTTATCAGGGCACTCTGAGGCTCAGAAACCAACTGAAACAGTCAGGAATTATCCAGATTAAAAACTATACACATTTTCCACCACCAGTTTAAAGAGGCTTGGAGATGTTCCCTTCTGAGGGCAGACTAAAAAGACTTGATCATCTCCAGAGATGAAGCAGGAAACGTAACAGAAAGGTACTAAACAGAGTGTAAAGGTAAAGGTACTTCAACACATCTGCTATGTCCAAGTCAATATATATTTTGTTAAACTGAAAGTCTGTAGCACAGAGTAAAGGAGATGCTTTTTTACACATTGTCTATTAACCTCCGTTCTAAAAAGTATCACTGAGTCCAAGAATTTAACAGATTCAAAAATGTATTATACACCTGTGTGTTCACATTCATGGGTGAGTTAAATAGGTAAAAGAAGTACTGGCTGTCCTGCTGCAAGGATTTTACTGTCCCACAGGGTTTGGAATAGCCTCACCGGTGTATTCTGGTGTGGCAGTTCTTTTTTATTCAAATATATTTCCAATGAATGTATTTCCTAGTTCTGTCTCAGTTTCTTTTTGGCTTGTCTTCCACTTTAGAAGTTACTGTCATTTTACATGCATCTTACGTTTCTAACTATAAAATCTATCAATGCTATTTGTATAATGTTTTTTTGTGAGCTACCACGTTTATTTTCAGTTTTTTCCAGTTACAAGCCTAAAAGCAGAATAATAAAGTAGTTGGGAGGAGGGGGATAGACGCCATTCACATATTTGCATGTAGTTTGAATGAAAACTTAAAAAGTATAGAGTGAGTAAACATTCTCAAAAGAATTGCTACAAATAGAAGCTTGAATCATATTCCTGCAGATATATTTTGATGTGTTTACACTTTTGAAGGCACAATTGTATTTGGTTCGCATTGTTTCTATGAAGCATCTACAACTCAATATGATACCTGTTTAAGTGTGTTCTGTTCTCTAGAGCCATAGCCAGAATTAAAACGACAGAAGTTTAGATACTTGCCAAATTTGAAATATGTGTTTGTTTGTGTTATTGTCACAAAGTTGTCATGTCTTCAAAATTGGCTTCATGTGCATGTACATGATTATGTTGTGTGATGGAAAATGAACTTTTGTCCTTCATAAAGTATGGACCTATAGTTATGGATCTTAAACAGCTGCATATTTAAAATGTAATATATTACTCTTGAAGAACTTTGCCTGAAAGTAGACATTTTGGATAACTTTGTCAGCTGGTTGATGTCCAGCACGTGACAATTTTGTAATTGTTCTGTACAAGGAGGAAAGAGCAAAGACAAAATCCAGTACAATGAAGGCGGCGAAAGGTCTGTGTGCACACTGGTCCTCCCTCTGAGGATGGGGCAGATACGCCAAACTGCAGCTATTTCTGCTTCAGCAGAGAGCCTGCACCTTCTCCTTCATCCCTCCCTCCTCCCCTGCCCCATGTCCTTCACGGCTCTCCTGGCTGCTCCTGCACCACTAACAGTTCGTAGGAGGTGATGCTGTGTCTGTAGCGTCTGCCTTCGCATGTGAAGCACCAAAAGAGATGTTGAAGTATGAAAAAGTGCTTCTTATATTTATTTTTTTTCTCATCAATTTACAAAGCAACTTCAGGTAGTCTTTCAAAATTTCGTAGTGCTATGTACCCTTCTGAGAAATGGCATTTTTTGAAGACCATTTGTGGAAAAAATCCTGATATACCTGCAATTCCTGTCTTCCAAAAACCTTTTGAGGATTCTCATTAATTAGTTTTGGTTCTCTGGTACAAAAAGAGTGAGCTTCAGTCCTAAGCACAATAAATATTTGGTGCAGGGATATATTAGTTGCTAGTTACAGACCTTAATTCTGATGTTTCTTCTTTCAGTCCTTGAAGGAGTGCAGAGGAGTATTCTTTGAATGCTGCAGTTAATTCTTTAATGAGCAGAAAAGGGCAGTGTAGTAAAAATATATCACGCATCACATACACAAAATACCACACATCACTGGCTTTAACAGTGCTGAAACAGGGAAAACCATTTGAATCTGAGAAAATGAAGGTGAAAGAATGTCACAGGTGATACTTTAAAGAAGTGTTAACATTTCTCAGTTAGTTTTAAAGAAGCTGCTTGAAGGTAATTCTGAGGAAGTCCCAGATTTATAAAACAGTATGGGATGGACAGCAAGAAAGCTAAATAAAGAATTACAGATATAAGAAGGTAAGGCAAAATAGGTTTGGACACGCTACCTAGCAGAAAGCTCATAGCACCTTATAGCTATGACCAGGAAAACAGGAAAACTCATTCAAAATTTGATAAGAGAAATGTGGGCTTCTGTGCCTTAGAAACAGAACATTAAATTTTAAAGACTGGAGCAGAAACATTTCTGACAGTTTGAATACATGCACTGATATTTAGTATGAATATTTATGTAGCCCAGCATCTGCAGTAACTGTGTATATCCTAAGAGCCGTTAACTTGCATAATCTCAAGTCAAATGGTAGTAACTGATTCTCTGCAGGCTTAAGTAAATCCTGACACGGTCCTCTAGACTCAGTGCAGTTGGATCATTAAAGTGAAATGCAGTGAGTCAGCCGCAGTCACCTAGAACATCATCTTCAAGGGACTTAGTTAAACAGAGCTGAAAAGCCATGTGGACTAGCAAAAGACAGCTGACAAACCCGGGAATAAGGGTCAAGTGCTAATCAGGATAAGTCAGAGTGGAGACCTCACTGCACAGCCTGGTAGGAGGCAGGAAGGAGCCACCCTGGGGACGGTGAGAGCAGTATCTACTGAGAGCTAAAGTCTGCAGCTTAACCAAGTGCTTATCCCAAGGGAACTGTCAAAGTAGAGTATTTGGAAGTAATTTAGATTATCTTGTTTCATTTTGCCTCCTGTTAGCATTTGTAGCATATAAAGGAGAACAAGAAGTTGAACGGGAAGGGTTGATAATTTGGACATCATATCTCATAGCAGAGAGCTCAGACTTTCACCCAGCAACCTGCACAGCCACAGGTTCTTCAGATCTGCAGACGCAAATCAGAGCAGGGTCATCACCCTGCATTTTTATCCATCTCCACTTCTCCAGTGCAGTTCTCGGCCCCCAGTTGTGGTGTCTTCACCCAGGGAAGAGCCTCAGCATTCAGTGAGCATCTGTCTGCTCCCAGCGCTGCTGACTGCAGCAGAACCAGAGCGAAGGGTAGGAGCTCCCTGCCACAGTGTCATTCCAGAGGAAGCTAATTCACACCAGCCTGTTCCTGGGGGCTGCCCATGGGAAGGCTGTTTCCTCTGAGTACATGAATGGCTCCATTAATGAGTATATGAAAATACTTGTCTCTGGTTACCCAAAATCTGCAGCTGCATCCAAGTAGTGGTAGAGTATCTTTTTGCCAAGTGAGCTCTACTTAGAAATGAGCTGCTGGGATTTTTTTCAATAAATAATTTGTTTGAACAGAAAAATTTCTAATTCCTCCATTTCATGTTGGTGATTAAGCTGCTTCAACTTCTGAAGTGCATGTAATTTTTTTCTTTAAAAAATACATGCTCATATATTTATACAGTTTGTGATAAAATTACAGATCTTGCATATACATGTCACATATATACTACATATATTTACATGTCTGTCTTAGCTTTTGCTTTTTTAAAACCAGCAAATAAAGAAGGGGTTTGATGTTGTATAATTGGGAAATCCCTCCGTATTTTTATTTATTTTTATTTAGTTTTTTGCATTTAATTTGCGAATTACTTGTGACTGAGGGTACCTTTATTGTCACTGAGCTACCTTCTCTTGAGCAATCCTATGGCATCACTATATAGAGGAATCCAAGGCTAGCAGTAAGTGCTGGAAGCATGTAAAAGGAAAAATCAAGTCAACTGATTAAACAAGCTTTTATAGGCTTTAATATTTCTCTGTCCTGCATGAAATATTCTGTGGGCGATGGGCTTGGGTTTTTTCTTGTTGTTTTTGCTGTCACAAGTAGAAATAGCATGCATCCTGAAACTTCTTACAACATGTGCCAGTCTAATCTTCATCTGAATTTAGGAGAAAGGGCAACTATATTTAGGATTTGTTTTGTTTTCTCTTTTTATTGTACTACATTTATTCAGAATGCACATCTTAGTTTGTACCTGATTTGTAATTTGTTTGCTTTTCATGCATTACTCATTCCACCTTCAGTCTCTTACAATTACGGTTGATTCTTTTCAGTTTTGTATTGCGTTTTCTCTCTTACAATGTGAAAATACAAGATGTTTCTCCAGCATGCTGTCCTGTGCAATAATTAAGAATTCTTTCTTACAGAGACATGTGACGCAGTCCAGTGGGAATCGGAAATTCAAGTGCACTGAATGTGGAAAAGCTTTTAAATATAAACATCACCTAAAGGAGCACCTGCGAATCCACAGTGGTAAATATATCAAGCATTGAATTGAATACTAATGTTGCCATTTCTAATCTTTATAGCTTTGATGTGATAGCAGTTGTCTATGTCCAAGTTTAAAATAATAGTGTTTTCCTTACTTTTTCCCCTTTGGGGCACCGTAAGCACTGACTGCAGCCTTCAGCCATGTGCAAGCAATATGTAAAAAAACTCGAGTATTTAAAGTTACAGCTTAAGCTCTTAAGGAAAACTTGACTTGTGGCAGAAGAAGTGGGGACATCCTTCTGGTCCTTTTTCACTTGTTTGTTTTTTCTTCAATGTTTGCAGATCATTCAGTGTGTTATAAGCCTCACTAGAGAATTTTGATTGATAACAATCAGGACATAAGACCTGTGTGTTCCTACTGTAGCTGTGATTGTCATCATTCAAGCAAGACTAGTCATAATAAATTAGACTCAGGACACAGTGATATACAATTTATTTTAAAAGTTACAATGTATAGGAAGTGTTACATATAATAGTATATTTTAATATATAATATAACAATAGGTTAAATGTGATCACTCAGAAGAGGTTCTCAATTTCGGTCTGTAACTGAACTGATAAGTATTATAGGAAGATATGGATAGATTGTATCTGAGTTTGCCACAATAAAATGTGCATAGTTTGTTATATAAGTATGATTTGCATTTATTGCAATTTTTCTTTAGTTGATCATATTCTTTTTTTTTCCATTCTGAAGTAGTTTATGTAGCTTCTGATGTTAATAGTGGTACTACTTGAATGGACTTTAATGAAATCTGAGATTGTCATATAGACAGATAAATACTGGAACACCTGATCATGTAGGCTCCATCCTATATCTACTAGTGGATCACATACTTATTAAAGGAGCCTTGGATCAGAGATATAGATGATGTAATTACTCTCACTGTTCAATTAACTTTTTTTTCCCTAGGTCTCTAAGTGGTCATTTTATTGTATTCTTTCTGGTTGCTGTTGTTTGATTGTTTAACCTAGCAAACTTGCATATGCCTTTTTTCTTTTTTTTCTTTTTTCTTTAGGAGAGAAGCCATATGAGTGCCCAAACTGCAAGAAACGTTTTTCTCATTCTGGTTCATACAGTTCACACATAAGCAGTAAGAAGTGTATTGGTTTGATGCCCGTGAATGGTCGAGCCCGGTCAGGGCTCAAGATGTCTCAGTGCTCCTCCCCTTCCCTTTCTGCATCGCCAGGTAGCCCAGCAAGACCACAGATACGACAAAAGATAGAAAACAAACCTTTGCAAGAGCAGCTTCCTCTTAACCAAATTAAAACTGAACCTGTGGATTATGAATTCAAGCCCATAGTGGTTGCTTCAGGAATTAATTGTTCAACTCCTTTGCAAAATGGGGTTTTTAGTGGTGGTAGCCCATTGCAGGCAACCAGTTCTCCTCAGGGTGTGGTGCAAGCTGTTGTTCTACCAACAGTAGGTCTGGTGTCTCCCATAAGCATCAATTTAAGTGACATTCAAAATGTACTTAAAGTGGCAGTGGATGGTAATGTAATTAGGCAAGTACTGGAAAACAATCATGTTAATCTTGCGTCCAAAGAACAAGAAACAATCAACAATGCATCTATACAACAACCTGGCCATTCCCTCATTTCAGCTATCAGTCTTCCTTTGGTTGACCAAGATGGGACAACCAAAATTATCATCAACTACAGCTTGGAGCAGCCAAGTCAACTTCAGGTTGTTCCTCAGAATCTAAAAAAAGAAAACTCTGTTCCTGCAAATAGTTGCAAAAATGAAAAATTACCAGAAGATCTTACAGTGAAGTCTGAGAAAGATAAGAACTTTGAAGGAGAGACCAATGATAGCACTTGTCTTCTTTGTGATGACTGTCCAGGGGATCTTAATGCACTTCAAGAATTAAAGCACTATGAAACAAAAAGTCCTCCTCAGCTTCCCCAGCCCAGTGGAACAGAAGCTGAGAAACCTGACTCCCCTGTCCCATCAGAAACTGGGGAGAACAACTTATCTCCTGGTCAGCCACCTTTAAAGAACCTTCTATCGCTCCTAAAAGCATATTATGCATTAAATGCACAACCAAGCGCAGAAGAGCTTTCAAAAATAGCAGATTCAGTAAACCTACCACTGGATGTGGTAAAAAAGTGGTTTGAAAAAATGCAAGCTGGACAAATTTCTGTGCCATCTTCTGGACCATCTTCTCCTGAACAAGTTAAATTAAGTAGTCCCACAGATAATGATGATCAAGCAGCAACTACAGATGTGAATGAACCGCAGGACAGCACAAACAACTCACAAAATCCTGTCAGTACAACGAAATCTCAGACTTTGCCAGAGGGATCAACTCTGAATGGTTCACACAGTCGCACGCCATCTGCATCGCCACTCAACCTTTCTTCATCCAGAAATTCACAGGGTTACACATACACAGCAGAGGGTGTACAGGAAGAGCCACAAATCGAACCTCTTGACCTTTCACTACCAAAGCAACATGGAGAACTGTTGGAACGATCTACCATAACTAGTGTTTACCAGAACAGTGTTTATTCTGTCCAAGAAGAACCTTTGAACTTAACTTGTGCAAAAAAAGAACCACAAAAGGACAACAGTATTACAGACTCTGATCCTATTGTAAATGTAATCCCACCAAGTGCCAATCCCATAAATATTGCTATACCTACAGTCACTGCCCAGTTACCTACAATTGTTGCCATTGCTGACCAGAACAGTGTTCCATGCTTGAGAGCTCTTGCTGCCAATAAGCAAACCATTTTGATTCCACAGGTGGCTTATACATACTCTACTACAGTTAGTCCTGCAGTTCACAAGACCCCACCAAAACAGATCCAAGCCAATGGAAATCAGGTACTTCGATCTCCATATTCCTCTATGATGTATGTATGATGTATTCAATCTGTATCCATGCTGAACTAATAGAAAACTATAAATTAAATAAAAGGATAGATATAAGCTATCACGTTTATTAACTTGATTGTAAATGAGTAATAGATGTTACTGTTAAGGCCTCTACAAAGCTGGTTAGCTCAGGCAGCTCTAGTCCAGACTAACAGAAACTGATGTGCATGGACAACTCAGTTCTTCACCATATTTAATCTTCTAGGATATTAGAGCTCGCTATTTTAAAGACAGTCTGATTCTTCTAATTCTCCTGATCAAAACACAAAATAAAACCATGGCTTCTGTCTTTTGCTGTCTCCATATCTACTCTTTCACCACATTCAGAAAATAAGCTCTTGAACTTTTTGTTACTTGTATCACGCTGCTCTGCTTCCTTGGCTTGTAGAGTATCTGAATTCATCTTACACCATATTGGCACTCAAAAACAAAATGCAGATGTATTCTCAATTGACAGTCAGGCAGGAATTTATCATCTTCATCTGCCATTGCCATATCCAGCCCTGCTCCTCCCTAGGTACACCCACATGTGACCTGATAAGAGTCAGTGCTCCTGAGAAGCACCTGAGCACGCTGAGCTAGGGACAGGGCAGAAAAGGGACTCACATAAAGACTGAGCATTTCTACTTAAATCTTAGAAATTGGCTGTTCAGCATTTTATGCAGGCTTCTGTATTGCCAGAGACTGAAGAGCCTTGAAGAGTTACAAGGTTGCTTATACATTAAAGTTTATGAGACAGACATTTGAGGGAACTAAACATGTGCACTTCTATATGCAGATTTGATAACATATAATTAAATCTGTGCATAGTGATATTGTTGATATCAGTAGAAAATCTTGTACTTCGGCACGTGAAATGCTTAGAAATAGACAACGATTATGATATTTTTAAAACTATTTACTAATGAAACATTTGAAGTCCCCCAAATTTTGGGTTAAGTACTATTTTTGGTAGTTTCATAAGGAAGAAGGTAGTCAGATATGCAAATTTGAATGGTAACTTAAATAGCTTTTTTGTGAAAACTTCAGCAAAAAAGTACAATCTTAACTTCATAAAATCTATGAGGTGGCAAAAGGTGGGTGACCAACAGTAGTTAAAAAATGCAGTTAGATGGTGAATTTGGTCTTCAATTTACTGAGGTACTTTGTAGGTCTGTAATCTTCTTTTCCATCCTAACACTGCATTTATTTTATGGATCCTAAAATATGATGTGCCAGTGTATCTTAGACCTGGCCAAAAGTCAGATTTGGATGTGACTAAAGCCTGTCCCAGTGAGAATTCTGCGTCTGTACAGTGGCAGGGACTGCAGAGCAGATCAGTGCAGTGAAAGATTTATTTTTTTTAAGCTATGGAAGTCTAAACAATTTTGTTTGCTAGTTATGGAATTGAGCAACAATGCAGCTTCAGTTTGTATGAGTGACTTTTTTTTTATTGAACTTGACCTTTTTTGTAATTTTTCTGAAGGATGAAAGGCAAGACACTAGCTCAGAAGGAGTATCCAATGTAGAAGATCAAAATGATTCTGATTCAACACCCCCAAAGAAAAAAATGAGAAAGACAGAAAATGGGATGTATGCATGTGATTTATGTGACAAAATATTCCAGAAGAGCAGCTCATTATTGAGACATAAGTATGAACACACAGGTAGGTACTAGGAAAAGATGTTTATGATCATTATTTCTTTGATATTGCATAATTGATAATTTCAACTGGAATCCAGTTCTTGGACAGTGTAGGAAAGTGTAATATTCCTTCTTATTGCCTGTGCTCAGATGTCTTTAAAAACCCATGTTTTGCATATTTGTTTGACAGAACAGCAATTCTGTCTTTTTTTGAATTTGTAAGACCTAAATTCTAAGTAGAAAAAAGGGAGTTTTTGCATCTGGCTTATGAATCTGCATCTGCAAGCCAAGCCTGTAATTGAGGATATATTGCTTCTAATTTACCTTACCTGGTTATAAATTAAGAAAAAATTAAAAATATAAATTAGGAAGAAAGGATTGTGTATGTGCGTGATACTTTACATGAAAGGCTGTGTATCTATCTGGCATGAAAGATTTTCAAACTGAGCCACATTTGTAATGATCTGAAGTTAACAGCTATTCATTAGACATAGACTCTAACCCATAAAGAACACCCTTTTGGCTTTGACTTTTATTTTTAATTTCTAATAGTTGTTCCTTTTGGCACCAGTTCTGGTGTCTTTAAGATTTTATTAGTAACTCCTGCTCTCTTATTTCTTCTGTGATGTCTTAAAATAAAAAATCTTTTTTTTAATTATTGGTTAGGTGCCAAATATATATTGGATTTTTTATTATGTATTTCTTTCCTTCTGGCTCTGTATTTCCTTTCTCCACATCCAGAAAATAAACTCTTTGGAACTTCTGACTCTACCCTTCATGCTGCTCTGCTTTCTTGGCTTGCAGAGTAACTGAATTATTATATTAATTGTATTTCTACATATTGTTTTAATGTCATTTCACATACAGAATTAAAAAGACAACAAATTCTCTTTTGTCTTTAGTACTTGATCAAGTTTCTCAAGTTGTATTCATTAAGAGTATCTAATTTCATACTTTTCTTGTCCTGAGACTCTTTTAACTCCTCCTTTTCCTAACACAATTTTTCTTTCCATTCCAGTTTTAAGTTAAATGAAGTGTTCAAATCATAGGGTCATTTAGGTTGGAATAGACCTGTAAGATCATTGACTCCAACCATTAACCCAGCACGGCCCAGTCTACCACTAAACCATGTCCCAGAAGTGCCACATCTACATGTCTTTTAAATCCCACCAGGGATGGAGATTCAGCCATTTCCCTGGGCAGCCTCTTCCAGGGCTCGATAACCCTGTCAGTGAATGAACTTTTCCTAATATCCAATTTAAACCTTCCCAGGCACAACTTAAGGCAAATTCTTCTTGTTCTGTCACTTGCTACTTTGGAAGAGAAACCAACACTTGCCATAAGGTGACAGGGATATGCTGATCCTCTGTATCATGTGACCAAAAAAATGCTGTCTTTTTGTCTTTTCTGTCTGGGCTAAGGCTGCAAAGCTGTTTTGTGTAACAACTTTGAAAGTTGGATTCAAAATAACATTACTACGCTCCCGAGGGGTTCATGAGGGACTAAAACCAAAAAAAAGTAGAAAGCTGGAAAACAGAGCAGAAGACTAACTGACTGAAACAGCATATTTTTTTTCTTGTCAATATATATATGGTCAGCAAGTTTTGTACATTAAGTATTTATGTGTATCAACCTAGATTTTAGAATGATTTTTCTCTTTACCTATAATATGGAAGAAGGACTTGGTACAAAAAACCAACATAAAAGCTTAGTTGAGTTCAAATTACCATCAATATAGAAAAATTAAAATGGTTTTGAGTTGAAGTACTTTACTGCAAGAAAAACTGTCTCCTTTTCCAATTTATATTTGCACTTTTATGTGCTAAAAGTTACATCTGAGAATCTGTTTGTCCTTCTATGATCAGTTTTCCTAAAAAACCTTATAAATTACCCTTGTAATTGTGGAAATGTGCCCTTGCGCCCTCGTCCTTTGGGCTCAGGTGAGAAAGTCAGTCTGAGAATGTGTGGAGTAGAACATCTTGTTAAATGAATTTTAATCATGGTTGGTAATACGTTCTCCAACAGCCTTTTATAATGAAAACAACAGTGTACCTGTTTAGAACTTCAGCTACAAGGTGTCCAATTGTTTGTGCTTTGTTTTGTAGGTAAAAGACCTCACGAGTGTGGAATCTGTACAAAAGCATTTAAACACAAACACCATTTGATTGAACACATGCGATTGCATTCTGGGGAAAAGCCCTACCAATGTGACAAATGTGGAAAGCGGTTTTCACACTCGGGGTCTTACTCTCAGCACATGAATCATCGCTACTCCTACTGCAAAAGAGAGACAGAGGAGCGTGACAGCACGGAACAGGAGGAGACGGGCCAGGAGGTCCTGAGCAGTGAGCACGTGGTTGTCAGGGCATCTCCATCGCAGATCGACTCGGATGAGAGAGAGAGTCTAACCAGGGAAGAAGAGGAATACAGTGAAAAAGAGGACGAGGAGGAAGAAGAAAAAGATATAGAAGGACTTCAGGAAGAAAAAGAATGTAGTGAACTACAAGAAGCAGAGGATGAAGAAGAAGTAGAAGAGGAAGAAGGGAAAATTGAAGGTAACAAGAATGATGAAGCTGTAAATCAAGCAAGCAATGCAGAACCAGAAGTTACACAAAATAATGGGCAGGTGTCAGAAGAAAATAACAAAGCTTAAATGCTAGGATTTTTCTATAAAGAAAAAAAAATTGGTAATGAAGTTCGTTCTATATTATACATGCTTTTCATGGAAACGCAGTAGCCTGCATACTGTGATTTCTGTTCACTACTGTGTAAAAAAATATATATATAAAAAAAATGAAAAGAAAAAAAAAAGAAATCCAGGTGTGCCTGAACCTCAAACTTAGTAATTTTTCACACAGTTTTCAAAGTTAGGAACAAGTTTATAACATGAAGCAGATTAGAAAAATACAGTGACTCTGGAAGCAAGGATTTAACAGGTTGTAGGAAACCTGATTTATTAGACAAGCATCTGGCATTGTTTGTTTTATCAGTATTAATTTTCATTCTTAAGTTGATTGATTTTTGAACTGTACAATTGGGAGAGATTTATATGATTTTTTTTTTTTTATGGTAACACATTTCCTAAATCCGCTTCAGTATTTTCTTATGTTTTAAAATGTGAGAACTTCTGCACTACAAAATTCCCTTTTGCAGAGACCTGTAATGCAGTTGCAAACAGTGCTTGGCTACCTTTGTAAATTCAACCTAGAAGGTAGCAGTTTATGACATTAGATGTTGTAGTAGAGCATATTATCATTTAAAGTGTATTGTTAGCCTTAAGAAAGCAGATGATAGAAGAACTGAAGTTTCTTACTCATGTGGTTAAAAATGTAGTTGAGAAGATTGTCGTTGAGTTCTGATTGCAGGGACTAACAGTGTTAATACTGGTAAGGACAGGAAAGTCGTCAAAAACAGTGTTTGTAATTGTGTTTTGAGTATGTAGTAACAATATGAAGGATATGATATGAAGCTTTGTATCTCCTTTGGCCTTATGCAAGACCTGTGTGCTGTAAGTGCCATTTATCAGTATTACAAAGGCTCTAAGCAGCCTTTATCCAATGTGTGGCCTACAATAACTAGCATTTGTTGATTTGTATCAAACTTCTAAACTATACGTGGGGAAAAAACACTCAGCCATCAGAGAAGTAAGAACACTGGTATATTACATTATTTAATTATTTGGTGGTATTTTGGGTTAATACCTGACTTGCAGAATTTCTCTACAATAATTACAAGGGAAATTTTCTAATCTGCTTTATTGCTTTATTGGTTTACTTTAATTTCAGACACATACATGACATGTTATCTGGCTCATAAGTATTTTCAAATGTTAGTTATTATGGACCCCATTTATTAACAATGTTAGCTGATTTTTACCTATCAGTATTATTTTATTTCTTTTAGTTTATAGATCTGTGCAACATTTTGTACTGTATGTCTTCAAACCTGGCAGTATTAATACCCTTCTTACTGACATATGTACCTTTTTAGTTTTAGAAAACTTTTATATTTATGTGTCTTATTTTTATATTTCTTTATTTATTACACAGTGTAGTGTATAATACTGTAGTTTGTATTAATACAATAATATATTTTAGTATGAAAATTTGGAAAGTTGATAAGATTTAAAGTAGAGAAGCAATTGGTTCTCTTGCATTGAGATTTGATTTAACAGTGTTATGTTAACATTTATACTTGCCTTGGACTGTAGAACAGAAGAATTAAAATGGGAATGTATTAATTTTACAATTGCAATCAATTCATTTTACCTTTACCCAGTTTTTAATATAAAGCTCTTAAATTTTGAAGTTCACTGTGTGACTAATAGCATGATGCTCTGCAGTTTTCTTAAGAGATTAGTTTAACCATAAAACTCTCATTTCCTTAGTAAGCCAAATTAGAATAATCTTATAAACAGTGTTGGGAACAATGTTTAACATTTTTGTGCCAATTTGTTCCTGTATTCATGTATGTATGTTACAAATCTGAAACTTCATTTTTAAGTTCCTTGTTACATCATGGTCATTTTCTAGTTTTTTACCAGACTCCCCATCTCACAATAAAATGCGTCAACAAGTCTGATTTACTGTCATTATTCTGGTCCTTCAGAAAATGGGTTTAAAATATTTCTGTGAGATGTTACTCAGGCACAGTTCCTGTTTCAGTGCCGATGCTCAGTTTCAGTTGTACGTAAGGAGCACAAAAGTGAACGAGTGGTTGGATTGTGTGCAGGCACAGGGACTGCTACGTAAGTTCATTGATTTGCCAGCATTAAGAGAACAACTGAGTTTTCAAAATTAACTGTGTGGTTTTGTGATTTACATTTTTTACTGTATCTATCTAATATACACTTTAATGCTCTCAATAAGACTGCTTTTAAATGAAGTCAGTCTGTTTTCTTGACTTAGCAATAAGCTATTTGTCCATGAAAAGGTTGATGTATATATTGCTGTTGAATTTTCCAAAGATACAGTGCCAACATTACAGATACATAATTTCAGCAATGTAAATATAAAGGCTTCAAAGTTGTATTACATATGCATGTTTACAATGCTTTGCAGTTTAAGCAAAGTTTACAGACTGTTCTTTAAGCAAAGTTCTGCTCTTTAGTGATCTCTAAAATGGGATTTCAGTTGCTAATTTGGGGGATTTTTTTACATAAACATCACGCCTTTTTTTTTATATTTACATGTCCAAGTGTTGAATAAATCTCAAGCTTGTCATCTCAGCATACAAAGGATTTGTCCCATATATTAATTGTTTTACTTTGTCTACATTTTCCTGTACAGTATGCCAATATTGCACTTCTAAGTGGAATAAGCTCCTAACTCAGTAGTATCATTGAGGTAAATATGAGAAAGGTATTTTGAAAAATATAACCATTTATATTGCATCAATAATATTGCCTTGTGATTATTATCATAACAGAATTTATCAGGTGATTTAGAATTTCTCACGGATAAAACTGTCTCTGCCCTGTTCCAGGTAATGAAATGCACTTTTTTGAAACTATTTTAAGATTTTTCATATTTTTCATATTCCAAGATGTCTGTGGTAATAAACACAGTGAGACGTTTGTTGAAATGGGGAAATTTTGCTGTCTTTAGTATCAGAACAAAGAATTTTAATAAACACAAGGTTATTCACAGAAGCGACAGCTGAGTGTGAAAGGCCAGTAACTTGAATAGAGAGCAAAGTCTGAGCAATTTTGATTCAGGAAATGTCATTGGTTTGGGAGAGAAAATTTATATTAATTACTTAGACTATGAAACCATTATTAATGTTTTTATCTTCAAAATGGATGTGTGTATTGAATTTTGCATCTATTAAGCTCAGATATGTCTCTGGTGTTTGTGACCTTATAACATCATTTATTATCCGTTTGAAAAACATAAAAACTGTGATGTATCTTCATTTAGCTGAGTAAACTCATCTGGAACCCAGAGGTGCTTAGGAGGTGCAGCCCTGTCAGTGGGATGCCTGCAGTGCAGGTGCCTGCATGGTGTGGAGATGCCCAGGCAGCTGTGGAGGAGTCCAGGGCAGCAGCAACAGTCCAGCTGTGGCCACGTGGACCTTCTCTCTAAATTAATGGCAAAGCAGTTTAAAAGACAGCAAGTCACACATGAAAACAAAACAAAAAAAAAAAAAAAAAGAAAAAAGAGAAAGCAAAAGTGAAAACCCCTTTGTGTTCTGCCCTTTAGAGATAAATAAAAGGTGGGAAAGAGCAGCAAACATGGAATGTGTAGTTTTAATGAAACTCCACTGTCCTATGACCTGCTCTTCAGTCAGAAGATGAAAAGTCCATCAGTTGTCTGTGCCTGTTTCTTCCTCAGGGTCACCACGCATGGCTCATCTTAGCACAGCAATCAGGGACAGGCTCCAGTCCAGCCTGACAGAAAGAAAAGTGTCCTTTGAATGCAGCACGGGACAGAGCACTGTTGTGCCTGATGGGCTGGTTCTGTTTCTGCTACTGACCCATCTTGTGACTCCAGAATATAACACATTGCTGTTTCAAAATCGGTTGCAGTTGCAAAATTGTGATAGTGGTATGTCCGCTTTAATAAAGTCATATGAAAATAGGAAAAATACTACAGGACAGCTATAGGAAGAATGTTACAGAAGTAAATAATAAGTTTAATGCCCTGGGATGGGGCCTTCCAAGATCCTGAGCTAATAGGAGAAAGGCAGGCTTAAGGCTATGGGGAAAAGGAGATACCTTGAGGAGAAGTAACTTCTCCTCTTTCAGTGATATTTGTGTGGCATCCCAGTGGTGATTCTAGTGGCATTCTCAAATTGTCCATAGCAGCATTGCTGTTTGCTTGCTGGTTTTGTGGAGCAGCCTGTCCATATGTGTAATTGGTAACAACAGTGATCAGCAATGCTGTACACATGGGCTTTAAAAAATTGGTTTGAGTTAAAATAGTCAAATAAATTAATGGATACTAACAAAAGAAATGAAGAAGTTCTGTTATTTTGGCTAATCTCAAAGTAACAGTGTGTTTCAATAACTCTCCTAAATTTTAGTAGAAGAATAATGAATGTATCATGGTATATCATCCCAGAACTTAACATAGTTACCTGAAAGGCACTGTTGTTTAGACTGAGTAAAAAGTGCTTAAACTGGCCACAAGTTTTGTGCTCACACTTGAGTAAAATTATTCTAATGCAATTATTGCCAGTAAACCCAGAGTCACTGTACAAGCAGCCCTTTACTGATGTTTGTGCTGGCAAAGTGTACCTGGGATGGTGGTGGCCACCAGACTGAGTGGCAATTGGAAAGCAAAGCCATTTACAAGAAAGAAAATATGCTGGCACCAATAAATTAGGTTTTGCCACAACAAAATGCTACACTAGGGCTTTTATCATCAAAGCAATGAGAGATCAGGAGTTCACACTCCAAACCAACAGAGAAATCTGTAACAGAGAAATGAGAATACTTTTAGGGTACTGAAGACCATTAGAGGTTAAGGTAATGATTTGAGGATGAGAAAAGTCCATTTTGGTCCTGGAGGCCGTAGTGAAGACAGGTGATGGCTTTTGAGCAGAGAAAGAGAGAGGAAAGAGCTTAATCTGCACTGTCCTTACACCACTGTGTAAGTCTGCACACAACTCTCCGCTTGGACAGAGGTTTTGTTGTGTGTTCTGCAGTTCATATTCTGGTGCTTAAGCAAATAAGACTTTTTTTTCTCTTTCCTTGACAGAATAGCTTGTTTAATTGTCACTGCAATAATCTCTAAATTTCCTAGTGGAAATTCAATGTCAGAGTATCTTTCAAGTCTGCACTTTGTCATTTATTGTTCATGTTTTTCTTGGACAGTTGTTCTAATGATATTTGCACAGTCTGATTATCACAGAAAAAAAACACAAAAGGGTGTGATGATCAAATTAACTCTTAAAAGTGGTCAAATATTTACACACTGTATATATGTTGTCTCTAGGGGAAACAATATATTTCATTGTATCACAAAAAGTCTGCTTTTTTTTTTAAACTGTATTTAGAATATAAACTGATAGTTGGGATTAAACATAAAATGTGCTGATGTCAGGAACACTTTTGTGGCAGAGTTTTTCCTAGTAGCTTGCCAAATGTGAAAGTCATGCAGTACTAATCTACAGCTGGGTAAAGTTCTCCAAGGCCTCACTACTACACTAGCAGGTCCCCCAAAAGATCTTTTAAAATTATGAGGACAGTCAGAAGTGATCTTCAGAATAAATATGTTGAGAATGCTATTTTGATCTTTCCTTTGGTTTTCTGATGAGTCTCAAGTTCTCTGATTCTGCTTTTAGGTTTCAACATTTCTGTATTGGGGACTATCCTTCGGTTTTGCTCATCTTTGTGTAAACTAGAGTTTGTGTAATAATCAGAAGATTTGCATTGTGTGTTAATTCAGGAATTAAGGGGATACATTATTAAACGCAAAAAACCCTGAAATATGCCTACACTAACTTGGGTGTCATTCCTGCTGAGATTCTGTTCCTGTTCTACCTGCAAAGCCTGTTTGCTTGTAGCACACTGTAGGCCCTAAAAAAGGCCACACGTCTGACCACACTTGGTATGACTGAGCCCTGTTTCCATCTCTTACTCTTCAGCATCTCTCTCTTTAGGCCAAGTCCTACCATGACTGGTGATGAGTGCCACCAGAACCCTTGATGATTCTGTGAAACCTTCTACATTTTTAATGCCAGGTAAGGTGTTGCAAAGGTATAGAGGGAGCATTTTGCTCTTTTGGTGTCCAAAATCTGTTGGACAAAATTGTTCAAGAAATAAGTTCATTGGAAAATGATGCAAAATCCTGAAAATACCAAGAGCTTCCAACAGCTTCCATGTCGCTGTACACAAATGGGTTCTTGGGATTCTGCCTCCTCCTCAATCAAATCAATCCAAAATTGGGAAAACATCTCTGTGGACCAAAGTCCTCAGCTTCTTCTGGCTGGGTGTAAGGCTGTCACTGGTCTCCTCCAAACCAGGAGTTGTTTAACTGGTACGGTCTCCATTTGAGTTCTTGTGAGCAGTAGGTGTGGGAATGAGTGGCAGGAAGGTTTGACCTTTCTGAGGGTCAGAGCTGGTTGTCCTGCCATTTATGCTTTGCCATGAGCTGCTGCTGCTGCTGCTGGCCTGGCAGTGTCTGATGTGGTCACAGTCACAGCCCAGCCTGGCCATATGATCTCAGCTGTGGTTGCAGAGATAACAGAGGTTTTCATCAAGGCAAGCTGACTAAGTTGACCTCTAGTCAGCTTTCTTTTCCCCCATTTAGACAGCTTCAAAGAATGCCTCTAGCCAGAGTCAGCAACCATGACTTGGAGGACCTGCTGGCCTGCATCACCCCAGCCCAGAGAAAAGCCACCCCTCAGTCTGTAAATTACAAATTCTTGAGAGTAGTGACTCATGGGTCCCCAAAAGATGGCATTGTCTTTAGAATCCTCTTTTCATCTTTTTTATCAGGCTCCTCCTTATTGACAATATGTGGTGTCAAGTACTCTTAAAAGGTCCTGAAGCTTAGTGAGAGGCACTCAATAAACCTAGGAACAAGGAATTCTAGCACTTGCACTTGTGATGAGTGCTATCATCATTTTTGTATCTTTTCCAACCCTGATTATGAGTTTTCCTGTGAAAGGAGAAAAAATACAGAAACAGATAGAAATAAATGCTGAATTATGGCATAATTATTCAGACAGAGTTGGGAACAGAACTGAGGACTCTAACATGGGAAAGCCTTCTGCCTTTCACTTTAGCATGTAGCTTGTTCTGAAGGAGTATGGCAAATGGCACATTTCTGTGATTTTCAGCAGCACAGGGAAGCTCAGTGTTTAGCAGCTACCCTGCCTGACAAAATTACCCTCTTACGCTGCAGTCAGAGTCCAGTTCTTCAGCTCAACCAACAGTCTCAGACTTTGTATATAGTAAAAGTGTCTTACTCAGGGCCAGCAGATGCCAAAAAAAGGGCTGATGGGACATTTGGCTAGGTGGTCAGTTGCCACTAACAATTTCCTTCCAGAGATGTTGCCAGGAACCAGTAATATTTGTGCCTTGTTGCACCTTGCATGTGTGATGCTGGGGTCACTGCTGTGATTGAAGTGGTGAGGATGTTATCAGACTGGGAGGAGCTCAGGTTCTGTTGGTGGCTCTTATGAAGGAGAAAGAATAAAAGCTTTGCTGTTTCTCTACAGCTCCTGCTGGCCCAAGACATTATCTTGTCCCTTGTAGGGTTTTTTGTGAAGGCCACCCTTGTCAGGGACATGTTGTTTGGGTCCCAGTGGCTCCCCAGTGAAGGGTCCTCCTGCAATCCTCAGGGGAGAGGAGTGGAGAGAAAAAAATACGTCGGTGCAGTAAATTGCATGTATGTTTAAAAATACAAATTTTTCCATCCCTCTTTATAGAAATTGCTCGACTCATGATTACTTATGTCAGTAAAACCACTGTAGGATCTGCTTTTTCTCCTTTGCTATTAAAGTATTCTGATTTTTTTAACATTAAGGAAAACAGGAACTTAATTTCTGTTTTACTATAGTTTATTGTTTAATCTAGCTCTTGACTGTTGCCTCACTATCTGTGTTTAAGAAGGACAGTACTGCATTGCTTACTCTCTGATAATGGAAATGTATTTGATTCAGGGAAATCTGAATCTTTTCAGTTCACTGCATCTAAAACTAATCAAAAATAGCTCGCGAATCTGATGTAAAGAATTGCAAATATTTCATGACCAGAACCATTTATTGGTCAAAGACCATTTATGTTCCTGTTTTTTTAAACTGTATTTTCAAAACCATTGTTCAGGTCCATCCCCTGCTCCTCCTGCTACACAGTTCCTCTCAGTTTTACCCCACAGGCCAAATCCACCCAAACACTCATGTACTTCTTGCCATCACTGTAGGTAAATACAGTTCCAAAGCTGTGGCCACGCTCCAGTGACTCTTCTGCTGGAAAAGCAAGGACTTGAAAACACCAGGGCAGGAGGCAGCATGGCTTCACTGTTGCAGCAGAATTGCCTTATGTAGTCAGACAGACCATTGTACCATAGTCTAGTCATAGACTTCCTTCTCAACACAAATTTTAAATATCTGTGGGATTTGTCATGGTTAATACCTTTGTATATCACAAATTAGTTTTTCCTGTAATTACACTGAGTGAGCTGTCTCCTGTAGCTTCTGAAATGCATTTTGCCCACCTTTCTACTTAGATCTTTAAGATGTTTTGTTACCTGATGTGGAGTTTGCTGGTTGCACGCTGATTTCCAGTTCTCCTTGTGGAAAGCGGAGTCTTTGCTCCCCCACAAGGTGCATCTTACTGTCAGTGTCCAGCATGTGGAGATGCTCTGCTGAATAACCGGTGGTGACAAGGAGTGGAAAAATGCTGCTGTATAATCTCTGGGGTACTCTAAATTTAGGTTATAATTCTTTGCCGCCAACTGGCACCAATAAATTAAATATCTTTGTAAAATACCATTCCCTTGCTATGAATCTCAGGTAACCACCCACCTTAGTTATGGTCTTGAACTCCTAAGCAGTGGCATTTGTGAGTGTGCTGTGTGTCCCCTTCTCTCTTACATTTTGACCTGATGACTGTGCCTGCCCAATTTTGACACAAAAGGTGATGTGTCAAAAATGTGAAATCCTTGCATGACTTTTGAATCTTGCCTGCCTAGGACAGAGGACCAAACTAATGTCCTTGCTAAGCAAAGACAGGTATTATCACATCCTTTATTATCCTAAGTGCAGTTCTGAACCAGCCCCAGCATGTGCTACTGCATGTCCAGCCAAGAGAGGTAGGGAAGGTGGTAATGGCTTTCATTAGTTCAGTGCCCTCTTGTTAATTCTGTCATTTGAGAGGTCAAAATATAAAAGAAAAAACCCAAAACACTAAAGAGCAAGTATGAATTTCTAATTAGTAATTTACTCTTGCACTGCCTTTAAATAGGAGCCTTGTATTATGGTGCGAACTACAGTCTCTGGCCAGTATCCACATGGGACACTGCCAACAGGACTGCCACTCTCATCTCCATCACAGGCTAAGAATCATGTTTATTTGTTCACCCTCCAGCCAAACAAATACGAAATTCTGTCATGCAAGGTAGAACTAGCCCAACAATAGAGTCTTTGTGTTTCAGAGGGGCCAAAACAGAGCATGCTGCTTTGAAACCTCCTCATTTCAATGGAAAAACTAAGCACAAGTTTCATACATCCCCCATGAGTGCTGTAACATGGACATAATCACAGATTATCCTGTTATTTCCACACCAGGGTGTAGCTCAGTCCGAATGGTTTAACTGGGTTTAAGCCTGTTTCACTGTGTTCCCCAAGCAATACAGGTGAAGGAAGAGATGGTCTGTGGGCTCTGATGGATTAGTCAGTCAACACACTGATGCTGGTGCACTTCTGGGAATGCCAGAAGCAGATGTCTAAACCTCTTGAGAACAGTATTTCCAAACTCTGAGCCTGCAATTCAGCAACCGTTGCAGTCAGTATTAGCGAGCATTGCTGCTGGAAGGGATAATCCATCCTCCTCTCATCCTCTGCCCTCTCCCAGGCTGGTACGGCCCCATCAGGACTGATCCTTAAAATGTAACCAGACATTTTTCCTGGGTTGTTTTACACCTGAATCAGTTCACCAAGTAACACCAACACTTTTGCCAGAGCAAGAGAAAGTAAAGTTGGGATGTGGGCTTTTTCCTTTTACACTGGTCAAAGCAGGCACTGGACATGTTCTGAAATGTTCTCTAATTTAAAGCTGGTTGGCCAAGTAGCAACAACCTGCGCAGTTTATTTGGCTAAGGCACATGTCCCAGTATCAATGCTGGGAAACAATTTAGGAAAGATCCTCCCATTGCAGTCAGTAGCAGTAACAGCTCACAGTTAAACACAGACTGACGGGTTTGGGGTTTACTCTGCTCCTAGTACTGCACTGACATTGGTTACTCTGCAATGCCATGTGAGTAAGCAGGGTCGTGGAAATGAACTTTTTGGTTCCTCATATATGACTGCACAGACTTCCAGCCATTGCTAAAAACTTCATTTATTTTATGATGCAAGCAGATTATTTTTGTTTTGAGCTAAGAACCACTTCCTGTGCTTGTTGACTTAAAATAGTGCCTCTCCACACTCCCGCTCATATGTCTGTGCTTTGCATGCTGCTGCTTTTGACAAAAATACAGTCTGGACTACAGGTATTCTACTCTTCTGAGTTTTCTTTACCCACCACAGGGTTTCTGTATGGTAGATATCAGAGTGAAGCCAAAAACAGTGTTGCTTAAGATTGTACTGAAGGCAAAAAACTGAAGTAAATTACATAGGCGAGCATAACCCCAGCAAGACTGGGCTGCTGGCAGTGGGACACATCCTCTGCAAAGTCACAGGGCTGCTTTAGTCTGGGCTGCTGAGTTATTGTCTGAGCTAGGAAATGTCCTTTGCCCTATTGCATCAACCTCTCTTTTTCACTTTCGAGATGTTACACGAGCAGAGGACACAATTAGCTCTATTAGTCACTGAGCCGATTCAAAATCTGAATGAGCTGGATTTTCCCTTGCTTATAAATGAGGCACTGGCAGCAGGATGTCATCACGCTGAGACTGCAGGCTAGACATAGGAAAGAACTTGAGGGCTGACCCTGGAACAAAGTCCAGGGATCTCTGCTGGGAAGCAATACGGTGCAAAGGGAAAATTGAGTGCACCAAAATGAGATGCAAATCAGCTGGCATTGCCTTGGCTCAGGAATGCACTGGGGTCCTACTGTGCAAGTATGCTCCAAAACACGGATTTCTCCCAGAGAATCTGTGTTTTTCCAGACCTGTGCTGGACAGGGCTTGCTGCACTCCTTCAAACCTAACGTCTGCCCACGCCCAAAATGTAAAATTATTTGTATCAGGAGAAGGAATCAGACTTCCTAACTAATCCATGCATTGTCACCTCAGTGACTGATCACTGTAACCCAGCAGACACAGATTATTTCAGAGCAGCACCCGTGTGCTCTCTTTCCTTTTACTGAGGATGTTTTCCTCCTTAGACAGAATTTCAGGACCTGAGTGAAAGGAGAAGGTGGAGAGAGAAGGCAAACAAGCACAGGCACTAGAGGGAACCTGTCTCTGATCCTATGGGAAGAGCAGTCCCTTGGCAAAGAATATACCTCTGTGCTGATTGCTGTGTCCCAAGGACTGGTCCATGCTCGCTCAACCACCATGAGGGAGTAGGACGTGACAAGTACCAGTCTGAGCACAACACAGTCTCCTTGGTGAGTGCCCTCACCACAAGCTGCTGCATAAGGAACAAGTACCTCCTCCACCCAAGCTTTAAAAGAATACACCACCTGTGCCTCTACTTCACAAGCAGCAAAAGCCATTAGTACAGAGAAGATGGCCTCTAGGCACAGCAAGCAGGTCCGGCTCATTAGGAGATATTGAGATAGCTCAAAAACTAGGTGTCACTCACCTTGGAACTCTGGTCATGAAAGATGCAATGACCCACTAGCACTGAGGTGGCCCTGATCGTCTAGGCAGCAGGGACTTCTATGTATCTGCCAGATAACGTCATGTCAGCAAATACATAAACTGGCTCATCATGCCAAAAAAATAGAAACGCATCTATGTCTATTGCCTTGCTGCCTTTCACCCAGTCTCCATGTGAAATCTCTCCAACTCTGGTCCTGCAGTGTTTTCAGATCTTACCCCACAAAAGTGTTTTTATAGCTATCCAGTAGATGGTCAACAAAGCTTCAAAAGAATTCCCAAAGATCAACCTCACTCCCTGTGCCCACAGGGGAGCAGTGTGCTGCTCTACTGAAAAAAACCAATCAACCAAACAACAATTTTTGTGGTCAACTGAGTGGGTCTCACTGCCTTACATTGTCCCTTTCTGTCAAATGCAGGTGGCAGAGCTGCTGGAGGGATAGCCAGGTGCCTGCGTCCTACCCCTGCTCAGGAATGCACGGGGTGGAAAGGAGAAGTCCTGGATCACAAACATCACATTCAGGGATGGAAACAATAGAACCATCTTTACAGCACAAAAAAACCCTTGTCTTTGGTCCAGGTTCCCTATCTTTAGAGGAAAGATAAGTCTAAGTCATTATCCATAGCCGTGCTGTGGCATCTAATTTCTGTAATACCTGCTGGTGAAGTGTAGGAGCTCTAGCAGAGCAAAAAGCTGTTGCTGTGTGGATGGGGTTGGAGCATTGCTTGTGGTGTGGAGGTCACCTGGTGCTCAGTTGCCACATGCCCTATGCAATGTGGGCTGTCCTGTACTTACTGCTCAGATCCCAAGCCTCACCTGAAGCTACAAGCTATGGCTTTGCTGCACTTTTGCTGCAAGACATTAAATCCCACGTGTGTGATGCAGCTCTCCCACGGCTGCAGCACCCTCAGGGCGCTGGGCTTGAAAACACGGCACAGAAACAGATGGATGGACATCTCTGGGCCTGCTCAATATTAAAAGTCTGACAGCCCTGCTTGACGCTCCCCCAGAAAGGTCTGCTTCAAGCTGCTTAGCATTTTTTGCAAAAGCTCTGTTTCCCATGTGCAGACCTGGCTCTCAGATAGTCTTTCAACTGTTTTTCAGTTGAATAGTTTTCAACTATTTTTCAATAGTTTGTTGGGGTTTTTCCTTAAAAAAAAAAAAAAAAAAGAGAGAGAGAGAAGACAAGTATCTTGCCCTTTGAGAAGATGAGTAGTGAAGGAGTTAGTGGAGCATCCTCAGCAGAGGGCAAATCAATGCTTTTCTTTCAAAAGTGGGGTTGCCACGGCTCCTTTTTCCACTGGAGTATGTGGGCAGCAGGTTTGTGAAGGTCAAGTCTCTCCTGTCTCTTGGGATGGTGCTAAGTAGAGACCACCTGGACAGAAAAAATTCTTGGCAAACCCTGCTAAAAATGTGGAAGGAGAGGCAGGTCAATCTGGCAGAGAGATGGGAGAAATGGGCCTCTGAAGGCTGGAGCTCCTAGGGACGTGGGGACAGGGTGTCCAGTTAATTCAATTAACTTTGTGGTCCCCGCCCATGGTCATCCTCCTGCTCATGCTGGGAACTGAGGCTGTCCACCTGCAGGATAGGAAGAGTATGTTTTGCCTTTTATTCACCAAAATATATGGCTTGCTTTATATTTTTATATTATTGCTCAATATTTATTTATAAAAGTAAAGAGCTTACTTCAATTTCAAATGTTAGGAGAAAAAACACTCTGAAGAATTACTTCTGTATGTATTTCACCTTCTTGTTACTGCAGTCAGGCGAGAATGGTTCATGTGCAAGTAGGCTGCAGACCTGAAAGGCCTTTTTTCTTCATAACCAACCTTCTCTGAGACAGTGACCTAAGGAGACACATTACGGCCAGAAAAAAATGGAGCAGTCATACTTGGCCATTATTTAAGCCTGTCGTGCAGTATCTCACAGTAAAACCACCAGGCATAAAGCAGCAGAATTATTTACCTTCATTTCACAGAAGAAAATCTTCCCTGATGTTTCTCTTTTTTTGTTCTGGTGTTTCCCAGCGAGCTACTGCTGGACAACTTGTTCTAGAGACAGGAAACTGCATCTGAACATGATGGTGGATGTTTGCAACCATCTCAGAGATGGGGCGTCAGGCTTTGTACAGCTGTTTCCTCAGCTGACTCAGGAAGAAATATTCTCACTCCTTACAGCCTTTTACTTTTTGGTGGTGGTAGTCATGACTCCAAGCTGTGAAGACCTTTTCTACTCATAGTAACAGGCTCTCTGGAAGACCTGACACTAGGAACTCTGAATGTCAGGTAGGAAGGTCACAAATTATCTTGGTGGCCCACAGTAATGCCACCACTCCTCACCTCCAGTGGTGGTGTTCCATTCACTGAGATGTGTTTCCCTTAGCCTGTTTTCAAGGGGGAGCCAAAGTACAGCAAGAATGAGGATATTTTAGTGGGATAACTACAAAGACCCAAACGAGATTAATTTGTCCAGAATCTGCACAAGAAATGAAGACAGGGGGTAGCTGAAAATCTGGAAGTTGCCCGCAATGCCTTAGAGATCACTGCCAGCAGCCTACATCTGTGCACCATATGAGCAAGTGAGAAAGTGTCTTTGAGAGGGGTGTAATGTTGGTCCTGTGTCAATAATGGATCCAGTCCAAGGGACTGAAGCATCTGCTCTGTATTTCAGTATTTTATTTCTTACACTTGTAAGGATATTCGAGAAGGTGAGTATCCACACTAAAAAGACTGCATATGAAAGGAAAGCTAAGATGTGGTCACGACTGGCCAAAATACTTGCTATGCTAGGAGGTAATTTGGACTCTCCTTCAGGTTACATGTCAGTATTGGAATCAAATGATCACCATATGTAGTTCTGTAAAGCTCTGAAATTAGCTGTGCACAAGAAATGAAGACCAGGGGAGTTGCTTGAGCAGCTCTGATGGTTACTGCTGGATGCTTAAATGCCAGTTCAGGAGAATTAAATTGTTATTGGCTCCCAGCATGACTCCTATATGCTGTTAATTCATTACCTCTGGCTGAATTGCCAGCACAAGGCAACTCTCTTCCTTGTTTCAGGGAGTATCACCAAAAGAAAACTGGTTGGTTGGTGGAGCCCTAGCAGGGAAGCCCACAGCCCATTCTAGACATGAGATTAAGCACATGTGAGAAGTGGGGTTTGGAAAGCAGCAGTTTAATCCATGTTCTATACTCTCACACTATTGAGAGCAGACAATATGGACTTCTACTGTACGTGACATGGAAGGAATGAATCTCAGCCACTGCTTTTCCATCCTTTTCTCTTCTACAGCCTCTCACTGACCCGACACTGGGAATTTTCTTCCTCTACTTTTGCAACATATTTGCTATGCCTTGGGAGGGGTGAGATGCTCTTTTGTGTTGGGATGTTCACCCCAGCAGCACCAGAGGAAGGCAATTATGATGCTGATGATGTTCTCTCCATGCCTGAAGAGTTAATGAATTCCATCCTCCTATTGTTGTGGCATTTCTCTGAGACCTGCGCTAGGGCAGGATCCTCCACACTCTGCAAAGGGTTTGCTTCCTGGTAACAGAGCAATCCATTAGCTCTTGTAGCTGTTGTTCTTGTACTGAAAGCTCTGTGCTCTAAAGCCCGGCAGGAAGAGATAATTAGCACTAAATTTTGTATTCTAGGCAAAATCCATCCACTTCTGCCAAGATTACAGAAGGCCTCAAATACGGTGGAAATATGTGTGAGGTGGGTGCTTTTTGCATAAATGTGGAAGGAAGTGTGCATGATTGCACTCTTGGTCAGGGCAGCCCCGAAACAGGATCTGGGGTTAATGTTGGTCTGTGCCAGCTCCACACCCTGGGTAAGCAGTGGATTTGCTAGTGGCAGCTCCAGCAAGGGACAAGGAGGCAGTGCCTGCAGGGACATGTGTCTGCAGTAACGTGCTGGGGAAATAGCCCCTGTTCCAGCTGTTCCTCTTGTCCTGTTGCCTTCATTTGGTTTCACACGTGCACCCTGCTGCCAGCCTTGCTGGGCACTGCCTTGCTCTTGGTTGTTCAACTAGTTTGCTTGAGAATGCCCCAGGCTTCAGTTTGGGAGTCTCTGTTGTAGGACAGACAGAAACTCTGTCTCCTGCACAGCAGTGTCACTGCAGCATGATCTTTATCCATGTGCATTAATAAACACACTGCTGTTCCAATGCTTCTTCCTCTGCTTAGACAGCAGGCACTGTTCAGATGCTTGGGCACAGGCTTGTTGCCATTTTCCCTTGGGAACTGCCGCCTGATTCCAGCTTCTGGTCCAGGAACATGCATGTAGGTCTTCTGTAGGTCTCCTGTCATACCTGTATACCTGCCAGCCCTGGCCGGTGTACCACTGGAAATGCCTGTATTGGAAATTACTCCAGCCCTGTGTGTCCAGGTCACATCTCTCAGAGCAGGCCAGCTGGTGCTGTGCAGTCAGATCTGTCATGTCTCAGAGCTTGTCTCAGCCTCCTCACATGATTTCAGGACTAAACCGTATGATGTCCCATACAACTGGATATGTTCAAAAGCAGTTGTTTGTGATGCATGCTGGCTGCAAAACTAGATCCTGAGGGGAATCTTATGGGATTTTAATCTGGGCAAGGTCTGTTTCCTCTAAGGACAGATGAAAGATCTGAAAAAGTTCTAAAAGCTGGCCTGAATTTGCACTGCTGTACTAAACCCTACCAAACAAAAGCAGAGACTGGAAGACATCAGACCTCACCAGTTTATAATGGGTAAAATGATATCTGGTTTCTGCCTGACAGCTAAGTGTTGTGTTCCTTATCTTCCCATTTCCACACAGAACATTCCCAGCCCCTCAGCCTTTTGTCTTGGTCTGAATCTTCTAAATTTTTGGCTTTCATATGAGCTTCTTTGGACCTTGCCCAACTTCCATTTTCCTTAATGCATGATGCTGGACACCAAACTGCAGAGAACATGCACCGGTGCCAATTAGAGCACAATAATTTCGTCTTATATGAAACGCACTCGCAGGTGTGTCCCAGGATGACATTTGCTTTTTCTTTTGTGGTGGGCAAACAAGGCTGTCAGTCCCTCTCTGCACAGTCCTGCCTGGCAGGTCACTCTTCATGAGGGCCACAGGTTGGGCTTGTTTCCTGGAGACTTTTGCATGTGACATTTCCCTCTACAGTGCTTTTTACTGACATCTATTTGATTTCTGACAATTCCTTGGGGGTTTCCAGGATCAATTTGAATTCAAACCTTGTCTTCCTGTGGGAAATGGTATAGATGACTTGTGGACAAGATGATCATTTATCTTAGTTTGGGTACTAAAAGAGTATCTAATCCCCATTGGCTGCATGGTCTTGTGCTTGAGAGGCCGGAGAATTATTTTACTCAAAAGGCTGTAACACTTCAGATAAATAACTCTTGTTTTCCCTTCTACATTGGATGTCATAATTATTTGGATATTTAGCAGAAAATTCTCAGATTTAAAGAATACACAGGTCGGCCACTGCCTCATGAGCTGCTCCCCCTGGTCCCTGGCTACAACTAGTTATTTCAGAGCTGGTTTTTATTCCACCCCTGCTAAGAACTAGAGGTGATGTGGCCTAGAAGCTCAGTTCCACACTGGGGTTGCCAGTCAGGTTACTGGGGCAGTACGGGAGGCACAGTAGGATCTGAATGAGTGTCCAGCACTGACCACTTCACTTCTCATTATGCCCAAAATGCTGAAAATGACCAAGGGCAAGGTCGGCTTTGGGCACGCAGTCTCACAGGTTAGCACATCCTCCTCCTGCAGAGTGCTGTGAGTTAACACTGAACCTTTGGTTCACTCCACAGACTCAAAGCTGAGATCACCAGGCCAGGCCTGGGCAGGGTGTCACTGCCATTCTGATACTCCATCGTACCATTAAGTAAGTGGCAAAGAACTTTCTGGCATTCAGCTGTCAAACGTATCATGGTTAGATCAGAGTGTGCTGTGAGGCTTCATGTTTTCTTAGCTGATGCATTATGTTAAATGCCAGCTTTGCCTTTTAAAATAGCTTTGGGCCACTGCCTTTGCCTAGTCTGTGCCAGATTTGTGACAAAATTTTTGGAACATTATTTAATCCTCCCAATATGACAATGAAATGTTGACCTTTTTTTTTAAAAAAAAGCAACCCACACTCTGTTTTCTAACTAGTTTTATACCTTTCCTGATATTAAATAGAGACCTTTTTCCTTCTAGTTTCCATGCAAGTGTGTTTTCAGGATGACACTGAGGAAAATTAATTAAAGTAAGAGGATGTACAAACACGAATATCCAGCAAATGCTTGCTGCTTCAATCCCAGCAGGGCTGTTCGTATAACATTCCTGCAAAGTTAGGCATGGAGTTATCATAGAACTAGGCTTTTTCTTCCTCTTCAAAACAATAAAAAAATGAAGTTATAGGAGACTTTGCTTTGGAAAAGCACTAAGAAAGAAATAAAGAAACTTGATGGCAGACGTGTCAGGCGCTGAAAGCCTGGGGAGTGGTGTTAGTTCAAAGAACCTGAGTGGTATGAAATAGATGGTCTTTCAGCAATGTAAGAGCCAACATTGCTCTTCAGAGCTATTACTGTGGCAACATTGTCATTGACTTGAAAGGTGCTGACTGGACTTGCAAAGGGTTATCAGGACTTTCTGGGGAGTGTCAGCTAGGGGACTACTGTTAAATTTGTAAGGAATATAAACCTCATGCCCCTTTGAAAATATGATCCCAAGTGCATCTCTCCTTATTACTAAATAGATCTCTTTCCAGTTAGTGGTTGTTTATGGTGCTGAGTTGCTCTGGATGTCCTAGAAATGGAAATGTGCTGAAGTTTAATGAAGATTTTTTTGTTTATTCCTATACCCATATGCAACTACCCTTCCCCCTCCATTTCCTAAAATAATTCCTGTGGGATTAACAGCACCCACGTGTTGGATTTGCAGCAGCTGCTCTCAGATGGACTGTGTGTTCCACAACGTAAGCAGTTCTGTTGCAGAAAGAAAAGATGGGAAAAGTGGCTTAACTGGGTCCTTCACAGCTTCTAGAAACACCTTGGTCTTTGGACAATAATCCGCAAATGAAACAGGTGCTATTGGTATGACAAGCAAGTAAGACCTTCCTTCTGTGACAAGATTTGTCATCATTCTTATGACAAATCCTCATGAATTAACATGTGAATAAGGAAGGTGGCAGGTCACTTTAACACTCACTTTGTGTCCTGATTTCTCAGTGAGAATCAAAGATACTCCTGTTTGCCTGGATCCCTGGGACATGTCACTACAGTAGCTGAGCTCTCCCCATGAGGGAGCCCTCATGGGAAGGCCAAGTGATGGTGTTGGCAGCAGTAGCTTTTTGTACAGTCAGCGTGTAGACAAGTCTTCCCTGAAAACCCAGAACAATCTGCAGAAATCCACCATCACATACACCACTGTGATGTTAAGAGAAGGAACACTGGCAGCTTGGATGCTGCAACCTTCCCCCAGCACTCAGCTGCCAGCACAGAGAACACGATGATGTTTGCAGCCCAACTACATGGTACAAATTCAAGGCTATTGAATTGCAGGCTTGGTTGTGGGTCTCCTACTCACAGCCCTCTGGAACCAGAGGGCAAAGGCTGTGCACTGACCCCCAGGTGACATGAGTGCCTGGGGAAGTTCGATCCTGGGCAAAACCAAAACAAAGCAACACTGTGCAGAGCTTCTCAGGACCAGCACAGGTTTCTCCCCCAAAGCCCCCGCCCAAAGGGGAGAAAAACTGCAAAAAAGCTGAGGGGAAGGAGAGAAAACTTAAAAGCTTCAGACCATAAGGGGAACAGATATATATATATGTTTATTTACAGAGGGGGAAAAGGGAACTTAGTACTATATGCACGCAACACAAATATCAGGCAAATACAGGGAAAGAGAGGTAACTCAAACAGTACTACATAGGTACTATATATTTATACACCCAAGGAAAACAGATAAGGCACTGTATTACCCAAATACAGAAGTGTCCAGCCCCGAGCTGTGATCCTTCTCCCACACCACCTGCCCAACAAGAGACTGACTCAGCTGGAGAAGAGACTGACCAAAGGAAGAGTCCAAAGACAGTGTGTCCCAGCTCTGCCTCCCTCACTCTTATATCCCATAGTAGGGAATACCTCTGATCTGTCAATGTATGTCACCTGACTCATTTCCCAGTTGCCTAAAAAACAACAAACCTAACCAAAGCCTAAAATTTAAAACTACCAAAGCTCCACACTCAAACTGTGAACAGCCAGGGCTGCCCGTTCCTGCACACCATGGCAGGTCCTGCCATGGCTCTCTTGGTGGGATCTCAGAACATGCTGTCCATCCCGCATGGTGAGAGCTTTTTGCATGGCTGCACCCTGGTACCCACACCTTTAAGTACAGGGTGACCATAAATTGGTTTGTTTTTCCTAGTACATCACGTTTTGTCCCTTTTTATTGCTCCGAGCCTGACGCTACTTGGGCATTAAAGGTGTCTCTCTTTCTTTCCTCTACCTGAGCTAAGAGACACTGCTCTGGCTCCCGAGCTCTGGCTGGGAAACCCCCACCTCTGACCCTCTCACCCTTCTCCCTCTCTACCAGCTACTTCCAGCCACGGTGGGATTTGGAGCTCTTGGAAGGAGTGATGCTTTTTTTAATCCTCATCAACTTTTCTGCCTGGAAATTCAAAAAGAAGGAAAAAATTAATGTTTTCAATAAACTCGTGAAACTGTTTTGAACCCCCAGAGTTAAGCTGTGTTTCACAATTAATTATACTTCTCTACAAAGAAATGCAAGAGGTCAAAGGACATGGTGAAGTAATACATTAGGGGAAGCTGACAGGAGAACAGTAAGTTCGGGCTTAAGTGAAAAATTTTTTGCTTTGCTGGCTCTTGGGATGGAGCCAACAATAACAGAGCAGGAGCTGTCTTAAAATGACCATGGAGAGCAGGTGTGCTGCAGACAGTATTGGAACTACTGAAAATAATACTCTGTGTTAGTGCACTTCTGTTCAGTGTCTTTAAATAATAATAATTATTATATTAAGGCAGTCCCTTGGTAAAGATTTGCCCTTTGTGGGATGTAGGAGCACTGAAATGCTATTTCATTAGCAATCACTTTGCATCCCTGGGAAGAGTCATGTGGGACCCCCTCCACACCACGTGGAAACAAAGAAGTGTCTTCTGTTTTAATGTAAGTTTTGGTTTCTAGAATATACACTCTGTTGAAGAGTCAGGAGTGCAAAGCTGTCCGAATTAAGAGATTTTCCTGCCTCCAGAGAGCCACTCAGGCATCTGCTCCCTACCAGCCCTTCTGACAGCAGCTCTTTTTGTTTCCCATTTTACACACTGTTTCTCCATATCCATATCCAGTTGAGAAGCAGGATTATATTCCCAGAACCAGGACTCATGTCCACCATTTCCAGGGGAACAAGTACTGCTGTTACCATCCCCAATCTATGCTGCCTGCTCCACAGATCCAAGAAAATCATTCATTGTGCTCAAAACCTTTTCACTCTCCATCCAGTCCTTTTCAGTAAGTGAAAGTCCTGTGTACAGCTCCTGAGGGCAGATGACCACCTGAAGTCCTCTTGGAGTGAACAGGAGTTGGTTGTGAGGGCTAAAGACCTCTCGGGTTTTGGGTGTGTGGACTTAACCATCCCCCCACTGGTGTGATTTTTATTTCCTCCTAGTGTCTATTATTTTAGACCCTGTACTTGCTGAAGCATGTGTTTCTCCTCCAGATTCATGGCATATCAAACTGCTTTGATTCCTGGTACAGCTTCAGCTGGTTTCTCACCACCATGCTGGTGAAAGATGAATTAGAACTGGTTTCTGTGCTGCAGGCATGGCAGAGCACACCCGGCTCACACCCAGCTCACACCCAGCTCACTCTGTACATGAAGAGGAGTAAGAGGAAAGACAGACAGCAGCAGAAACCACAGGAACAAGGGAAAACTTTCCACTCAGATTAGGCTTCAATGGCTTTTTTCAGTTGTCAAACCAAAACCATAAAGTTCATGTACTGGTAACAATGAGATTTGTACTGTACTTATGCCAGGGACTGTAACACTACAGGAGAGGTAAGCTTTCTCCTTAAGGATATATATCCTCAGTGCCAGACAGAGGCAGGAAAAAATTTGCCTTATTTTATTCAAGTGAAGCTTAGACATTCCTCTGAAACCTCCAACAATGAGTATTGTTGGAGAAGAGCTCCTGTGCTGGGTTGTTCTTCATGAATGGTGTGGCATTATTTCTGAAGAAGAAAAGGGCTCAAACAAGGTTATAAAGGAGCAAGTGACTGAAGGAAAAAGATGAATTGATATATCTTGATATCATGATGGTAAGTGCTATAGGGGTTTGATCAATTTTCTTAATATGGCAATTTTTTTCCTAAGACCAGATTGTTAAATAAGTATGGTGCTGATTGCATGACAGCATTGCATTAGTCACAACAAGATCATCTGTAACTTTTCCTAAGTGCTCTTCCAGATGACATTACAAATATGCAGAGAAAAACACTCAGAGTAATTTGATTTCATGTCACCTTCGTTTTCTTTTGTCTGGAAACAGAAACATGATGATACAGACTTATGAAGACACATAATTTTTGCTAAGAAATGAACTGGAATGATCTGCTATTTTGGTGGTAAGGGAGATGGCAGCCTCGCAGGAGAGATGTGGTCAGTGGCAGAAATAAAAAGGTAAGAGGGAATCTTACATGTGATAAATAATAAGCCCAGAGAAACATATTGGAAGAATAATTCCATCAAACCCAGTTGAGTCCAAGTGTATGTCACTGCTGAGGGCAGGGCAGGATGCAGGTGGGTTGCTTCAGTTTCCCAGGCAATAGATTCATCTGTTACAACATCACTGGAATCTGCCAAGACCAGAGCATTGTTGGAACTTAAAAGGCACAAGCTTCCCCAGTTCATCTCATCTAATATGCCTTTGAGCATAAGATGCAAGAGGGAGGGGAAAAAATAGGAGTCCTCTGAGAGACAGATGCAGGGGCAGACAGAAAAATATGAGTTGGAGGGAGCAGAAAAGGCATCTGAAAAAGTGACAAAAATTCCTATGAAAATAAAATCACTTTGGATCAAGAAGAAAACTGAGCTATTGCCTCTCAGGATGAACTGAAAAGTCAAAGCAGGGCATGTGAACACACAAAATTTATAAGGGAGGGAGGGACAGTGGGGGAAAAGGCAAGGAAAACCTGTCAAAAGGAAGAACAGGTGGAGACCAAGGATAAGCTTCTCCCCTCTGTTTCTTGGCAGTATCTTGCCACCATGGTGGGTGGCTGGGCTGAGTTAAATAGCATCAGCAGGATGTAAACGTGTGTATCAGGTGATGCTGGGCAGGGGCAGAGGACAGTCGGAGCACAGCATGACTGTCAGTGAGAGGTGGTGGTGCAGTTGATGCTGTTACCGTCAAACCATCCGTGGTCCACAGAGGATGTCAGGGGGGAATGGAGGGTGGGTGGCAGGATGGTCATAAAGAATACAAGAAAACAGAGGGAAATTGCACAGCTGGAGAGGGTGGGAGAGAGGGGCAGTCAGGAGAGAAAGCCGTGTCTGCTCAGGCAATTGTCCATAGGAAAGGCAATAGAATCTTCACAGGTTCAAGCTAAGAAGATTCTTTCCTTCTGCTGATGGAGGAGGAATACCCAAATCTCCACTTCTTTTGGGTTCTCTTGAGTCTAATGTTGCCTCCAGGCAGCAGGAGGTTTCCCTGAAGCAAAAGCAGATACAGGCAGGCAGGAACTGGACTTCAATGCAGAAGGTCATGGGGAGACATCAGAGGGAAGACCTAGCAGAAGCTGGGCAGAGCTGATGGGGAGGGAACAAAGTGCAGAAAGTGCCATTTCCCCAGGGGCACAGAAATTTGCGGAAGAGATGGAGGGAAAGGGGAGAGAGACTGTGGAGAAGACACCTCTGGCAGGACGCAGACCTGTCAGATGAGACAGAAAAGAAAATACGGACATTGTGAAGGAAGTCTGGGGGAAAAAAGGAACTAATCCTGTGCCAGGAGCAGACAGAGGTCAGGAGCAAGAGGGGACTGGGGTAGAGGGGCAGCACTGGGGAGGTCTTTGATCAAGGGCTTTTAGCTGAGGGTTTGGGCCAAAGAGGCTGTGCAGTCCCGTCAGATGTGGTGCTCTGATTGTCTGCTTGTGCTACGGGCTCACTGGCTGAGGAAGGGAAAGGCTGCCTGCAGCCAGCATTGTGGCAGAGGACTGTCACTGTTTGTTACCCTATTAATGTTTTCACAAAGTACCTGTGGGATTGTAGCAACACCTGCTTCTTCCAGGGCCACCTACTGAACACCAAAGGAGAGGTGCTTTAATCCCACTCCATTTTGTCATCAGCCATAATATCTGCAATGAAAGGACAGCCTTAAATAGGCATGGTGGTAATATTTGCAATGACAGATGATACTTAAAAAGGTATTTTGTGCAGAGCAATCTTTTTTCTTGGCAGTTTGTGCAGTGCAGATTGGTGAGCAACAGTTTCATTTCTGCTTTCTGTCTCTTGTAGTTTTAAGCACTTTAGACTCTGGCCTCTGGCAGCTTGTGTAGGAAGAGCACCTCTCTCAGATGCCTGTGGTCAACAATTTTATGGAATGAAATTATGCCTCTTTTCTATGAGACTGCCTCATGATTTAAATGTAAAATTCCCTTTGAGCGTTTACAATCATTACAAGTAGTAACCTAAGAGCAGACATAGCCTTGAATTTTCAATTAAATCTCTTTTCCCATAAAAAATAGCCTGCAATTTTCAGGGGTAAATAAAAACTTCACCGAAGTTGTACAGTTTTGCATAGTTTGAAGGTTGCTGGGCAAATACCCCAGGAACATCCCTCCACCTTCCATCCGTCAGAGTCATTTTACTGAGCAATGGGAGGAAGAGCTAGAGATGATGGTCTGTTGGGAGAGTTGCTGAGAAACGCCCTGCAAAAACAAAAGTAGTCAGAGAGGAGCCAGAGGGGACAGAGCAGCTCCTTCAGGCAGGGCCAAGCAATTCTTTTTGTTGGAGAACCAGGAAATGCTTCGGCTTCTGCAACAGGACTTCCTTGGAGTGTTTTTAGCCCACTCCCCTTGCTGGTTCTTCTTTCGCAGCCAATGTGCTGCTTCATGGCCGTTCTTCTTCTGCGCGGTCCAGGTCACTGGCTGCTGGCCATATCGAGCTGTGGGGGTGCTGCACCCCCAGCTCCAAGATAAGGAGTGGCACAACCTGGACCTCGAAGCAGAGCCAGAAATAGGGAAGCCAGTTATCTGAATCACAGCGTCCCAGTTTAGCCTCTCCTGATCACATGCCATCTGCTCCCTGACAGCCTTGCACTAATGTTACAGACATCAGCAGAGCTCTGCTGGAGGGCTGTGCCTTCCAGTCAGAAGTGGAGTCAAGAGCTGGAAAAAAAGCAAATACAAGCTAAAATTGCAACATCTTGAGGCAAAGAGAAATAAAAAGAAAAAAAACTCCAGCACCTGATGGGCAGGGATGGCCCTAATGCTCTGCTTCATCTTACATAAAAGGTTTTTCTCAGGTGTCCTAATTTAAAAGTGTGGGTGAGGGTTTAGTCATGTTAAAACTGGCACCTCTGAGGCTGCTGCTGTTTGTCACATTGCTGAAATGAGGTACAGCGATAATGGGAAGGAGACATTGGTAATGATTGGGGTCCAGATATTCAGAGCAGAAAAGAGAAAAGATTGTTGAGAGAAACAGCGTAAGCCCAGACAACAACTGTAATTGCTGCATCAAACTGAATGTTTGCAGTATCTTTTATTGAAGGTAAATATGTTCTGCAGCGGTTTCCAGAGAACTGCTTCTTTCCTCCTAGGACGACTGCATTTTGGTCAGCATCTTCTAAGTCCAATGATGGTGCCAGACAGGTCAAGGCACTGACTGTATTCTGACAGTGAAGCTGAGGCCAGACGCCAAGGGTTTGAGTCTTCCAGCTCTCAGGAGCTGGGTCTTATGCAGCACCATGGCAGGTTGACCCCACTGTGCTCCCCAGCATCCTGGTCCCTTGGGTCCCTGCCTGTGTCCTGGCCGTGGGCCTTACCTCCAAGATTCCCACAGGGAGGCTCTGGTGCAGAGATGGGGGCAGCCAACCTGTGCTTGTGAAACCATCAGTGACCAAGACAAGACACATCAGTGAGTTCACAGCGAGTTTTGCTAGCAATGGGCAGACACCAGAGGCACAACTCACATCCAGCTGGGCTTTGTCTCTTCCTCGTTCCCCACACAACGGTGAAGGTGGCACAGGGCTTCCCACAGTGTTTGGTCACGAGGATGGGGCAACTCCTCTGCACTGTCCCTTTCTGGTAAAGGAGCAGCAAGCAGAACCTCCAGTGGGCTGCCCTTGTGGGGTTAAGAAAACTCAAAAACCCAAAAGGGAAGTGAAACCACCCTTTCTAGAACATGGAAATGCTGAGGAGGTGTTTCATGCTCCAGCAGCCAGAGAGGTTCAAAGGGCAGCAGAAATCCCCCGATGTGTCAGCTAACAGCAGCAGTGGGTGAGGGAGAAGGGGCAGCACTGCAGACATCAGAAGGAAGCAGCTGGCAGGCAGCTGAGGCAGCAACGAGGAGCTGCTCATTCCCTGCTGGCACCAAGGAAAGGAACAAGGGACAGGAAGGGTGTCCCTAGACAAGGAGAAGGGCACAGTGAAGGAAGACAGCGACCCACAGCCATCCTCAAACACCCAGAGAGAAACGGAGTGGGATGTGTAAGAACTGCCCTTGTAACTACACTGAGAGAGGTCGGGATCAGACCTCCCTCTGGAATCCCTGAAACATTTTTTTCAAACTTCTCCTGTAATTCTGCAATTCCCTTATTCTGCTTGTAATCTCCCCACAAAAGTGATTCTTAGCAATGCTATGGGATATGTTCCACAAGGAAAAGTTTTCAACATAGGTCTTTTAATCAATGTTTCCTGAAAACACTGTGTTATAATACAGTGTAACATTTAGAAGTGAAGTGCACCTAAGCCATAAAGCATAACAAAGGTTTTTGTCGCAGTGACCAAATTAAAATAACCACAAGGGCATGGGCCTGAGATCCTAAGGCAAAACAACATGCAATATACCTTTCTGGGTGTTTTTTGGGTTTTTTTAAAGCAAAGGTAACAAAGGCAAAGAAAGAGGCCTCTGAAAGGAATACTTTTTGCATTAAGAGATTATAAGTAATAACAACCAGCTGGAGAATGAAAGATCTCAAATTTATGTAGAGATTGTCAAACTACTCAGACACAGCATGCCAAGAAGATAAACCTCTCTCTTCCAGGTCAAGTTACTGCCAGGTAAATTATGTCTAAGCCATATTTTTAAGAAGCAATAGTGACCTCGCATGGCTTTCTAAATTATTCCAGCAGATTGTGATCCCAGATACTGTTATTACCTTGATGGAATAATCTAAATTCAAATCAGGCAATCAGGTCTGAATGCCAGGGCACTCCTGTTCCCCTAGAAATGAAACTTCATTACATGATAGGAAAGTTGGTGACATGGAGTGGGAGACAGGAAATACTGTTCAGCCCTTGAGGGATCCTGACAGGCCATGGACAGGGGCTGATCCAAGGATCTAATAGTTATTTTGCATCCAGTACTTTCAGTACCAGTGATCTCTTTGCAACTAACTTGGGACAGGGAAGAAGCAATACCTGAACTTTGATGGTTCCTTATGGACAAAATACTTGGGCAGCATTTTGGGCAGGAGTGTCTATTTAAAAGAAAATTATTATTATTTTCACAGCTTTTTTTTTTTCCCTTTTTTTTCTTTGCCTTTCTTTTTTTTTTTTTNTTTTTTTTTTTGGTAACAGTCAGGCTATTTCATTTCCAAGACATCAGTAACTGTTCAGTTTAGGCACCAAATATAGGACGTCCTGGGAAAACTCCCTTTTTTCTCCTCCCTGGCCCTATTGCAAAGCTCTTACAGGGCTTGGGCCAGGATCCTTTTAGATGGGAAGCAACGTTCTCCCACAGAAAAGTCAGTAACATTCTTCTATGGAAAATACAAGGTAGAATTTCCTACCAATGCCATGTAGCAGTGCAACAACCCTGGGGGCTGAGGCTTGCTGGGCATCCAAGTCTAAGACATAGCAAGGCAGCTGTCTCTACCTGTGTTCCCGGACCGAGAAAAGAGTATTTTAACAGGTGCAAAGTTAAGTTACTCTGACCAACTGCAGTGATGGTGGTGATGTGGACAGTACTTAAGCTTCCAGGCAGGAAGCTCATGAGCACAGAGGGCTACAGCTCAGCACCAGTGTGATTACAGCCATCTCCTGGTTAGCACTAAACCTTGTTCCAGCTTCAGTTTGGTCCTGGAGTTCCAGATTCAGAGTGTGTTTGTACATGGGATGCTGCCAAATCAGCCTGTGTCACATGTCTGACATGAGCTCCAGGCAGTCTGCAGCAAAGTGGGGGATAAAAACCTCAGACAGAGTTTGTAGATGCTCAGGTCTGTTCACAGCCCTTTGGCAGAGTCTGAACACACACTGGAGCCACAAATCCACTCCAACCAGGGTGCCTGCCTGAGAAACTGCCTGCCAAAACAGCTGCTCCCATTGTAGTACGTGTGCACAGGGTTTAGTTCATGAGAGACCTGTGTGTGACTGCCTGTGGAGGAAGGGGAGAGGGCCTGAGGTCACCCGTTATTCAGAAAAGAAGATGCTGAAGAAAGTCGGTGCTGCGTGTGCAGCTTTCCACCACCTCTGAAAAGCATTCCTGAAAGCTGACACTGCCAGTAATTTTTTGTTTTGTTCCAAGGTGCTCATACTTCAGATGGCGACATCTTGACATTCTCATCCATTATGTGAACGGATTGCGGAAATAACTCAGCTCTTACTCTGTCTGTGATATTAATCCCCAGCTGCTGGCTGCAGCACAGAGCCTGCCCCGGACAGCAGGCACCCCGAGCAGCTCAACGTCCCCCGCCTCTACTGCTCTTGGCCACAAGGAAGGCAGAGGAGCATTTCCAAAATCCAGCTTTCCCTGCTTCAAAATCTGAATCCAAGTTGGCACATTAGGCCTTTCCTCCTTGCTGTGCAGCCACAGGTGCTTGGGGTGAAATATAAGGCCTTTAACATGAGCATTGTGATAATATCACATCATGAGAACCAGGCAAGCTTCATTAAAATAGTACAAATGAGAAGGGAGCCAGCAAATTAAGATCCACAGCCACATGGCAAAACACCGTTAGCTTTGAGGTGGGAGACACTGTTACCTTTTACACCCTGTTGACTTTTAGTGCTAGTGTTTTTAATACACATGCTGCAAGCTGGTTTTGAAAATACAAACTGTGGTAATTGCTCCAAAGCTCAGTTCATCATTCCTTGGAACAGATGTCAGTGCAGAAGGAACCTGCCGAAGGAGAAGGGGAGGAGTGAGGGAAAGAGCTGGGGAGAGGAGCAGAAAATCAGAGTAATTTTGCATGAATGAAATGGGTTACCCATCTGGACACAGAAAGAGGGCTGGCAGTGCACAGGGCTCTGCCACAATGCCTGGTACTTGCTTTTGCCAGTGGGCACATCAAAGGCTGAAAAACAAATGCCCCCTTTGCTTAAGCATTCCCACAGCTTCAGCCTTGCCTGGCTGCAAAAAGCAAAGGTGATGCATTTTCTTTCTTGCTGTTTTTCTTTGGGGATGGGAGGAAAAAAGAAGGGAAGAAGACCTTAAGTGGAAAAACAAAACAGAACCAAAAAAAAAAAGGCTCCATGGAGCCGTATGTGTGAACGCTGCCGAGGAGAGCAAAGACGCGCTGACAAAACAAGCCAGGAATGCTGAGGCCCGAGTTCTGAAACACATACGGTTTATGTTGTTCTTACCACAAACCAAAAATATGTTCCCATTTGAAATGGTTGAATCCACAGCTGTTTTAAAATCCCTTGGTACTTCTGAGACAAATGATCCAAGTCAGACTGTGCTAACAGGGTCAGTTTTAGAGCCAAGCGAGAGCTGTGACTGATGCAGAATCACTGCAGCTCCATCCCTTTCCACATCAATCATAGCTCAATGAAAATCCTGTGGGGCTGTCGGGCTCTCTTACAATATTGTTTACATTAGAAGATGATGTAAAGCTCCTCCAGCAAAACTGCGCTGCTGGATTATGATCTTCTGTAACAGCAAAAGAGCTTAAGTTGCAGCTGCAGGACAGCACAGAGAGATGCAGGCACATACCCCCGAATTTACATTTACAAAAGCAGTCATTAATGTTTCATAAAATATACCCATTGATGCATCTCTGCAGGCAAATTCTCTCCCTTTAAACCGATGATTATAAAGCACCTTGGGGTGAGCCTACATTCTCGGTGCTCTATAAAGTAACCACCTTGTATTGCCATAAAAGCAGAAATGGCTTTAATCCATTTCCTCACAATAGCAGTTTTAATTCACTCCGAGAGGGCTGGCTGTCAAGAAAATAGTATTTTTCTCAGATTCACACCTGAGGTCAAAACCTTGCCCTCTATGCCAGAGCTAATAAATCACAATTCTTTTTTCCTGTTCCTTTTGAACAGCGAGGACAGTCTCTTGCAGAAAGACAAAAAAAGGGTTTTTGCAGAAGGGGGTGAGGCATTGTGGGGGAGGGATGTGGAAAAAGTCCCAGCAGCATCCCATAATCACGTACAGGGGAGGGCAGACTTGCAGCTGTGCTGGGCCTTGAAAAGAAAGACTCGGCACCTGTTTACTCTTGACTGAAAGGTCTCAAGTTATGGCTGTAATGCTCTAATACACCCCATTAAATATTTGCATATTAAACATACAGAAAATAAAACCTTTTTGAAGTGACAGGGAGTGAATAGCATTGCAGCTTCTCCCACTCTCCACAGGTCTTTCTAATTGGTCCCCCTCATCCTGACACTTGATTTCTCTGAAGACAGGGTGGGTTTTAAGGCAGAAATTCCCCAGGCATTCCAGTGGTGCAGAGCAGCCGCTGCTCACAGACAAAGCCCTGGCTGTTGCCATCACAGGAATGTGGAAGCTGGCAGTCTTTTCCTCCAACCAGCCAATGGGAGGGAACTGGCCAGTCTCATGCAGTGTCAACAGGAGCAATCACAGCAGATCATGAGCTCTCTTCAACCCAGCTTTCCCATTAACATCCCTTCCCCAAACCGTGGAGAAGCCTGAAATCCAGAAATATTTCCATTTACCTACACATACTGCCAGCATCACCTGAGCCACTATGAAAGGTCTTCCTAACCATCAGAGCTCCTGCTGTAACTAGAGCCAGAAAAAACATTCTCTGGGCTGCTCAGTGAGATCCCAAGGTGCCCACAGAGCCTGCTGCCATCAACCACCCAACATCTCTTCCTGCTCAGCTGACCATGCTTGTTTGTGACCACCCTGCCCACCAGCAAAGTGCCCTGTACTAGTGGCAGCAGATGGAATTGGGTCTTGCTGCACTTCCCAGCTCAGTGTCTGAGCACTTGGACAACCCATGCAGTGCCAGGGAGCAGCCATGGGGCTGGGAGCACTGGCAGTGATGGGAGCTGGGGAGCACTGGCAGTGATGGGAGCATTTGTACCAAAGTGTTGGAGGCTGCTCCATCCCCTGGCCAGACTGTTGGGATGAATGCTTTGCTTCATGGCACCACAGCGCCCCGGGCTTGGGGACAACAGGAAATGTGGTTGGTCACACCAGCCATTTCGCCATGCACATTTGACAGATTTGGCTGAAGTCAGACCTTGCATGTGGTTTCAGAGGTAGTTGATGTCTGGTTTGATATTCTGTTGACGTGGTCTGTTTTCAGTTGTGGTTTCAAGCACCGGCCTCACAAGTGCTCCTGACTGTACAGAGCACTTTTCATTTGAGAAGACTGGCAGCAGGGGCCCCCTCAGCTCATGAGCTGGATCTGGACAAGCATCAGGAGAACATTTAAGAAATGGCACTTCTGCCTGGGGTGTGAGCACTTGTTTGGTGCTTTCCAGCTCTCCAGCCTGCATGTAACTGCAACCTTGGCCCTGTAGGGCTCAGGAGAAGGGATTACCATCTCCTGGTGTCTGGAGACCTTACCAACGGTCCCAGCGTGGCCTGGATGCACCACAGCAGCAGCTCACCTTTTCAGACACAACCCTGCAGCAACAAGTCCTCGGCTCTGCACCCCCAGGGTTCCTGATGCAGCAGTGTGACTACCAAGGGCCTCACTTGGCTGGCCTGCAGCCCTGGGGACAGAGCCAGGTGCAGGAGAAAGCCCCTTTTGATATCCTGTCTCTTTGCAATAAATGCTGCTGTGTGCTTTACAGCATCAGAGAAAGATGCCTAATGCTGGGAAAGGATGCCTGGTGCTGCCCAGTCTCTAGGAGTGTTCCTTCCACTGCCACACACTGGAAATGCTCCGCTCCTGGCACAAAGAAGCTTTATTCCTACGGCAGAGACTTTTATTGTGCCAAAGGACCTTGTTCAATACAACAGCCCCCTTTGTGCAGCTGCTTCACCCAGGAGCCATATGCAGTCCCAAGGCAAGGCTTGAATGCTGCAGAGGGCATTACATGATCACTCTGCACAGAGATACATTCAGCTCAAACAGTGTTATTTTTGTCTTACTTTTTGGTGACTGCTGGGGGAGACTCAGATGAACACAATGGCAGGGAAAGCGTGTATGAACCCTGCAGACACTTTATGTCTTTTCACTTACAAACATGTAGAGAGAGAAGAAAAAAATCGCTGAGTTCCTGATGTGCCTAATTGCCCAGCAGCAGCAGAAAGTGAGTTGGCAGTGTCTGCGTCAACCCACACCGGCTGGTTCCTCGCCTCACCATATGTCTGCTCAGACACTCACGACTCCCCCGAACAAGCCACATGGCAGCTTGGGCACTCCATAAGGGCTGTGCAGGCTGTTCTAGAGGAGTAATCAAAAATAATTCCAAATGTTCACTGTCCTTGCCGGAGACTAGAACTGGGCTTTTATGATGCCTTTCTATTCCGTACTTCATTATAAGCATTGCAGATGTTGGGAATGTAACCCTACCCTCTTACCAGTCACAAATTTCAACAAATGGTTTAATTGCCATGACCAGCTAGCTTGGCATTTCCTATTGCTCTTTACTGACTGGATTATTTTTCAGTCACAAAACATCTGCAATCACATGTTAGCTTGTAAGAAATGCCCTCTCTGTCAGGTGTTATTGCTAAATGACCCTGAGCTAGAATGGTCACAGGCTCTCAGAGATCTGGAAGGTTCGGCTAGTGCTGTCACTCAGCTACAGCATGAGTTTCTGGAGCAGCTCAGCCTGCAGAACCCTGTCTTCCATCTGGCTCCTGCCTTCATCACACCAACAGAAGACAACATTACTGGTTGTTACAACAGTTACCCTCTTCAGCAAATCAACATTTTTCAGAATGGCATTCAGCAGTACTCCAAGATCCTCTCATTGCACTGAAGTGCCTCTTTATCAGGATATATGCCCTTCCATGATCAATGCAGTGGTCTCAGCTACTTGGTTCTTGCTGATGGGGAGAGGAGAATGCCTGCAAAATCTTGCGTCATTAGCATATCATTCTCATCAATATGTCATTGTTAGATGTTGTAATGTGATGTAGGGTGTTTTCATCTGGCACAGTCCTAACAGTAGCAAGTAATGTCTTGACGTGAATATTGTATGCATCTCTTTTGGCATTTAGCTTCCTAGAAGCAAAAAGTTGACAAATGCATTTCTCTGAATCTACTGTCCTGTTACAGGCTCAATCAGGCAAAAATCTTGCTGCCCTTCTTAGGGCAATGAAATAAAAAAAAACTTCATCAGCAAATAAGACCTCAGGTACAGACCCAGACATTTGTTACTCACCAGAAGCTCAACATTTTACAGTAGGCAAACGCTCCCTAGAGGCAGGGCAATAGCTCTACCAGCTCTAACAGCACTGGGAAGGGCTTGGATCTGGCAGAGAGGCCACTCAGCCCAGGGCATGCCGGAGGGAGATGGGGTGTGCAGAGCGTTGCTGGACTCCCGGGCCACACTGCTCTTCTCTGGCAGCTGTGTGCAGAAACGCAGATGGAAATGTTTTCCACACGGGCACTTTGCAAACCCTCACCCAGGGGCAGGCAGCTCAGATCCTCAAACAGCTACCAGCTGAGGAAAAGTGAGCAGTGTGGCTGTTCGCAGAGCTTTGGGTCCACCATTACCACTGTGCCTGGTGCCTCGGCCTCCCTCCCACCCCTAATGCCCTCACAGCTATCTGCTTTAGCGCAAGGGGAACCTTGGCGGGGCTGCATTTTTTTTTTTTTAAATCTTTTCAGGCTGCCAAAACCCAAGCTGTCAAATACAAGTTAACAGACCGAAAACACAGATGTCCATTCTTGACTGAGTTTTCCATGAAGACCGGACGTGCTCAGAGCAGCTTTTAAGGTCAAAGCCCTGGTCCTTTTACCATGCCCGCCTTCTTCGGCAGTCAACCACTCATTGCCAGTGGCATTCACCACACCCGTCTCCTGTGAGCATCACTTGTCACGCACACTGGTTTCACTGAGCACAGAAATACGACGTACGTGCTTACAGTTTATTAGGGACAAAAGCAGGAGCTTCATAACATATATACTTGGTGTAATATAGTGTAGTGGGGATTCAGGATTTCTCAGCTGAAGTGCTTGAGACTGACCTGAGGCAGGGAGATTCAAAATGTGAAGGAAGTATGTCTAAATGCTCTTTTTACTCACCCGGAAACAGAGATGCTCTGCTTGCTCACAGACCTGAAGAGATTTGACCTGCACATATGCATGCACAGATATGGCATACTTGTATTATTTGTGTGCTTATCCATGAAGAACACAGAATTGAGGGTCGCTAAGGTTTGCTAAGAGCCTCTATTATTTACCATTCAGGCCTGGGCACTGAGCACCATCTTCATCAGTATGCCTCAGATCTTCTCCAGAAGGCAATGTACCTGGGTTGAGATCACCACTCAGCTTCCATGTCATTGAAACCTCTGTTTGTGTCCTGACACTGCCAATAAAACCACATACTTAAGCAGCAGATCAGATCTGTCATTGTACCAGTGTGGGAGAAACCTGTTAATTTTATCCTGAAGAAGATACTGGTCTGTCCTCCACCTTCCCTGCTGGCTTACCTGTTTCATTGACTTGACACGAATTCTCTTACAGGCAGTAAAGTCTTTGAGGGCAAGGGATGTCAGAACTGAGATAGGCTTGTGCATGGGCCACCACAGAGGGTGCTGGGCAGGGTGGCCTCATGAAACCTTAATAAACTGCAATGATAAAAGCATAACCTAGGTGTTGGAATCAAACAATTTCCGCCAAGGCCACCCAAGGTAGTGACTTCAGGGGCTGCTGAGCTGTAAGTGAAAGGCAGTTTTTGTGTGTCAAACTGCCTGAGTGAAATCCAATTGATTTCTGAAACACTCACCCACCAAAATGACCCCTGAGAAGCCACAGCTTGTTTTCAGGTGTTGAGGAAACTCAGAACTGCATAAATAATGAAGTAAGGTCTCTCCTAATGAAATGATCAATTAAATGCAGCAAAAATAAAGTGATTACAATAATTCTCTACAATACTGTATTAAGTTATTTTGTCCTCTGTTACTCCAATCCCAGCTCCTTTAAGATGAGGAAGTAAGTCTGAGTTAAGTATCTGGGATGCATTTCCAGACAGGTGCTTTTTTTTTTTTTAATTTTATTTTACTTTTGTCTGGAGCATAAAGAATGGGCCACTGCCAAAGGCAGGGTACCAGGCTTGACAGACCAGTGGTCTAATCAAGTCTGGCATATCCTTTGTTCTTCTGTTCCAATTTAATGCCTGCTGGGAGTGAATTTCAGTCATGTGGGGATGTTTTTGCCAATGAATATTTACCAACATCCTGACTGCCCTGGGAATACTTTTAAAAAACTAACTCCCAGGGAAGTGAACACATACTAGAATAAACACTTAGAAATAAGTCATGAGCTTTTTTCGTTAACACTGAAGGGAACAACATTTGGTTCAATTTCCATGTACATTTGGGACTAAACCAACACAAAGACACATACATGTCATTGTTACTAGACCTGGATTTTTCAGCCAATTATAAAGTTGTGCATCATGTTTAAAGAATATATTATTTTAATGACCCACGGCATCCTTACAGTCCAGGAGTCAAATAGGCAGATGCTAATCTGATTTCCTTGACTGCAGAGAAATAAACTCTGTAAAAACACAGGGTTTGTGCAGTTATCTCCAAAACTTCTAATCTCTGAATAGTTCCAGGACTTCCTCCATCATATTCAGTCCATGTGTATGTCTGTGCATGTCATCTTTATCAGCTGCTTTCCCAGTTATGGTTGGAGGACCATTTGGTGCTTATCTGTGGAAACTGGATGGTGAGGCACCATTTGTTCTACCTCTCTTCTAGCTGCTAAACTCCATTAAAACAGGCAAGAAATCATTAATGGTCTTCCCTACTGTCAAATATAAGAGCAAATAATTGCAGCAGCTATGGAAATGACATGTCAGTAGTTGAAGAAGATGAGGTGGGTTCTGTGACCATATGAGGAAGTGGAGGATGTTGGCACTGGGTGGATGATCTCTGCTCCAACCAGATGATGAGTTTCAATCACCACACTGTATTTTTTTGTCTCTTGAAACAGCATCAGAAGTAAGTAAAAGTGAACTGTTCCTGGTCTCACACACATCAAGTGAGACCTGTGAGGACAGAGGGCATCTAAGGTCTTCCTCCCTACATGAAGTTCACAAGAAACGTACCTGCATAGGAGCTGTGTAGCACAGCTCTGCTAACACTGTGGCTGGAGGAATTCCAGAAGTATAGAATTGCCCTAGCCTATGTGGCACACAACAAAGCAGTGTTGGCACCCTCGACATTCAGCCTGTCCATCTACTTGAAATAATAAGCTTTTACAATAGCCCACAGCAAAGATGGGAGACTTTGGAATTTTAAGTCTCTTACATGGCATTTAGTAATCTTTTCTGTCATTTCTCTATGAGAAGAAGTGTTAGAAAGTTGGTGGGGAGTTTTTTATACACTTTAGGTTGTTTTATGCTGCAAACATGCTGTAAACCCTTGTTGCAGAGTGTATGATTTCAAGAAAAAAGAAATCAAAGCCTCACCGTGAAAGCTCTGGTGCTTGTTGCACAAATGCTCTGTTCTCCACTGTGATGTTGACCCTCTGTCCTGCATACAAATCCCCAGTCTCTAGAGGGAAGAGAGTTTCACCTTCCTGCTTTCATGTGCAAAATGATGACAGGGTCAGGATTTTCTCAGATGGAATCTGTTTTGGGCAGAGAGGGATCTAGTGTTGCCAGTTTCACCTTGACTCATAGCAGGTCGGAGGTCTAATAAAACCCAGACTCTTGGAAAAGTGTGCCTGTTCCCATTCATGCTTTCACTGGTACTTACCTTTTCCCTTGCAAGGAGCCACCACTACAGATATGGAAAGAGGAACAGCTCTGAGGACTTTCTGCTTCTTCCTCCTGCCTTAGTTTGGTCTCATATGCATGACTAATGAATATCTGAATCTCATCGGTGAGAGCAAATGCGCAGCACAGGGGGGTTGATAGTGGGAAGCCTGACATGGGAATGTGTATTTGTACCACCTCTAGTCCTGGCTAATTTGGGGTGCCGTGGATCCGACTGTGGTGGAAGGAATGAGTCAGAACTCCAGTATTTATACAGGTCACCATATCATCACAAGAAAAGTAGGACAGACAATTTTGCGTTAACCTATAATGTTAAGTACTTAATCAACAACTTAAATATTCTTCAAATTCCCAGGTTGACTGACAGCATCTGAATAGCTTTCTGCAAATTAAGCGGGCTTAAATTTAAGCACATTAGGGTTCTCCAGTTAGTATTGACAGTCATAACCAGGGTTTCAGCTATGCATATTTATGCTACAAGACAGATAGGATGTTCAGTCTAGATCTGGAGGATTTAGGAATTTTTAGAGTTCCAAAAATAAATGTAATGGACCAAAGTATCAGAAATACGACATCTGCTCTGTGTGATTTGCAAGAGACTGTAGGTCTGTGCCTTTGAGAGCATTATCGTTGCCAGAAAATACTAAGTCCTAAAAAAGTCTCAACTATAATTTGCAAATACTGAGCCACATTCCCCATTCATTCCTTTCCAGGGCAGCCTGTCTACTCTGTATCCGTTTAGGACGCTTCTTTCTTTTTAGTGTCTCAGAGTATTAAGTGTATGTATCTTCATCATCCTTGCAGGGCAGCAAAGTGCTGTCACCAGTCTTTAAGACAGGGAACATGAGCCTTTGGCTTGCCCACAGTCTCTGAGGTAAAGCAAGGAATAGAAAGGCCATTTTCACAATCCTGGTTTCCCTTTCATCCTTCCTCCTGGGTGGCTCTGCTGTTTAGGCAGCAGCTTTTAATGTGTAGGTTTGCTGGTGGGAAGTGCAGATGAAAGCGGGGGTTCACCCCTCAGCCACAGCAGTCTGGCTGCATCCTACTGCCTAACAAAACAAGGTTCATGCGCTTGTCAGAACAGGCAGTGTCTCTATTTTTACAGAATGCTCAGCAAATAACGGGCAATTTGCAAATGGTTAATACTTTATACCTCTTATTCATAACTCTGCCTGTCATTTCCTTGTGTGCACTGGGTCTTACTGCTGGTTTATCATTTCCAAAGTGATGAAGTCAGAAGTCCTGTTTACAGGGATACAGTTTTTGGCACAGCTCCCATGCCACTGAGAAAAAGGCACATAACTACCAGCAGAAAGGAACTGTACAAGAGCTTTATAGAGCTTGGGAAGGCTGGTTTTAGTGCCTCTTGCTCAGTTCCAACTTGCCATGAGATGAAGTTCTGAGTCAGACACATTAAATGCTGCCTCCACAGTGGTTTTCAAAGTCTTTTTTTTTTTTAACATGAGTTAAACAGAACCTGAATTATAAACATTTGCTTAATCTTTCTCTCCTTCCCCCACCTCAAAATTGCATCAAATATTTGATATTTACTACATCTCAAAGCATAAACCTTGCCATATGGGACATGTAGGCTGAGAGATCCTGAAAAGAGCAATATGAATAATGGATTATTTTTTTTAATCTGGCAGCCAAAACTGTTACAAAAGAGTGAAGCCCCAAATACTTCCCTCAGGTCAGAGAAAAAGGTTTGCTTTGTTGGATTTTTTCTGAATTATCTCCCCTTGACATTGTTATAAGTATAATTCAAGGTTAAATAGAAATGGAAAGTGTTAATTCCTTTAAAACACAGAAATTAATTATCCAGAAGTTTCAAAATTTTCTTCCTGTTTTGGGGGAGCTTGTTGGGGTTCAGCCCAGGTGGTTCACTGTTGACACTGACTAACAGATTTGATTGTCCTGCAAATTTTTAGCTCATCCAACTTGGCATAGGCAGCTGTGGAAGCGTGGGCTGAACAAAACTGCTCTGCTAAAGGTTCCACCTATTGAACCACATGTGTGGCAGTGGCTGTTTTCTCCTGCAGCAGTTCCTTGGAAGTCTAGCAGGGCAAGTTGCCTTTTAGGCCAGAGGCAGGTGCTAAAAAAAGCAGCACCTTGTGTCATATTATTGTATGGAAACAATTACACAGCATTCCTTAAACCATAATGTCACATCAACAATCTCTGTGTTCATGTGTCACTGAGAAAATGAAAGATTTTCAGTAAAGACCTTTTAGACATTTTGAATAAATGCCAGTTTGTGTTTTCAGTAGTCCAGTACACACTGTTCCAGCACCTCTGAAAATGCAAAAGGTGTCTTTTCTTTTTTTTTTTTAATATATATTTAAAATTGTAAAAGCTTGTACTTTGTGCATGGTGCAAAATTACCAACTTAGTATATATCTTTGGGGGATAAAAAAAAAAAAAAAATTGGCAAGTTTCAGGGATGGCCACCTTGGATGACAGACTTGGCAGGAGTGAGGGCCAGAGGCAGAATGCATCCCCAATCCCAGTCACGCTAGCTTGGAGCAAACAGTTCTGCAAGATCTGCCTTGCTGGGGACACCTTTGGTAGAGAAAAAGAACATTTACTGAAGTAGCTGTTAATTGTCATTAACAGGAAACCAGGTGTAGAGTGTGTGAATATTTTAAGTTTAATTTCATTTGGCACTTGGATTAGGTGTATGCTATTTATAAGGAAGCAATGCCAAGTGATTCCTCAGGTCTTGCAGCAGGTGGGAGCCTATTTAGTGTGGAGTCAGGGAGTTCTGTGCACGCTGCAGGGTGAAGCTGGGAGCTCTGTGTGGCCAGCACTGCCAAAACTCAGCACACAGGGAGGAGGTTTAAGTTGTCTGACTCACAGAATGGCTACTAATGGGCAGTGCATGTGTGTCTCCTCGGCTCAGTTAGGGATTTTTATTTCCCGTACCCAGGTTATTAAGAATTTTGCTGTGCAGTCTGATGGCAAAAGGATTGATAACAAATATAATGACATTTTGTCCCCTGCTCACTGTCCGAATATTACATTATCGCAACAATAAACCCTTCAGACAGAGCAGGACGCATTCCCTAGACTTTCAGTCACTGTGATCCCACACTTCTGTCTGTCTGGAACACGATGGGCCCCTAGAAAGGCCATGTGCAAGTGTCAGGAACGTTTGTATGGGCAGACCTGGCACTGCCAGGTGCTGTGTCTGGCCCCACGGCTGATGCGCAGGAGGTCCGTGCGTGGTTGATGCCACAGTGTGTTGTCAGGGAAGACTTCAAGCATGGCTTGTTTGGAGGTTTTGAATGCACGTTGTCCTACTAATTACCTCCTATTTCTCTACCCTGCAGTTTGCAGTCAGTACCGAAATGGGAGGCATCACTTATATTTCAGAGGACAGAGCTTCTGCTGCTCAGTGCTAACTTAAAAAGCTGGATAAATCAACTGAGAACAATCTTATGAAACTCAACAGACACAAGGTCCTGTACCTAGGATGGAACAACCCCACAGAGCAGGACAGGTGAGGGTCAAGCAGACAGGCAGCAAAAAGGGATCTGCATGCCGTGGTGGGCCATGAGGCAGCAGCGTGCCCTGCAGCAAAGGCAGCCGGCCCCACACTGAGCTGTGCGAGCGTGAGGCAAAGGCAGTACACCGAGGGATATGAGAGCGTGTCTGGAGCATCGAGTCCACGTTTGGACTCTACAATACATCAACAAACTGGATTGAGTCCAGAGGAGGCCACAGAGATAGTGAGGGGGTGGGAACAGATGACGTATGGAGAGGGACTGAGAGCTGGGCTTATTCAGCATGGAGAAGGGAAGACTTCAGGAAGAGGCAGATGGAATCAGACTCTTCAGTGGAATACAGTGATAGGCCATAGACACCAGCTGGAACATGGGAAATTCAGATTAGGTAATGTGAAAACCTTTTTCATCAGTGGAGCAGAAGAGGCTCCTGACACTGCAACAACTTTCCCAGGAAGGTTGTAGGGTCTCCATTCTTGTAGGTGTTCAAAACCCAGCTGGTAAAAGCCCTGAGCAACTTGCAGTAGTTGACCCTCTTCTGAGCAGCAGGTGGGCAAGATGATCTCCAGAAGTCCCTACCAACCTAAATTAGTCTGTGGTTCTAAGACTTTGTCCAGGCTAACTGGTGAGCTGGTCTCCTCAAGCCTGTGCTCCAGAGCGGAGTTTCAAGTTAGGTTCTTTGAGCTGACCACTAGAGAGAAGCCTTTCACTCTTAATTGAGACCTCAGAAAGGTTATACAGGTAAATAGGTGAGCAATATCAGACTGTGGGAATATGGTCCTTAATTGTCTGTAAGCCTTATGACACAAATACACCTGTTAACATTAATTCTGCTGCAGTGCTAGATCTACCTTTTTCTGGAAATCACAACTGGACCCTGAATCTTTTTGTTTGTTACAAAATTATTTTACACTCATTTTCTCAGCTTTTCAAAAGCCTTGGCTAAATACTATTAGTATTGCAAAACATTGAAATACTTGCTCAGTTTAATTAATAAGGACAGTATTGGTGAGATCAAAGCATTTGTATCACATGCCATCTTCAGACAAAAGTCAGAAGTTTGATATGCTACATTTTTCACCCGGATTTTCTGTTGCTTGTTTTCAGTGTCCCAGTAATTTTTTGCATGCAGAACTATATGACAAGATGTGAGAACTGTGCTGGTTTCAAAACTGCTTAAGTAGACAGCAAATGCTGACAGAAATAGCTGTTTAGGATCTCCTAGCATTCTTTTATCAAGCTATCTCAATATCTTTTATGAGATATTTTTAGTTACTTGTCATGAAACTACTAATGCGTCAGTGCATAAGCATCTGCAGGCCAGTCCACATTGCTAATTATTTGGAGATTGGTCCAGGAGCTTTATTCTCCTATGTTCATTTATATCTCAGCTCCTAAGCCTAGATTATAGTGTAAGTTCCCACTATGATCTAGAGCTTTCTCTAACCCCATGGCCAGTGAGCTTGTTAGAAAAGACGGAATTTTCCCTGAAGCATCATTTAATTGAGAGTATTTTTCCTTCCTGCTAAAGAGAACAGCCAAAGTTTAGAAGTTCTAAGTACCTGAAGCTACCATGAGCTTATAAAAACTCTGGCAAGTTCTTATCACTGCTTGTGTATGGTTTTATGACATGGAGTTGTAAAACAAATGAATTTTAAAGCCTCATCCTTGCACTGCCCTGCATGAGAGTGTTTCAGTGTGGCGTGACAGAGCGCCGTGCTTTTCAGTACATACTTGTGGGCTCACTCCACAGAGCTATACAAATCACTCTTCTGCACACATTCAGCTTGATCTGAAATGAATAGAGGTTAGCAGGTTCTGCCCGAAATAGGAATTCAGTCTCCTTCTGCAATATAGGTATATGCAGACATTCGTAGCTGTAATGAGATGATGAAGCAGAAAGAAATTAAGTATCTCCAGAAGCAACCTATATATCTGTTTATGTCCTAGCTCTGACTGTCTTGAAAAGCAGGAAATAACCTCCCCTGTCCATTACCTTTTGAACAGCAATGACTGTTTTTGAGTATTGAGGTGCTTTGTGCTAAGGATGTTGTCAGCAGTACTTTCATTATTCCAGAAAAAAATTAGAAAATTATGGACTATAAAGACCTGTTAGATCTTCCTACCATTTCCCACTGATAAAACGTACAGGATGGAGTAAAATAAAAGCATCACACTTCACCTTTTTATTCTAGATTGGATTGATTACAGCACAGGAACTTTCTGCTTAAGGTTATCCAACAGGCCAATGCTGAATGTAAAAGAAGTGGAAGGACCTGCCAACTCTTCAGAGGCAGTTTCTATGTAAAGGTGAACTCTTTACTGGTGGAGCATTTGACACACGCAGGGAAGAAGGTGTTAATCTTTTCACATCCAAGGCACAGTCTGCAGGCTGCTGGTAACTGCTGCCCCATAAATGTGCCTGTCATGCCTCCTTAGTCTTTAAATATCCAAACTCAAAATAGATGCCTGTGCAACATGTTGAGCCCAGCACTATTGTTTTGTGAGGCAGTATTATTCATTTAGCTTCAGCCAGCTGCTCTCTTTATTCAGCCTGGAGGAATAGACTGGAATTTGTAACCAGACAGGCAGGCTGGGAAGCTGTAACTTCTTCTCTGGGCTGATAACCCAGTGCATCTAAAGTACAGTAAACAAACGTCCGCTGGAAACCCATTCCAGGGCTGTGTCCCCTCCTTTCCCCCTGCCACAAATAGCAGTGATCACAAGGGAACCTGCCTTCATAAACAAATACCCTAGACCTTAATTCTAGTATCAGCTGCATGACACAGTGTTGCTGGTATGTTAAACACGGCGTATAACAGCAGGATACACTGTTAGGTCATACACGACATTATAAAATACTAGGTGAGGTCTATGCCTTCTGCTGGGTGTGGCCCTGGAGCAGGTCAGTTCTTTGTAACTACATTGCCCTCTACTGACAGATGCACAAAGAGGTTGAGACCCTAGTTCTGCTGAACTCCACTCGGGCAGGAGCCGTCCTGCCACTCGTGGTGAGGCAGAAGCACGAGGCGGTGCCACAGCTCAGCCTGGCAGGACATACCAGCATTCATCTCCCTTGGTGGAGGCACCATTTATTCTAGTCCCAAAGACGCGTACTTGGCCATGATGCTTTCCACTGAGAGAGTCTCCTTCTTTTCCTTTTTTGAAAACAAATAAACAATTGTTGGAGCTGTTTTCTCTGCATTCCTCAACCTTTTGTGGACATTGGAAGCAGCCATGTGCATAATCCAGCTGCGGACGAACAATCGCTGTGAGTGGGAGCGCCTCCGGCCCTTGAGCAGCGCCCTGCAGCTGTGAGGAGCCTCAGCGCAGGCACGTCCTCTTTGCAGTTGTTACTGCCGCTTGAGAAACGGGAATCTTCATGGGGCTTCTCAGGGGTAAACTGGGAAGTCTGCCTCCATATGTCCCTACAAGAAATATCAAAGCAGCCGATGACTTCGAGGCCAACAGTTCTCAGTCGATGATTGTAATTCTGTGGTTGCCTAGGGGAGTTGCCAAAGCTGACAGAGCAGTGGGCTGAGCGAGCAGTCTTGAGTTCATCTGTACATCACAAACTCTCCATTGGCTTGTTTCTGGCCTTCAGCAGAAGCTGTGCTGTCTGCTCCTTTCAACAGTCTCTCACTCCCCATATGTCTTTGAATCATCTCCAGCAACATGTGGGTTGCAGAGGAGATGGCTCTCATCTGTGGAGCTGCAGTTCAAAAGGCTGAGAGTTGGCACATCAGATTAAAAAGTCTGTGAACTGCTCTGGGACATTGGTGTATTTTACTAAGGTAGCTCCCCTTCTCCGGCCTCTGTTTTGCTGAGGTGACAGGAAAGCTTTAAAGAAGGCAAATGCAATTCTACAGCTATGATAGCAAGGGGAGTTAAATTGTATCTTCTCAATTAGCAATTCAAACAGTCAAGACTCATTTATATGTGTTCATAAATGTAGGGAAAAATCTCAGGGGCCATGTAGTTTCCCAAGGGACATTTCCATTACTGCCTTTGCCATAACAATTCAAATAATAAAAATTTCTTGTCACTACCATGCAATTTTCCTGTCTCAAAAGGTACCATTTCAAGTCAATAGAAGAAACTTGTTATTTTCATGAGAAAACATATATATATGCACATGCGTGAAAAGAGCGTGTGTAGTACACGTGTGTGTATGTGTCCTTCTACAACAGGATGCATATGATTAAAATCAGCACACTTGCTTCAGGCACAAATTATTTTCTTCCAGTCACTGGTGGATTTGAAATGTTTTCAAATATTCCATGAAACCAAAACAAGTGGGAACATCTGTGAAGCTGATGGGCTGTGGTGTGTGTGGGGCAGGGTGAGTTCAGAGGAAGGAAACCAGCCATTGATCAGCTCACCATCAGGTGTCATCTCGATCGCTGGAAATGCTGGTGCGGAGGGAAGCTGCACATGGGAAGGAACTGAGCAGCAAACAAGCTGTGCATGAAGCCCTGGAATAAAAAGTGCAAAAACAATGAAGCTTAGGTAATGGAGAACTCCTGCCATGTAGGAAGAGGAACAGGCTGCAACTCATTCCAGCCTAATCACTTCAGGACAAGCATGTAAATCATCTGAGTGTACGCACGAGATGCTATTTATAGTTGCTAGTTGAAGTACTTCTTATTTATTGTTGTGTTTATGCAGAAGGAAACCCACTAGTACAGGAAAGATGCTACTCCAAGTCTCCAGTGTTTCCTGTAAATTTTATATATACACTTTCCCCGGCTTTATTTATGTTCATATTCTTTATTTTTAAAAGCATATGGACTAATGATGCGGTGCTGATAAATGTTTATTGATACCGGTGTGGTCCTCTCCAAGGGAGCTCTCCAAAGGTGGAGGAGGGCCAGTGAGCGTGTGCATCTCCTGCCAGGTCTTCCATTATCTCCTCCCTCAAGGGCACGGGAAGGCTGAAAGATGAAACGCTCGAGGCTCATCTTTACAAGATAAATAAATAAGTAGCAGGCAGAGGGCTCGATGGGCTCTGGGCTGCTGGAGGCGCAGAGGAGGAGGTGGCAGGTGAGCAAGAGGGCACGGTGAAGGTCAGCACTGGCTTTCTCTGGGGAGTTTGTACGGCTCGGTCGCTCCCCACTAAATGCTCCGGGCAGATGACACGTGCTCCTGCAGCAGCCCCCGCAGCCTGCCTGAGGACAGCGGCACTGTGCCCATGCTTCCTCCCCAGGGCTGCTTCCCCCCTGCCACCACAGTCTTGCTGAGGGCACTGGTATGGGAGAAAGCACAGACCAGACCCCTGGCTCAGAAAAATGGCTTTCAGGCCTTGCGGGTCTGTTGTTTCAAAGGGCTTGGGAAGGATAAAGATGGATCCCGAAATCGACAGCCCTACAATGCTGACTGGTTTGGTTAGCTCCCAGAGATCACTCCTCTGCCCTTTCCGTCAGCGGGAACCCCCCCACCTAGTAATGGCCATGGAGAAACAGGATTGTGTGTGGGGCAGATCTGCTTACACTAACACTTCTCATGGAATGAGACATGAGACTGGCTGGTGGTTCCCACTGCTCCTCCTGTGCCAGCTGGCTCCCCAGGGGCAAATTTCTGCCCTGCTCAACTGCTACAGCTTAGCGGGGTCTCTATTGGATGGGCTGAAGATCTCCTGCCCAGCAAGGCGCTGTCATGGCTTGGGTAACATTGTCCTGATTTGATAACAGGGAAGCAGAGGCAGTGAGATAATGTTCAGCTATAGGAATTGTCCTCCCCTTTTGCATGCCCATGTAATCCCATTTCAATGCCAGCCCTGCTATAACCATCCAGCTCTCCTTTACTGGGAATCTCTGTTGAACGCTTTCCTGAAGTGTCAGCTTCCCTTCTGTCCTTTCAGAAGGCATTGCTTGGATCTCAGCTGTTGACTGAAGATGTCAGTAGTTCCCATTAACATCAATGAGACAATAACATTTGATTCCTTGCTAAACAAATATTTAGTACATCATAAACCCCTCCCCAAATAAGTACTATTTAGAATACCAGTGCTTTAGTTTTAAACAAAACCCATTCAAGCAGTAAATCTAATGGCTTTTCTCATACAACTTTTTTTCCTTTGTTACTATTACACGTACTTGTACTGCAAGGTTGCACCATAACACTTGCACTTCTGTGCTTCAGTACACACATATAAACATAGTCCTCTCTGAATGTCTTTCAGAGATAATTTTCCTGTCTTGTAGTATAACTATGATTTGTAGTGTAGACCTGAATTTCTTAGACTTGGAAAGGAAGAGTATCATATTATTTGTTTTCTAAATACTTCAAAACACTTCCAGCAAGCAGTCTGGGTATCTTCACAGCTAGCAATATTTTGTTGTTATGACTTGACCAGTTTCTTCAGCTGCAGTGAAACTCATCTGCAACTCTACTCTTTGCACCTACATGAATATTAAATCATTGGGTCAACTGGTGCACATACCTAAATTTAATTTCTAAATTTATAACCCCTCTCTAGGCTAAGACCTGGCTGCCTCAACATAGCCTTGGTCAGTGAAGAGGAGAGACATTCACCTGGTTAGTTTTTTGAGCTAAATGAACTTTATTAGAAGTTACAGATTGGGGACTTTCATTACTTGGGCCTTGCACGTCATGTAGTCAAATAAAAATGCACCATTATTTTAATATGGTTTCTCTGCCTTTCTTTGCATTTCCCATCACAGCCTGAAGCATGAAGAAGGTGGATTGTTCTTCCAATTTTGGAATTGCAGAATGAAGCCCAGCTCCCTCTACCATCTTTCCTCCACCTACATAACTGTTGTAGCGGCAAGAGCCCTCTCAGCCTCTCCTGGTCCACGTGCACCAGCCTCCAACCATCTTGCTGGCCGGCAATGGGCATAATTCAACATACCAAGGTCCGTCTTGTACTGGAGAGTCCAAAACTGGACACGGTACTCCCAGCGTGCCCTGGCGCGTTCTGAGTAAAGGGTAGTCACTGCTTTCCTCAGTCTGTTGCTTCCTCAAAACATAAAAAAAATACCTCAAATAGCTGGAGCAAAAGTAACCATTGCTGTGTTTCTGGGAATGGGGACATAAACAGGAATTTTTAAAACAAAGTAACCCCTTCCTTTCCTGTGTTCAGCTGAGGATTTAAACTAAGGAGCTGGAGCTTCTCTTTAGTAGTAGAAACCTTCTTGGAAGCCACTTTTTTGTGTCAGATTTCCCCTTCTGACAATTTAGAAGAGGATTCAGTACAAAAGGTAGAAGAAAGTAGCCACTCTTAACTTTCATTTCTATACCTTTTTGTCCTCAAAAGCCAAAGCAAGACACTTTTTTAATGTCTTTGCAGCAAGGAAGAGGAAGCATTTAGCCCAGGTACTGTATTCCAAGTATATTGTTTTAAATCACTTGCATTAATAACATCATGATAATAAAGTACAAAGAAGAAATTTGGTCTGCTTTGCTCTCCCCTGAAGGGAATGCATTTCTCTCTCTGCTGAGAGCACCTCCCAGCATCTCACAAACATATGGTCTCTTAGGTGTAAGTGATGCTCACCTGCTTTATTGTCTTTAGCAGAAGAGAACTAAATATATAACAGATGCTCAAGTACCTTGAAATGAACGTATTGTGCAAACAGAACTGTCATCACAGCCCTTGCAGTCATATTTTTCACCTGTTGTTTGCTTGTTTATCTCTAGCTTGTTTTGACAATGTGTTAGATGTTTTAAAACCTTCGAAAACTCCCAGTTTCAGAGGTGGGCTAGTGTTTTACGTACTAATAGGTGGCATTATCATATCTAGACTGTTTAAACTCAGTTTAAAGACCAAGTAAAAGTATTCTACCACCCCCACCTTCTTTTTTTTTTTTTAAATTGTTTTAAATTCATGCTTAGTAACAGATAGTTTGGCAGAAAAAGATGTCTGATCTTCAGACAGCAGAAGACTTAGTCCTTTTTAGTTTTGCTTGGAATGGAACAAAATGCGAAGTCTGGACCTGAATTTTAATTCCTTGCATTTTCGGTGTTTTCAGATCAGACTTCAGGTTTAGACCATCACAAAACACAAATCAAAACATATATTCTGGCTCCTAACTCAGGATTTTTTTTTTCTTTCTTCTCTCCCTGTCACTTTCAGCAAGTAGGGTTTGGATTTCACCTGCTCTCATGTTCCTTTGTGCAGAACTAAGGCTGTGTCATTTTAGCAAGCAAGCAAGTCAGCCCAGAGGCTTGAGCAGGTCTTACATGCAATTAAATTTCCCTGTTTTATTAAGTGTTTAATCTTCATAACAGAAGGAGAAGAAGGTTTGCCCTGGCCTTTAGGGCCATGGTTTTTATGCTTCTGTCTGTTAGGTGATTTTACTGCAACCCTCTCTGCACAGGCATTTGGCACTAGTGTCCTTCTGCATACCATTTTGCAAGGCCTCTACCATTGTTGGGATGGCAGTAGCCGAAGAGGACCCATCCTCTCCTCATCTGTTTCATGGTTGCCTCATGTGTCAGCTGTCAGTCATGCTGCACACAAGGTACGACAGGTGTACTACAGGGTTTACCTGCTCCAGGGCTTTTCTTGTGGAAAAAAGGGTATGTTTTTCTCCCTAAATGTATAAAGATGTGGTGGAAAAGACGTGTTCATGGCCAGTTTGCTTGGTTTGAAGCTGTGCTTGTTGCCATGTTGAATTTGAACGCAAGGATGAGAAGAACAAGGAAGCTACATGACAAAGCTTTGGCTAAGTGATGAACTCCTGGGTCATTCTGTGCTGCCAAGGACTTCTGGGTCATGTCCAGTGGGTTGTTGAGCTGCTCCACAGATCATATTTAGGATAAGTTCTCTGTCCTTATGCCCAATATAAACTGAGAGAAGAACATGAAGATCTCTTCAAGTGGTTTTAGGCTCTGTTGTCTCTATAGGATGTTTGAAAATCTCTCTCCCCGAGTCAGAAGGACCAGCTTTTCTCCATGTAAGGCAGTTTATTGCAATGGTTAAATGGATGGAAAAGACAAGCTCAGCTCACACTCGGTGCAGTCTGCTACAGAACTGCTTTACCTGATTTGCTGAGTGAGTCTTCTTTCTCTTTGGTCCATTTTGGCTCCAGCTCTCCAGCCTTGTCCTGTGTTGTGCTGCAAAAGAAGTGACTTTTTCTACAGGGACTAGAAGACCCACATTGCCCTCAGCTCAGATCTTTACTGCAAGAGCACCAGGGTCTGTCCAGGGACCTGCCCGAAGCCACCACAGCTGGGGAGAGCTGTAGCTCTGCCTCCTGTGTCATCAGGCAATGTGCTATTGCAGGACTTACAAAAGGCTGCAGACAGCTGTGCCTGGAGGGCTATAGGCTCTGTAGCTCCAAGGGTGTGAATCTCAGATAGAGATTAGCCACTGCTCTTGCTGCAGAACTTCTAACTTTTCTGGGTACTTAGGCAGGTGTACAGGACTGATCTGAATGTTTCCTAACACCTATGGTTAGGGCTCTCATCTCCTTATTCAGAGGTGCTTGACTCTCTGCAGTCATGCAGTGTGCAGAGACCTCCAGGACACAATTGAGGGTGTTGGGTTCTCGCTGGCAGATAAGGTCTTAAAAATCCTTTTCGTGCATCTTGCCCTGAGAGCTGTGTACTGAGAGCGTGCTGCTGGTAGAGGTTTATTTCTGGCGCTCACATGCCCATAGCTGACTAGCATTCTGCAGCAATGCACGCTGGGGTCATTTTTAAGCTCTGCTGCAACTTTTTGAGAGTTGTTCAATGGCATCAATCCAACTCTGGGACATTCCTCCAAGGCACTAGGCAGAGAACAGCTGTATTAGCCGACTTGCCTCTTCTTGTGATCTGTGACTTGGGGCACTTAGTCCTCAGCAGAAGAGAAGGTGCCTGGGTCCCTTCCCTGTCCAGTTCACAGGGGAAATAGCACCTCATCTCCTTGTCCATGCAGCCACCAGATCGATCAGGTCCCAGAAATGGTGCAAAGGCAGCTCTGCACCTACAAGAACACTGAAACAACACACAGATACAATGTCGTGGTTGGGAAGGGGAAGAGGTCTAACATTAGCACACTCACAGTCCAATTCCCTTCTCCTTAGCTGCTCCAGTAGCTGCTTTAACTTCAGTAGGACTATCTGGAAAGCCAAAGAGAGCAGACGCTGACTTTTGACATAAGAGAGAGTGGTGTCTTCATCCCAGGTTTTCTCCTGCTGTTCTGTGTGTTAGCTGATGGGGTTCATTTGTGGGACACCTGATCCTTGGCACTAAACCATGACAACCACATGTTAAAAACCAACAGCTTCCAGGATCCAGTCCCTGATGCCTCTGGCGTGAGTGACAAAGCATGAGAGGTGCAGGTCCCAAGCACAGACTGCGTGAGCAGGGATAAAGTGGTGACTATCTCCCTGCAAGCCCTTGCTTCAGGGCTCCCTGTGCTCAGGCTGGCCTGGGTGTCTGGTAAGGTCCTTTAACCAGTGAGAAAAGAGCCTAAATTTTAATTTGATGTGAGACAATCAAGTCATAACTTAGGTGCTGGAAGTTTCCGTGTTTAAAATGAAAGGGCCATGTCTTGTTTTCATTGATTTATTATTTTTTAATAGTTTAAATATACCTAAAAGCTACATAATGGCTGTCCAAGTACTCGTGCCTTGAAATACTTTCAGGATGGGATAAAACAGAAAGTCTTGTATTGGTAATAGAATATTTTTAGAAGCCAGAAAAATCCTTGGAAGGTAAATGAGGAGAATTCTGTGTGTTTATTTACTTCATGAAGAAATTATCTAAGAACAACTCAGCCTTGCAAAACTGTTAAGGAATACCACTGTCATGGGTAGTTAAGCTCCAGCCAACTTCTTTCAGTTCTGCAACTTCCAGGCATGCATTAGGATGTGCAGATGCCCACCTGTCTTGCCACCTGGGCTTCATTCTGTTGTTCAACTACTTCAAGTTGCACCTCTCTTGAGTTTTTTGTTTACAGCTTCATTAAAGGCAAAGTGCTCTGAATCCTTCTTCATTTTGAAGAGCCCGTGACATCTTGCTGCAGTGACATGTCCAACAAGCAGAGATGTTCACTTCCTCACAGTAACACCAGAACTCTAGCAAACTGGGAACATTTACAAAGCACGTTGTGTTCTGGCAGAATACAATTCCAATGAGTGTTTTATAAATTCAAGTAACAATTACCTAAGTTAATCAGACCCTCATTCTCACCTACAATCTCTGGCATTTTTCCAAATGTAGGTTTTTGTGGCTGTTGTTTAAACTAAGACCAACTTTAGTCAACACACGTTTGAATACTAGCAAAAATATACCTAAATGCAACTCTTCTCTAATCCTGAGCAGATGCATCTTGCAGGATCTTTGCTGTGTTGGCCTGCTGCAATCTACTGACCTGAGAAAAATTTCATGAACAAGGAGTAAACCTGCTCTTGCAGCAACAGAGTTTGGTAACAGAGCTTGGCCGCTGCACTGCATTGCACCCTCTCATGGGAACTGGCCCTGCTCCTCCTCTCCCTTCAGACTGAGTGGTACAATCGTCATTTTCATTGCAAACCTGGAGGCTGATATTTCAACGATAGCATGCCTAGTTTTCAAAATCCATTATGGTGTACCTGCAGATGTCAGTATAGCCTAAAAAATATATCCCTAAAAACAGGGCTCCTAATTAGTGAAGGTTAAGCCATTTACACAAAGCTCATGTCTTCAGTCAAGACGTGGGGTTTTTGTAAGAGAAAAGGCTACTGCAGTGTGTCCATATGTTTCAGTCCAAAAAAATCAAGACAAGTGAAAAGAGACAAAAGGGGCAGTGGCTGGAGAAAGTGGCTTGCATAGCACAGGGAGGAATGGGTTGGGGCTTTCTAGTTTGTGCAGCAGTTGCTGTGGCTCTGGAAACCACAGGTTTGACTTCACAGCTGTCCATCAGTGCACCTAGGATTTCTCTTTTGGCTGCATTTGGCTGTAGAAACACATGCTGCAATAGTGTTTCAGGACATGTTATTTGCTTTTAGAACCAGTGCCCAGCTGATTCACCCTGTACTGTCAGCCCAATACAACATTTGACAAAAACCTACGGGCATTTTGCATCACCTTTGTGTATTTGCAGGAGGTTAAAAGGGTGACTTTGTGTGAGAAACTGGAGCTTTTTTATTTCATATGATTTTTCCTTGGAGAAAATGGCAATTACAGAGGTCAGATTTCTTGCTAAATTCTGAACTTTTAGCATAATAATGAAGATGGGGTAGTTATTCTTAGTTTGTAACTCAAGAAGTTAATCCTCTGTGCTCAAGGTTACTACCCTCCTTGTGACCTGATGTCTATCAGAAGTGCTCTTTTTACAACCATGTGGACAAATTATGGGTGGATGTGCAGTGGTATCTCTAACCACAGCTGTTCAGGGGAGGACATGGGAAATAGAGCTGTGAGGTGTGGGGGAGAAGAGGGTGACTGCGATGGCCACATGGCAATGGAGTCAGGCTGGCTGTGATCACGTATGTTGCAGGAACGAGGTGGCTGTGGCACTGCACCAGCTGTGAAGCCTGAGGCGTGGGGTTTGACTGTCTGCCAGCACCACAGCCTTGCTGCTGCCGGGAAGGACAGAGCGCTTTGCAGGAGGGCTGGGGAGGCATTTGCTGCGTTTCCCCTGCAGGCTCAGAGGTGGGTCTCCAGCTGAATTAACTCTGCAATGTAAAGCTACATGTACTTACATCATCATTTTACAGCCTATCCGAGGTAACCTTCCCTGGAACTGAGCAGTAGATGAATGTCAAATAACCTTCTATAAGGGACTTCACACTAAGCCTTTTTGGAGCTTGGCTTATAGCAAATACTGTGGGGGTAAAACAAGGCAGCAAACAGCCTGTGCAAAGAGCTGGGACAGCTCAAGCGTCGTGTCTCTGGAGATTACTCAGAGGAAAAGCAGAGTATCTGGCTGAGCCCATGCCTGGGCAAGAAAGTGCGTATGTGTGTATGTGTGTCACTTTTCCACTTTCCCCCCAGAACAAGGGGTTTTCTTGCTTGTTTGCTTTTTGTTTAAAGGTTGGAGGGTTGTAAAAATCATGTCGGCCAGTGCCTCAATCTTGCCTGCAGCCTGCACACCAGCAGGTGTCCATGTCTTTGTGCCCATGAAAATCAGAGCAGGGATGTCTAGTAAGGATTTGACTCATGCATTAGCTCTATTCTGTGCCAGTTGCCTGTTGTTGGCTAAATAGGACCAAATGAAAATGTGTGACTAACAAATACCTTCATGCCCTATTTTATAGGGGTTTGTGTCATGGGCCCTGGACTGAGTTTGCCTGAGGCTCTTTTCAGGACAGACATTGCAAGTACTTGGTCAGGGTCTAAAATTATGCCAGGAGATGTCTAGACAGGTGCAGATGCAGACCAAATGGGCTCACACAAATCTACAAGAAGGTGAGTCCTGGAGAATGGGACAGGGAAGTGACTTACCCAGGTGTGTGCAGTGGTGTTTGCTCATGAGTGTGATGCCCCAGCAATAGCTGAGGTGAACCTGGCAGTGGCCTGCACTGGGAGGGCAGTGCTCCCAGGTGTGGATACTAAGCTGGAAGTATGCACTGCGCCACCATCTGCTCCAGCCTTGCAGAGTTCAGTGCCTGTTTGTTGATTAGTTTATCCCCTTAATCTGTGTGTTTTAATCCAATAAACCAGAACATGCAGGATCCAAAGACAACAGAGGAGTGAAACAAAAGATATTTATTCTACCCCAAACAGTCACATTGAGCAGTTTAAAGCTGAGAGCACAGCAGCGAACAGCCACTGTCTTTGGCTCTGAGAGTTTGTTCTAAGCCAAACAAAGCTGACAGAAGTCCCTCGAGACTGGGTTTGTTTTCTGCTTTGGTCATCACCTGTTCACAGGACAGAGAGGAAAAACTTTGCAGTTCCTCTTGCTAATTTCTCTCCCCCAGTGTGGGAGGATACCAGCCCCTGCTGCTCTCTGACTGAGTTGAAAAATAAAGAAATTACTGTAGAAACAAGGATATGAGTGTGTCGTGACTTGCTGATCTACTTCAGATCTCCAGGGTTTTATATAAATAATAACAAGGTGTACACCAGACTCAGGTCATAGCTCAAGCCTCAGGTCTAGACAGAAAAGCAACCCCTTTGCTCTCTCTCAGGACCCACTGCATCAACACTCAAACTGCTCTTGTCAAGAGTTTCTGAGCTTGTGACAAACTGGGGACCCACAGCACCTTTGAGGCTGGGGCAGGAAATGATAGGGCGTCAGGGGATGCTGAAACACCAGCTGTATGATGCCCTAAAAGTATCATTTTCCATCCTTGAGCCCCAGAAAAGCAGCCAGGGCTACACCCACAACAGAAGCAACAGCTTTTCAGGAGCCTTCTCAAATGTATCCCTTAGGATAATCCAAGTCTGAGTTGCCCAGTGGTCCATGGCTGATGCCAATATTAGATGCTGAGAGGAGGAACGTGGTGGATCTGACTGTACTGTAAGTGTTCCTTATTCATTCCTATCCGTTATTCCCTGCCTTGCATTTGGAGTCTTCCTTGATGTCCTCAGTAAACTTCATTTAAGGGACAGACCCTGAAATCCTCTTTTTTTTCTGCCAAACTACACAATTTAATGAACACCAACAGTGCTTAAAAGTCAAGTTTGCTGGAAATGCAGCAAATTAAAGGAAAAGTGTGCTAAGCTGTTGTGTGGCCTTGTGTGCCTGGGAAGGGTTGTGTGATGCTAAGTTGCCCCATCCCATCTGCTCTCTGGTGGCTCAGATCCTGACTGAACCTCTGGTTGCTCCAGATCCTACAGCTCTTGCAGGCCAGCCTTCAACAGCAGCACGGCAGGCAGGCGAGAGTGAGAGTCCCAGTGGAGCACTTCCCAGCATGGGAAAAATGTGCAAAGGAAAAATTTCTAACTGGAGTGCTTTCCTCCTATTAGGTTTTCGAATAACAGATGTTTCGCTCTGACATTGCACAAAACTTTCTCTGGGAGGTTTTCATTGCTTTCAAGACAGATTTCAGTTAAAAGAAACTTATAAAATTGCCTACTGTTTAGCACCTGTTTAATATCAAGGCGAGAAAAAACTCACAAAACCTGTGCTAGCACTAAATGACCACTCTCTAAACATGTCACTTCCAGTTTCAGCTCCTGCTGTACTGTGAACCAGGACACGGCAGTGTCACTGATCTTAGGTGGGGATGGGGGGAGCTCAAGAATGCGTGCAAGTATGGAGGCATTGCTGTAGTGAGTGTTCTGGCTGTGCCAGTCTGTGTCTGTAGCAACAGTCAGTCAGAGGTTTTGGAGGAATTTCATAGTAGGGAACTACAGAACAACCTTACTAAGCCTTGTCACTCAAAACATTTACATCTTGAAATATATAAGCTTAAATACTGTGAACGAAGTGGCCTCATTTCTTTAATGATATAAATACATAGCACGTTAACTTGGAGGTTTTTGGCACAGCAAACCTGCGAATTTGTGAGTTATGCTGCAGGGAACAGGAAAACACCCTGTTTTCAGAGTCAAGTACTGGTGTAAGAGCAAAATTATGCTGTAATTGCTATGGTCTGCTTTGTGCTCCACTCGTGCTTATAGATCCTTCCCAGCTCCCTTTGGCTTTTGCCTATTTCCTTCTTTGTAACCACCTCTTGCCCACTGTGATCTCCTATTGCTGCATCACAGGTACTAATTTCTAAGGCAAATCATCTCAAAGCCTTTTTTTAAAACCTGTGCTTGAAGAGAATTCTTTTGCACCAAGACAGTTTCAAAAAAGCACCAGCATGTAGGAACTGATCTGTGAGGAGCTCATGGCCTTTTCTTTGGACACATTCATTTCCTTTTGAAGTTGTTGAATACACAGCCCTATTACCCCTCTTCGCCCTCTCACTCAATGGGATATTCCTTCCCAAGGGTGGGTTTTGTGTGAGTGTAGTAGGCAGTTTGCACTGTCAAATCATAGTCAATGCAAAATGTCATGGCTTACACCATGTCATATTGCCCTTATGCGGACACTTTTATCTCTTCCTTTTATAAATCAGCAAACAGGTGGTAGGATGCTCCGTGGAGGTCTCTCTTGTGAGCCATTCTTCAAACCACACCTGTGTGCATAAGACTTGTAGTGTTGGGTTTGTTTGCAAATTCACGCTGTGCCTCAATACATCAGGAGTCTGAAAAACACAGGCTTAAAATCCAACCACGCTTTGCTGAGGCTCCCAGTGAGCTCCAGTCTGAGAGCACCAGTGACGTCTTCCTCAGCTGGAAGCGGAAAAACTTGATCTTCTGCATACCTGCCCCCAAGGCACTTAGAGGGTTCTCTGACAACCTGTCACATCTAGACACTCAAGTAAGGTGAGGTAAGGATAGCTTAAGATAAACTTCCATTTTCCTCTTCCCTTATTTGTACTTACAGTACAGTCTTAACTTTGTAAATTACTTTCTCTGGCTTGACAGATTACTGTGAGCTGCACCATGCTGGGATGACATTATAAAATTAATCTCAGTGAAAGACCAATTTAGGGCTTCATGTGTTTTCTTAGATGTTCCCAACATCTGTTAACAATTTGGGCATGAATGTTTGTTTTGCTTTGCCAGCGAGTACAGCCACAATTCCAGTAGTCCATAAACTTGTGATGGGAAGGGAGGAGGCTGGAGGCTTATCGTTTGCCAGCCACCAAAGAAGTCCTGGCAGACTGGGTTTCATTCCCCTCCGCTCCTGCTTCTTCACAAGAACCTAAAGCTTAAGTGCTCAAAAGGTTTTAAGTACTGCAATGCCACTCCTTGCAGCACCCAGTGTTCAGCCATTTGGAATGAGAAGCCCTTCTCCAGCTCTGCTTTTCCTATGATGGGCACGTGGCACTCATAGCAAAGGATAATTCCAGGAGGGCTGCATGAATGGGCACACAGGAGGTGTATTGTTTAGGGCCATGGGTCCTGCCATTTGGGGGATTCATTGTGCGGACTTGTTCCTGAAGTAGTCAATAAGGATGAGCTGAGACAACAGGCTTTTTTATACAGACCTGGCCAAAGAAAGGCAAGATGGCCACAGCACTGGGCTGCCTGTATATAGAAGTAGCACTGGTTGAAGAAGTGTAATTTGAATTATAATTCCCCCCATCCTGGTGGCTTCCTGAGCCCTGGAGTGTCCCAGGACAGAGATGTGAACATGCTGTCCTGTCAAAGTGTCCAAATCCCAGAAGAGCCTCATGAGATGCTCTAAAGGAGGGATGAGGATCAAGCAGAGGTGCTGGGATCCTGTGTGCTCTGATAGCGGATGACTTCTGTTCCCTGTGGCTGAGTCCATGTGGTAGTTTAAATTTTAGGCTTTGGCTTCGTTTGTTGTTTTTTTAGGCCTTCCTGGGAAACGAGTCAGGTGACATACATTGACCAATAAGAGGTATTCCCTACTATCTCACATCACATGGGATGTAAGAGTGAGGGAGGAAGAGCTGGGTCACTCTCTCTTCGGACACTCTCTTCGGTCAGTCCCTTCGGTGCAGTCTCTCCTGCGGCCAGGGCAGTCTCTCGTCGGGCAGTCTCACTTCTGGTGGTGTGGGAGAAGGATCACAGCTCGGGACTGGACACTTCTGCATTTGGGTAATATAGTGCCTTATCTGTCTTCCCTGGGTATATATATATATATATATAGTACATATATAGTACTGTTTGAGTTACCTCTCTTTCCCTGTACAGATGTATTTGCCTAGTATTCATGTTGTGGGTGTTTGTAGTGCTAAGTTCCGTTTTCCTCCTCTGTAAATGAATATATATATCTCTGTTCCCCTTACGGTCTGAAGCTTTCAAGTTTTCTCTCCTTTCCCTCATCTTTTTCGCCATTTTTCTCCGCTTTGGCAGGGGTTTTGGGGAAAAACTTGTGCTAGTGCTGAGATGCTCTGTGAGGTGTTGCCTTGTTTTGGTTTTGCCCTGGGTCAAACTTCTACAGTCCATCACATGATCAGCAAGTGAAGAGCATCCATGGCGCAGGAGGCTCTGGTACCCTCCAAGCCAGGCAAGGAGCTGAATGCTGGGCTCATCCATGCTGCATGGTTGTTCTAATGGTGAAGTCAGAGGAAAGGGAAGGGAGGTACCAGCAGTACTGACACTGCCATGAAGTGCTTATTTGGTGGGAAAGGGCACTTTCAAAGACTGATCTGTCTTCTGATATGTTTCGTAGTGTGGTGGGTCTGGCTGAGCCACAATTTGTTTCCCCGTGGGAGCCCTCACAGTGCTCTGCATTGGTGTCGATAACACACCCATGTTTTGGCTACCACTGAGCACAGCGTTCACTGTTCAGTCAAGGGCAACATCCTGGGAGGGGACACAAATAGGCCAGCTGACCCGCACTGACCAAAGGGATATTCCATACCATATGACGTCAACCCAGATGTAAAAGCTGGGGCAAGAAGCAGGAAGGGCAGGCACTCATTGTCTCCGATGGCTGCCTGCTGACATCCGACACGTGCATAGGGGCCCTGCTTCCCAGAGACGTGGCCGACCATCGCTGCACATGGGAAGCAGAGATTAGTTGCTGCTTCTGCTTTGTGCGCGCGCACCCTGCTTTGCTTTTGCTATTTGTGTAAATATAAACTGCCTTATCACAACCCACAATTTGTGCTGGGGTTTTTTGGGGTTTTTTTGTTTCCACCCTTACTCTCTCCCCTGTCCAGCCGGGAAGGGGAGTGATAGAGCGGCTGGGTGGGCACCTGGCATTCAGCCAAGGTGAACCCACTACACCTAGATCTCATTTCTGAGGAGTTGCAGGTGGAGAGGGAGTATGTTGGAGATTATGCAAAGCTACAGGTTCAGTTCAGACCAGCCCAGGGTGTCATGAAGTTCAACAAGGAGAAGTGAAAAATCCTGTACGTGAGGAGGAACCATCATGGCCACACCTGGAGTGCTGTGTCCATTTTCTCTGGGCTCCCCAGTACCACACACATATGGACATGCTGGAGAGGGTCTAATGAAATGCTACAGAGATGATTAAGGCACTGGAGCATCACTCCCATGAGGAAAGTCTGAGAGAGCTGGGACAACGCTCAAAGGGAAATCTTATCAATGTATATAAATACCTGAAGAGGGGGTGCAAAGGGGACGGAACCAGGCTGTTTTCGGTGGTGTCCAGGAATAGGACCAATGGTAATGGGCACAGACTGAAACAACAGAAGTTTTCTCTGAACATCAGGAAACACTTTTTCACTGTGAAGGTGATGAGTACTGGCACTGGGTGCCCAGAGATGTGGTAGAGTCTCCATCCTTGGAGATGCTCAAATGCCATCTGGACATGATCCTGAACAGTTTCCCCTAGGTGTCCCTAGCTTAGCGGGGGCCTGGACCAGACCACCTTCGGAGGTCCCTTGCAACCTCAGCTCTACAATGATTCTGTGATTCTGACTGTTTCCAGCAGGGCAAAGTTCTACAGACCCTATAGCCATTGATGACAGGGATGGTGGCATTGACTGCCCATTTGTACCACGGGGCTCCTGTAGTGCTTGTGTGGGACTTCAGCCACCTGCTGCTGGAGTTACAGCACTGGCAGGAAAACTTTGTGATGGCCACTGACGTGTCTGGCATTTCCAGAACAGCTCAAATTACATGTGCCAGCCTGGGGTCAGACACAGGGCGGACACTCAGGAATGTCCCTCTGGGTCTGTGTGTTTTGGTGCAGCCTGTAATTTTTTGTTCCTTTCTAATTTTCGTAACATGAAGAAGCAAACATGGAAAATCTTGTTTCAAAGTCCAGTTTGTTGTAAAAGATCAGGAATGTCAAGGCTGTGTAGCTGTAGTTGTGTGCAGAGCTGTTAATGGCCTGGAGGAATCTGTGCTGGGTTAGAGGTTTGCCCTGCTTCTTCTCAAAGCTCTTCCTTCCGCTCACTGCTGGAATTAAATAGCAAAAAAAAGTAGGAAAGGAGCCTTATTAACAAGAATCATAATAGGGTATTTTTTCCTTTGTAGACTTTCTAAAAGCAACCTTTTGTTAGTTGTATGACCTTTCTTCCTGTGGCTCACGGGCATTGCTTTACCTGGCCTGGATGGCTCTGTCCGGCCACCTCGCACCTGGAGGCTGCAGCTCCAGCAACTCCTTCCGCTGGCTCTGCTCAGTGTGCACATGCCTGACGTTTCAGATGGTGGCTTTGGCAGAGTTTTGTATGTTCTGATCCCCTTCTGCAGGCCAATTTCTGCAGCAGCCATGGTCTCTCTAAGCTGTAAGAGCAACAAGTCTTGTCCTTCACATGGTGAGCTGGGGCTGCCCTCACAGTACAGACCATCCTTCATCCTCCCATCACCAGTGCGTGACTTGCAGGGTGAAGGTTTTGGGGATTTTTTACTGAATTGTCTTATCTGCAGAAAACTTCCCTGAGCTGCTCTCTCATCCTGCCTTGAAGATGCATTAATTTCTTGCTGTGGGTATTTTTGTTTTGTTTTCATTTTTTTCTGCCTTATTATTTTTATCCCTTGCTTCACTTTTACAAAGGCTTTTGTTGAGCCTGGTTTCCAGACTGCTCAGGGGGAGAAACTTTCTTCTGCAGATGCTCTCTCTCGTCATTCACAGCATTCCCCACCCCAGGCTTCAGTCTGATGGGCTTATCTCCTTTTACCCTGTGTCCTAGTAATTTAATATTATAGACAATCCATGATAGAGCCCAGCCAAGATGAGTTTGTGCCAATTACACAAGCTTTTTCTGTAAAGACATCATCTGGCTCTTTTAAGCAACTCTGTTACTTGAACTAGTGTGTAAATCCTGGCAATGCAATGCGGAGTTATAAATAATTAAACAATTATTTTGACAAACAATAAAGACACACCTTTGACATTTTTGGTGACATGAATATGTTTCTTCAGAAGCTTTATTTTTGCATACTTTAAATACAGCAAATATTAATTTCTCCTATGGCTCCATTATGCTGGGAATCTTCATCTTGTCTGTCTGCACAGCTTCAAGTAGGATTGTTGAGCCAAGCATGGAAATAAAGGGACCTCTAAGATTAAGACTGCTAAAATAACTTTAATTTGGTCCTTTGCCTCCCAGTGTTTGTGCCCCACAAGGGGAGGTGAGGAAAGCTCAGTTAGCATCTCATGGGCCCTCAGCAGGAGCATGTTCAGTGCAAAGATATTTTAGCTGGCAAACTCCATCTGGCATTTATTGCCCGTGTACAGTCTGGAAGTTTCCAGAGACTCAAAAATTGGCCAAATTTGGTCAAGATGCATGGAAATGACAAAATCCCATCACTAACATGAGAGTGATCTCTCAGCAAGTTTCTAAATTTCTGTCTCAAACAATAGATGAGCTAATGCTCCCTAATGAAGGTCTGTCACCTCAGGGTCTTCTCCCAAGCTCATTCTGAGGTTTCTCTGAGCAGGTTTTGTGATGGCACCTCTCCAAGGATATGAACCAAAGCAGAAATCCCACATAGCAAACCTTGTCAAACTTTTCTACTTTTGATGGTTTTATAATCCACTGGAAAATGGTCTTGTATTAAGAATTTTTGACTGCCTGAACTGCTTATATTCATAAATACTGAGATGCTTTGGAAAAGGGGTAGGGGAAAGTGACTCATTCTTGCTGAATGACGAGAAACATAAAATGTAAAGCAAAGAAAAGGAAATTGAAGGAGATGGAGAAAAGAGAGAATTATTTTAAAAAACTACTAAAAGTAAAGGCAAATTGTAGCCATTTCCATGTATGATAAAACCCCAAATGTGTGCCAGTGGTTGAGCTTGGATGAAACATCCCTAAGCACCTTGCCTAACCATCTCCTGCTCCAAGTCCTGGACACTCACAGCTAGTATCAGGTGCTGTGAGTTTAAAGTAGTATTTGCCTCCTCTGGTGCAATGCCTGTATTAAGCCCTGCACATGAGCTGAAGCCGCTTGCAACCACCTTCTAACCAGAGTTGCTCCTCAGCCCAAGCTGGGTACTTGAGGGTGAGCTGGGATGAGGGGAAGATGTTCTGTGAGTGAGACTGAACATGCTTCATAAGCACAGTCTGTTCCTCCTGCACACTCTGTCTTTAATTCCTTGCTTTTTTGGATCGACATATTCAAGCTGTTATAGATTTGGGGTGTCATCAAATATCTCTGTGAAGGCTGGGTGGAAGCTGGTGGTGCAGCTGGAAGCTGACTGGAGCAGAGGGAGCTACATGAACAAGTATATTCTGCCTGAAAGAGTCTGAGCAGCACCAGTCAAGCCAGTGCTGTCCCTGTCCCAGACAGAAAACTCATCTGCTTGGCCCTCTGCAGTGGCTGGGTATCCCCAGAGACCTCTGTTAGGGACTAAGAAGAGGACCAGAGCACATGGCAGCTGCAGGGAGAGGCAGCATGAGCCCCAAGTGATCCCCTTGGAATGTGACCCAGCATCTGACTGAAACGCTTCCCTGTGAGAACTGCTCTGCAGTGCCGACCTGTGATGACTCATGAAGCTGAGGCAGTACCTTATTCAAGCAGCTCTGTGCTGTTAGGCTGTCTCTCATATATCTCTCCTGAAAAGACAAAAGATGCTAAGAAGGAGGTCTTACGGCTGCCTTTCAGACTCTACTCTCTCCTATATTAATCCAATAACCTGTAAAACCATAGACAGGTATTCTCAGGAGATGTAATACAAAGCGTTCATTTTAAAACAAAGAAAAATCAGTCCAGTTTTCAAAATGGAACTATTATAACTCACAGAACCTCTGGCCCCAGTATCTCTAGAAAGCCTAATTTGGGGGGAGATTTAAGACTAAATAGTGTTTAAAAACAGGTAAGAGGTGCAAAAGCTAGACACAGATTACATGGCCTCCCAGAACTGGGACCCAGGCTTAGGAGGGATGGAAATCTCAGAACTGGGTAGCTGCACAGATGTATATGAGCCTGAAGCTGCTTTTCTTACTTTCTGACTTTTGGGCATTAAGTGTACCAGATTTTTAAAATAATGCTTTGAAGTCAACACGGCATTTCATTAGCTAACCTGTTGGAATGAGTGGTGGTTGTTTATGACCTTAATGAATCTGTACCTCAGGACAGGAGGACTGCCTACAAAGCTTAATTAAGATTTGCAAACCACTTTCTGCCCCCAAGCCCCCAAGATGCTGGTACAACATCAGAGGGATGGTGTGGCCTCACTGCTGACCACAGGCAGTAGAGACCGGTTGCTGAGGGTAGCGCCCATCTGGGAGCAGCATCGGCAGCAGTAACGCACTCAAAAGCATCCCCGTGGGGCTGTAAATGTGTTAACATCAGAGCCGAGGCTGCAGACGAAGTCACCAGTCCAACACAAACCTTTTGGCACCAGCCAAGGGCAACTTTTGAAAAAGAAGGTGTTGTCTGCGCACTGCTTTCATCCACTTGCACATCGCCATGTGCCAAAAGGAGAAAGGGGAAAATTTTTAAAACATTCTCTACTTTCTGTTTGTTCTGGGATTGAATAAATATTTCACATTAACTGGACTCTTCTGCCAATTTTTGTCATGACAGTACCATCTCAGAACTGTAGAGCCTGTGAATTATAGTGGTAAACGCTGTATTGCTTTGACCTTTTGAAATGTCTCCAGCATGACTGGCTGCCTGTCCTCCCCTTCCCCCAGAGGTCAGGCAGGTTGTAAATATAGGCGAAATGGAATAGCCAGATAATCAAATTGAACCTATTTCACCGCAGTGCGGTGCAATCACAGCACAGCGAAATTCCATCAGCGTCGGAGGCTGCATTTCGAGTGCCACGGAAATCGCTTTGTAACTGTCCACGCAACCTGAGGAGCAGTGTTTGCCATCTGCGACAGCGTGGGCTCTGCATTTTTAAGTCACCTTTAGCAAAGAAAAAAAAGAAACCCCAAAGACACATAAAAAAAGAAGAAATAGGCTGACATTTTACAAAAACACATAATTTGAAAAAAATTACCTTGACATATAGGATAATTGATAAGTTATATTTGCCTTGTTGGTTGACTGTTGTGGGTTTTTTCTTTTAAAGACACTAAAATGATTCCACTGCTCCAGAGCAGATAACAGAATTTCTTGCTGCATCCCCTGAGCTTGCCTTCTTCAAAGAATAAGTACTTTAGTCATTGTATTAGCAACAGCATTAAAGTACAGCACGTAAGCAGTGATAACAAAGAGCACCATAACTCTTGCTATTCATGAGGATGAAATTTAGGAGCAATGTCCCCATACCAAGCAAAATGAAAACCCAGACTTTGTAATCTGTGTAGATGTTTTTTTCAGTAGTAGGGGCCAAGCACAGCACTGTGGTTCTGTTTCTTGCAAGCCCAGCGATGCTAGCAGTGGGGTAGCAGGGCATAATTAATGTTTACTTACAATCAGCATCTTTCTGTGCCAGCAATCATGGCAGACTGAAACTAAGCAGGGGAACCAGAAACCCTGCTGCTTTCAGCTGTCTGGAACAATAATTACACAGTGCCACGGCACCTCTGGGAGTCTGGCACCATTTATCCTCCCCGACTCTCAGCGTTGGTTACCTGCCACAGAGCAATCCCCAAAGCAACCAATCCTCAACATCATTTTCATACAAAAGGTGGAGAGAATGATAATGGCTATGCTACTGCTCTGCCTTCAGAAAGCCAGGCTGATGGCTTAATTGAGGTTAAAATAAGCTCCAATCAGAGAGGTAAAAACTTAACAGGGCTACTTAATCTTATATAAATACAAGAGAGATACAAGTGCATGAGGAGAGAATAATAACTGACCCTGGTGGGGTTTCTATGGAGAATAATCATTAGCCAGGCAGTGAACAGATTGGACTGGGAACAGGCTATTTAGCATTCATGCCCTGGTGGTAAAGGCTTTGAGCTGGAGCCTAATTTGAATTTTAGGGTTGGGTTTAAAAGAAAAAGATAGAAAAAAAAAATCACCAACAGATCCAAAACAAAACCCAAAAAACCTGTCTGGAGCAAAGCAGCACGAACCTAATTTTTCCTCTAGACTGTACCAAAAGAAATTCACTGACTTTTACTCTGCCGCCTAAGTGTGGACTGTCTGATGTAAGAGAGAAGTAATTGCAGGACAGGAAGGTGTTCAGTTGACTTGGGAGGAGGGATTTGCCCTGCCCAGAGCAGTGTCCCCAGTCCTGTTTGTACCTCCTCCCCACTTGCTGTGCTCTTTGTAAGCCTGCCTGCCCTTCATCAGCACCACTGCCAATGCTACCAGAAAAATAAATAAAAACAGAGTTTATTTTTTTGCTTTACTATTTCATTCTCAGAGCTAATTCCCTTTTTAGAACTTGAAATTAAAATATTTATTCTTTGGCTAGTCACTGGAAATGTTTGGGAAAATTCAGATATTTTTATTTTTCGGGTTTGCAGGTTGTTGCTTATCTGTTTTGGTAAGTTAAAGTAGATGTTAGATTTCAGAAATATTAGAAAACGCTTATTGCACGCAATGGTATTTCAAATCAGAGCTAAAATTTCTACTCTTCTCTGCTCTGCTTTTTTTTTGTTGGTTGGTTAGTTGTTTTACCAGCTTCTTGCAAGGCCAGTTTCTATTACAATTACCTTCTTTTAAACAGACTTCATGAAAAAATGCAGTAACTAGCAGGAGATGTGCAGATCCTGCCAAAGTACAGTTTCTAGACTTTATTTTCCTCAGTGTGCATCCCAGAGACGAAGTGATGCCTTTTCCCCACAAGCAGCTCAGCTGACACAATTCCATACCAGCTGCAGCAGGGATCTGGCCTCTGGATCTGTAGCTGGAGACAGATAAAGTTAGAGGCATGTATGATACTGCTGATTGTATTTCAGAGTTTATTTATTTTAATGTAACTCAAGATCCCATCTCTCCTGTTACTTTTTACTTAGTATTTTATAAAGCATATCTTGTTATTATACAATTTCAAAATCATGTTATATCCACTGTGACAGAGTCTGTGGCTTCTTCTATTTACTTAATAGCTTTCCTTATACCTCCCCTTTTTCCCATACTTAGCTGGGAGTCCTTCAGCTTCTGTCCATCAAGAGATAAAATAAACTGTAGGCTGCAGCTGGATGTAGCTGGATGCTCCATTACTGTGGCGGAGTGCAGGAGTCCTCAGGAAGGCAATGAAAAATTACCCCTCTCCAGGCAATGAAAAATGTCAGGAGCCTCACGGTCTCCGAGGCCCTACTGGAGAATAATTATGCTGTGAACAGATTGCTGCGTGGCAGAGACCTCGCAGCACTCCCAAAGGAGAGACCATGAGACCCCTTTAAAAGGGAAATCAGAGCCCTCACACGGCACTTTTTGGGAGAAAGTGGGTGAGAATAAAAAGACCGTATGCCCAGACCGGCTGCCTTTGCTGAGGTGAGTGGTCCTGTGCCTTCCAGAACTGCTTGCAGCCAGGAAAACAAAAGATAAACATGGCCCAACAGATAATTGGGGGGGTATTTTTAACTGACCGAGCCGTGACCTTAATTCTGCTGGTAGCCAACCACTACAAGACAGGAAACAAACAGATATGAGGTCTCAGGCAAGGAGAGAACTTGGCCAAAATTTCCCTGGAAAATCCACTTGCCCCTGTGCTGGTGAGCATTGCCTGTCCTTTCCAGGGCACTCCTCAGTCAGAGGATGCAGCCAACCCTTGGCCCGGGCTGTGCCTCCTGCTTGTGCCCATCGTGGTGAGGGCTGCGATGGGATGAGTCGTGGCCAAACCAGAACCTTGCCCCTGGCTGTTGTGGCTGACTCGGCCAGGAGTCGAGGCCCTCCTGTCCGTGTGGAGCTGTATCTGGTGTATGACTTAAGGAGCAGGATAAGGAGTGGGGATTTTTGCAGCCTGGTAACTTTTGTGAGTGTGCTCTCCAGAGGAGAGGCAATGAGAACAATGACCAGGACCAAGGATGACCGATGTAACCAGGTCAAGGCAATTCTGGAACGACTTGTGCTTGATGGGTAACAGGGGCCAGAATTTGTTAGATATTTCACCTCCCTAGGAAAGAGTCTGACAGACCTAGTTCATTATCCTGGCAGAAGGTGACAGTGTTGTTCTGCCAGATTGAACAGTAGGGTTAAGGTTGCAAAAAGAGGACTAGAATCCTCCTAATTGTGTCTTTTCAGTCCTTTAACTATAAAAAGTGATTGTGCAAGAGTGTGAGATGCTGCTTGGTGGGGAACAAAGCTTTGGGGGAGGGTAAAAACTCTGCCCCAGGTTTGTTTGCAGGGCAGGTGGGAAGGGGCCCAGATGGTGGGATCAAAGGAGCAGTAACTCAGTCACTATGACTGTACCATCTGCTCTGCCCTGGGCTATAATTTCCAGCTCTTCCAACTTCACCCAGGGTTTTGTGACTTGTTTGGGGACCACTTTCTGTGAATAAAAAGGGATATGGAGGCTCTGCTTTGCAGACCTTGAGCTATTTGTCAGGCAGGGGATTGGGGCACATCTTCTGCACAGCAACACACTGGGGGGAAGTCATTACTAACATCCGGAATACTACATGGCTTGACAAAATTTTCTTCTGAGTTTAAACCACAGCCTTTTCATGAGTGCCTGGAAACCACAGGAAGTGCCAGCTTTGCCACGTTCTTCCCAGTGGTGCAGTTCACCAGCTCAGGTGAAACAGTAATAAATAGCACCTCTGTATGTTCTTTTAATTTGTCAGACAAATCTGCTAGACTAAGCCAAATGCGCTAGTACCTTATTTTTATTTTAATCTTGGTTCTTTAATGTTCAGAGCCTTAATTTTTTGTACATAATTAGAAGACACTGAGACCCTCTCAAAGTTAAATAATTAAGTGCCACTCCAAGCTTTGTATTCACAATAATAATGAAGCTAAACCTGTGCGGTGTTTCTGTCTCCAAAACCTCTTCCAGATGCCACAAGGTAGCTAATAGCACTGTCCTTCAAGTGCTGGCTTTCATGTCATGAGCAGAAATGTAATTCCAACTTTTCTTTGTCTTTTATCGTTTCATGCACTGCTACTGCATGCATAGAGACAGGGAAAAATAGCTCACCATACACACTGCAGAATGGGCAAAAAGCAGTGGATAAGGACAGATCAAGAGCTACTTAGATGCGCAAAAGGAAACTTTTCTGAGTGAGATGAGTATTATGTGCTAGGCAAGACTGTCTGGAACCTCTACCCTCTCCATCAGTGGAAGTCTTTAAGAGCAGCCCAAACTGCTGCTGGGTCTGGGAGAGACACAGCTCTGTGTCTCCTGCCCCGTTCTGTGTCTGCAGATGCCTCCAGTGCCCCTGAAAGGCTGGGGATGCTGCTGTGGCCAGGCAGGGCTGGGCAGGTGTGCTGGGTGCTTGTTTTGCCGGGTTTTTTTCCCAGCGGAGCTTCCTCTGCTGGGCTGGCAGAGGCTGCGGTGCTGGGTGCTGTGTCCCACGGCAGGCCTGGGTGGGTGGGGGCAGCAGGGTCCATTCGTGCCTGCATGGGGGCAGAGCAGCAGTAACCGAGTGTTTACACCACTTGGCAGTGGCTCACGGCTCAAGATTTCTTTGTATCTGGTGCAAAGCCTTTCAAAGAGGGAAGCGTCTGTGACTGCGAGCACCCAACTCTTACATCACAGGCTGTGGTAAAGAAAGAATAACTTTAGCTGGACTTTACTGAACTGGTGACAGTGACAGCACCTGGTTCCACCACGACCATCCCAGTCCCCAGGAATGCTCCAGCACAGTGGGGCTGTGAGTGCTGCTGTGGGTGATGAGTCATTTTTTAGCGTTACTTGAGAAGGGAAATGGGAAGGAAGATTTGGCCAGGAGAAGCCTTTTCATTTGATATAGGGCATGAATGGCCAAGTAGGAACAAGGAAGCTGATGGCTAAATGGAAGGCTACGTGCCAGTTCCATTCACAGATCCTTCAAAACTAGAGAGGACCATTATAATCATGATGTCTGGCCTGCAACGTGCCATGAGCCTTAGCTCATGACCTAGCAAATTAGAAAGGCAGCAGAAAGGAAGGAAATGTTTTGTTGTGCCGCATCCTGCTCTCACGTGCTCAGGCTTTCTTTTTATCTCAGGGATGCAAAGAAAGCCCAGAACAAATTAGGACAACCACCTGGGGAGTTAGTTATGATTTTAAAGAGCTAATGATGCCGCCCACTGTTCAATGTTTATAATAAACTGTCTTCTCCCCCTCTTAACTAAATAGCATACATACAGGGTAAGAAGCTGCACCCAAGGACAGTCCAAGCACTTGGGTTGCTGCAAGGAGCTGCTGTACTCCACAAATAGGAGACAGAAAGTGGACAGAAAGTTAGTTATTTTCATGCATTTGAATGGGGTAGGCTAGGAAGCTCAGGCAAAAGAAGGGGACAAACATGACCCTGGCCCATGACCACAGTGTTTTAATGCAAACCTGAAGATTGTGCAGTCCTCTTCGCAGCTGGGTCACAGCACAGCCTACACAAGTGATGGGGATGGAGACTCAAATGTTGCATGGCATCATATTGCTTTCCTTCAGTCTGGTGTCAAATCTAATACCTAATAGCTTAGCTTATGTACAGTTCTGCAATACAGGAGAACAGGCACTCTGCAAACCATGGAGCAGCACGCAGCCTGCTTTAACTACTACCCAAATGGAACTACTTTTACTTCTATAGTCCATGCTCTTATGCTGGTGACTGCTTTGTAATGAAGTGTCTATGGGTGAGTGGCCCACGCCTCAGCCTCCACAGGCAAAGCAGCGCTCTGGGCAGAGCTCAGCACATTCCAGCCCCCAGGCTCCAGACTGTTGTACAAATAAGGAAGCAAAATGTCCAAGCAGGACTGACTTTCAGTGCAGCAGGAATAGCAGGTGGATGAATAAAGTAAAAGGAGAGATTAATAGGAAAAGAAGTCTTATTAAGACTTCAAAGAGAAAACCTAGAGCAGGACTAGTATCTCAGCAAGAAGAGCACTTCAGCTCTGAAACAGCTTTTTCATTGCAGGAAATACAGTGGCATCCTTCATCCTACATAAGGCTCTAAGGGAGTGCAGAGGGGAGGCATGGCCATTTGCACAACCATATTGCAGTTGTTCTTCCTAGAAGAAAGCTGTGAAGTTTGAGCAGGTCACACATGTTGGCAGAGGCCTTGTCATGGCCAGCACCTACAGAAGATGCATCCACTCCATCCCGAGGGAGAGAGCATCCCTGCAGCAGAGAGGCGAGCTTGGCAGACAAAGCACTGCCCAGCCTAGGCTGATAGGAAGGCGTTTCTCGGAAAAAGGTGACTTTCAGTTTTGTTTCTACGTTAGTTACCTCCTTTACTGGAACAAGTAACTAATCAGGACACTCACTTGCAGGAAACCAACAAGCCAGCACCAGCTCAGCATCACACTCTTCATAAAGGCAGCAAGCACTGGCACATCAGAGGCCAGGAAACACCACCAGTGGTTCAATTCCAGCTGTTTGGCCACAGCACTTGATGAACTAGACAAGCTGACCAATCTTTGACATGTATCTTCCAATGTATGACATACGAAATGATAGCTTTTAATGATGGTATTTATTTCTTTAGAGGACAGTGGCTTCTTTCACACTATGAATTAACAAATTATTCTGAACAGATTTGTACTGTATATGCACATCTTAACTAGCTGTGAAGATGGTTAGCTTGGAACTTAATTTTTGTGTGCATAGTCTCACTTTTCAGCTTCATACATTTCTTTCTTCTGGTGTGCTGAGGTTCTGACAGACAGGGCTACTTGTGCTTCTCAAGATCTGGTGCCACAAGCGTCAGACCTCAGATGGGGCCCTGGTGCCACCAGAAAGTAGTGCCAAAGTGAGAACAAGTTTTATTTTTTGTATTGTGCAGATGCTGGTTGAAGTAATATAGTTCTTGACTTTAGCACTCAGGTGTTTGTATCCAGTGACTCTAGACAAAAGCACACCCCTAAGGAGCCACACAGAAGCCACTCTGAAAAGGCCAGAGTCAGGTGGGTACTGATATTTTGCAATATTACTTAACTCCACCTGTTTACTAGAGCAAGTTACCCTTAAAAAATACAGCCAGGCCTTCATCTGCACTGTAAAAATTGCAAAAGAATAAAAAGAGAAAAGAAAAAAAAACAACAACAACCCACACTCTTGGCAGCCTGGCTCTCTCCCAGGTCTCTGGTCTGGATTCCTGCAGTTCTGAGTGACTGTTTCTTTGCTATCTTGCTTGTCCATCACACCTGCTTTGTCTGGTTGCCTTCAGTGTTTTGCATTTACTTATTCCCACACTAAGGATCTCTCCCCTTCCCCAGCCAACTTTACTTTAGTGCAATAAGCTGCAGGATGAGATTCTAACAGAAATAACACTGACACTACTCCTCCTTGTCCCACTTCGCCGTTCTGAATTTGCTGACTGCAACACGTATTTCTTTTATTTTTTGAAGGTAGCAGCTAAGAACCTTAGCAAACTCAAATCCGTTTGGGGAAGTTGTAGGAAAGTAATATTAGAGCTGCCATTTAATTCTCAAGGCAATAAAATGGACCAAGAGGCCAAGTCGCCTCTGAATGTCTTTCATGTTGGTTTGTTACACAGTGTGAGCTTGTTTTACAAGTGCTCTGTTTACAAGAATGCTGGGGGAGCTGGAGAAGGGGGGGAATGTTCATTTAAGCCCCACATTCACAGAGGGCTACTTTTGTAAAGTCCTGCTCCAGTCCTACCAGCTGCTTGCCCACAAAACTTCGCAATTGTGGAGGCTAATTAAGATTCTTCAGAGGAGCTCTCCTCTCCTGGCGGCTGCAGCGGCCTCATCAGACATGCTGTCCCTCCCCCTGGGCCTGCCAGAATGCCCTTCTGTGCTCGGTTTATGTTATGGCTTATGAATTAACCAATTGATTCTGAAAATATCAGTACTTTAGGGCTAAATAAAGCTGTTCGTTTTAAGGGGAAAAAGTCAGGGCCCCCCATAGGAATAAACTGATACTCTATTGCCTACAAACTCCCTTCTCTCTCACGCTGCCAGTTGAGGATTCACTTGCCAGGATACAACGAGTTTAGCACAAAGGGAATTTATCGTGGGTTTCTGTGAAGTGGGGAGGAAAGCCAAGGCCTGGGCAGTAAGCATGACCTATCCACTTGCATGTAAATAAAGCCTCCTGCATGCAATTCCAATTTAAAAAAATTAGTTTACATGAAACTACTGTGTATATTCACCTTGTCCTTTTTGTGTCCAATTCTCTCTCCAGCTTCGAAGTGAAGAGACCCATAACTGGTACAGATCAAGCATGTCTGAAAGTTGCTTGGTACTAATGCTGTGCAGCTCAACTACAGACCCGAACACAGCTCCAGCACTGGAGCAAACAAAAACTTCTGCTAGCACCAATATATAATGTTGGACCTCCAATATCTTTGAGTGCTTATGGCCTCAAAAATGTATATGGAGGATTTAAATTGGTTTTTGAACCAGAACCAAATCTGATTTAGAGCCTAAACTGAGGAACATATAAAATTAACTATGTTTCATCTAATACAAAATCGCGTTCCCCTGCTGTGTCTGTGCAAACCCCTGGTTCTGATTATTTAAAAGAAAGCTAACTGCAGGAACAAGAAAAGACCTTTCAAGCAGTAAAAAACCCCAATGTGGTGACATACACAGTTTAAAGTTGACATGACAAATGTAAAGTTAAAGTTCACAACAAATTTACTATCAGCTTGGACTTCCTCCTCCTCCTGAATGTTTCAAGTATTTACCAACACCCCTTTTGATTAAAAAGAATACTCTCCCATCCCCAAACTAAAAACCAGAATATTCAGGACAATGTCACAGCACAAAACCATACTATATATTGTAATAACAAAATGCTTTATTTCGGGGGAATACAAGGAAAAATGTGACATCCTCATTCTCAAATTGCTTTAAAAAGGCATTCTTCTTTTGAAAAAGATAAACACTCGTACAGAAAAGGTGACCAGTGAACAAGCCCTCTCATTTAGCAGTGGGAATTCTTTCTTATTTTACAGCCAAAGTTAGGATTTGAATAACGTACAACCACAGATTTCACCTTTGCTGATATTCTCCAGTACCCTGGGGCACCGCCGCCGCTCAGCACTGCTCTGGTGCAGCAGCTGGCCCGGAGGCAGACGGCACACCACGGAGATGGGGCTTAGCAGCTCTCACACAGGTCGCTTTGCAACAAACCACAAGACTTCACCATGACCACAAGACGACACTGAGAAAGCCACAGGGTAACTAATCTTCTCGTTTATCTCCAAAAACTTTTCATGCAAGCCCTATGCTCACAAAATTCTCGTACCATTATCTGATTATGCCTCAGCGCGTCACCACAGATCCCCTCTGTTGCAAGCCAGGACTGTCTGTGAAAGGTACACAGCAGATCAAAGGCTACTGACATACAATCACTTCCTCAACATAACTGCTTTCTGTACAGTAGGTTCTGAGTTGGGATGTGTATTAAAGACTGCAAATTTATACCCATAAATTACTTCTGCCCTCTCTGAACCTTGTTAAAATTTAAGTTGTTAAAGAAAGGGACTGGGAAGTTCCTAAAATCATCAAGTTACAAAGCAGGCTTTCATTTTTCAGTCCAATGTGACAACTCTTTGCCACAAGCGGGATCCATCCATGCTAAGGGGTAAGATACATCAGTCTTGTTTAAAGGGGGTACGTGTTGTCTGAAGTGCGAATGGCAAACTCTAAAAGAACTATCGGTTTCCTTTATTCAGGTTAGACATAACAAATATGCCAGATACAGCAGTTAGTCTAGAAAAATACATTTAAAAAAATCTTCAGCAGACCATGCTCCCTGTAACAAAATCTTTCAAAACCACTTTTACAAATTATTCTACATTAATGTAAAAAGAAAATCTTAAATTTAGCATCATGGATTCCATCAAATATCTATCTATCAAAACATGACTTTCGCTATTTTTAGATGTTAGAATTAATAATACATTTTTCTAATGTATTCTGTACATATTAAATAACCTAAAAGGCTCCTCTTGTAGTGCATTAACAATTTAGCAAGCACACTCAGTATTTCTCCAGTACCATCTGCATTACAGTTATTTGCCTGCAAATGTAATTAACATCTAAAAGTGCACACAGTTAGATCCTCTCCCTCCCCATAACCTGTTTCCCTGCTGAAACCCAGACATACACTGGAAACATTATGCTACTGTAGCTAATCTACCCATGATTAGAAATGTGTGACTTAAGTGTTCTTAAACTATACAGGGACTGAATTATATACAAGAATCAAAAGGACAGCCTGTATTTACATCAAGAATGAACTTCCACTACCACAGTAGTATACCAAGAACTCAACACAGTGTTACAGTTGGTGTTTACTTGGGACTTTAGCTTTAGATCAGTATAACACAAAACTTAGCTCAGGAAATACCCAGAAAAAATGAACGTGTTTATTAAATATTACTTTTGTTATGCCACAAGACAAATACCCATTGCTGGATATTCTTACAAGTTCAGTGTTTGAAATAGTGTGATAGTGTGCTGCTCTATGAAGCAGCTAAGAATTTCTAGAAAGGTTGCTGGGGGAAAAAAGGAAAGAAAGAACAAAAAAAAACCCAAACAACAGAAAAATGGGAAAAAAAAGAAAAAAAAAGAAGGAAAGGGGGCAGCAGATATCAAGTGAAGAATTAGATTTGAGTAACTAAACCAAACTGTTAGCGCAAGTCTAAGACAGTCACTGCATGCAGAAACCACTTGGAAAAGTGTCGTACAGATCTGAGTATGGCGTAATACATAAGTTTAGGATGTAGCTTCATTGAATTTTTCCATATCAGTTGGTAGGTCACTTCCCTACCAAGTGGAAAAATTTTGAGATTAAATTCCAGATTATCCAGTTTGAGATTAATAGTTTCACTCTCCAAGAACTCCAGTGTATGAACCTATATTACATTTTTCCAATGCTACTTTAAAAAGGCAAACTATAAAGTTTTCAATTCACTTTTTACATTGAACTTCTCAAAGAAATCCAAAGTGTTGTCTTTAATTTGCATTAAAGTGGTCAAACATTTCTCCTGTTTCTTCCCTCCCCGAAAGTGCAAAAAACAAGTTGCTGCTTGGTCCACAAACGTAATATAATTCCTTCTGATGGAGTACTGCTGCCAACCCATCACTTCCAGTTTCTACTCCAAGAAAATTGTCAGCGTCCAAAGATGGAATTCAATTCCAGTAGAATTAACTCTACAATCTGATTCTGGTATACTGTGTGGACTGCTATGTTACCAGTCTCTTTCTCTGGTTTTAATAAGGTTGGACCAAAAACTATTGCTATACTTTGATAGGTCATTCGGTTTTTTTCTCCATTTTCTACAACTCTGAAAGAAAAAAAAAACCACAAAAAGAGACTTATCAGTGTTAGAGTAACAGGATGACAGAATAAGACAATCCAAAGCAAAAGACTGTTCACAGTATTTATTTAATGAGTAGTCTTGTTATTAGGACATGCTGCTGCTGTAATTTCCCCCTCTATAAAAGTTTCATTTTGAAATGTTATTCCTGGTCTTCTCACAATCCCTCAGATGTAAGGACTAGGCAGTAAATACCACAACTACGAAACATACTGTCTCAAGTCTGGTGTTCTGCAAGCTCATATAAAACAGACTGATATATTGTTCGTATCAAGTTCAACACAGGAAATAAAAAATACAGTGGGAACAGCCACCTAGTACTTTTAATTTGATTATTTTGCTCTAAGAGAGTGTCAGCAATAAAAAGCCTTTCCTTCTATCTGTTACTTACCTCTTCAGGTGTCTAAAGAGTACCTGCATAGTGTCCTGATTTGGTTTTGGCAACTGTTTGATTAAATCTTTAACAGCAGGGACACGCTGCCTTGGTTCTTGCTCTGCAAAAGGATGAGGTAGAGAAATAAAAAGTCCGTATTTTTGTATAAAACTTTAACATAAAATTTAGCAGGCTGGGAATAAAAGCCACATTTGCAGTGCTAATACGAGAGAGGACACTGCCACCTCCCGACCGGCCCCTGCATTGCAGAGAGACAATTCCGGGGAAGTTACCATTGTTTGTAACAAAAACGCTCTTTTTTATGTCCAAAATAATCAAAAGAATTGTACATATTGAGCAGAACTTATACGAACGCCACACCCATGTTTTCCAGACTTACTAATTGCATTGACAAAGTCATTGAAGTGATTGTAAGTGAACAGTGGCTCTGGCAATTCTCTGAAAAACATCTTTAGGGCGCCCGTAATGACATGAATATCTTCCCATTTACTGTCATTCAAGTCCAGTTTCTCATCTGAGAGAGAAAAATGAGTAATGTTAATAATTGAACTATAAAAGCTTTTTTTTTGTTTTAAATAAGCTTAACTGTTCTTTGGTACTTACTGCTTTTAAAGCAGTGAAGAATTGTTCCACTTCAGCCCATTCTGTACCCCATTCTGGGGATATCCCATCCTGGGATACAGAGCTGTGGCAGCATAAAAGGGGATGCAAAAGCTCAACCGCTACAGACAGAGATGGCTGAACTCTGCCTACTGCATTACATGCAGCTCCCCTACACTAACAGCATCTTCCAGAAGGAAACAGGAGATGCTGACCTAACACAATTGTGGATGGGCTACCTAGCTGCACTGAACAAAGCACTACAATGTTGCCAGATGAAAGGTTTTTATACGCAGAGTACGGTGAAGAGGAGTTAAGCCCCTCCACATTAAAAAGCAGTAGCAAATCTCACCAAAAAAAAAACACATAAGCTTCCACTAGCATTAAAATTGTAAGTTAAACATGTTTGCTGTTTTTCCAGAAGGTATAGAGCTATTTTGTTTGAAATAATCCACTCTCCTCCAATTCCATTACCACCTTTCCTTAGAATTCTGTTCTAGCAATACCTCTACGCTCCACAAGACCAAATCTCCACGATGGTAAGTTTTTTAAGTGATGTGTATCACACACTAAATTCTGCAATTTTGAAGTAACTTTACTTTGAAGATGACAGTAATTTCTCATTATATACTATAGTTATAGAGAAAATGTTTTCCTCAGCTTTCTGTGAACTTCAACAACCTAAAAATATATGCAATTGTAATACAGCTGGAGGAAGCTTACCATGGTTGACTGCAAATCTTAGCTTCTGTATCACTGCAAGATTGCCACTAACTCTGTATAAGCCGTCAATATCTAATCCTGAAACAAAGAGATAAATCCACTTTAATACCTTACATATATATGAATTCTACAATCATTAGGCTGCTCCTTTATAGGTCTACTCAGTAAAATTAAAAACAGACTAAACCCACCTTGTAACAAAGGGGAAAAAAAAAAGTTAAACTAGCAGGGTTTATCAGAGAAAGTTTAATTTGCTGACACAGGTTTGGTAGGGCCAAGTTCAAAGTAATCTCTAAAACATCCAATGCAGGCAGTAATGAGGCAACAGCTCCAAGTTTCCCCAATGAGACTAGATGTCTTGTTTAAGATGCTTTTGGTGGGTGGGCAGGGAATATATGGGAGTCCAACATGCAAGAACCAAGGATTTTGTGGACACAAAGTTCAATTTTTTAATGTATGGTTAAGAAATCCAATCAAGTCATGCATAGAGAGCATCTCAAAGTTGTCAAGTGACCAGTTTTGCATACAGAAGGAATGCTGTGCATGCACACTCAAGAGCTACCCAACAGCCTACAACACTAAAATGTTGCCTTACAGGATTGCATTCAACTGGAAAAGAAGAAAACTCTCTCTGTGGTTGCTTCTGCAGTTACTCAGCAGTGATTAGGAGGTAAAGAATTTATTTGGAAAGTCACTTGAATGCAGCACGTGAGTCAGTGGCACTGAGCAAGTGAGTGTTGCCAGAATACCTGCAAGTCCCTGTAGCTCCTCACCAAGTTGTCTGATGCAACACAGCACAGTTACTAGCACCATGCGACATATCCCTTTTCCCCATAATCCACTAGTCATTGCTTTACAGAAAGAACTGATTTGAAGTATATTGGCAGTAGGAAGAAGAGTTGGAGAAGTGGGGAAGAAAAGCTGTTCATTTCTGTGAGCTTCCCCTCAGGTATTTAAAAAAGGAAAACTTCACTATCTTCACTGCAGTCCTGTCTTTAAAATAAAAAAAGAAATAATAAAAAAAGTAACAAAACAAAACAAAAAAAAACCCCTTTCTTACAATCTGCAGATCATAGGTGGAATAAATCCTGCTTCCACAAGCAAGGTAGCAGTTTGTTAAACTGGAGTAAGGCAAGGGAAGCAGCTGTTATTCCCCTCCCAGGCCATAAGACAGCAGCATTGAGAAAGAGGTCTACAGGCGGCAACAAAATCCTAAGTGAAGTTTCCATGGAAGATGCCTTAGAACTCACATGTATTCCCTTGTAACACTTACCCTGATTCTCAAGAGATTTCCGTTCTCAGATTAACAGACCGGAATATATCTGAATGATGATTATGGAGATGCCATAATCCCCTCTCAGTCATCTTTTCCAAGAGACAGGGCAATGACAACAGCAAGAAACAAGCAAGAAAACCAGCAGAGACTACAGCCAAGTCAAGAGTCACAACCAACATATTTTCAATAAAATTGTGAAGATGTCCTTTACAGCAGACAACCCAGAACGTCACATGTAGCTTTCAAACAAAGTTTTCTCAAAGTTATTAGGTAGGAGACACTTATCTTCAATGAAAGCAAACAAAAATTGAGTCAATATGTGGACACTGATAATCTCCAGAAATTGCATAAAACTTGGCAGTCAGTGTATCTGGCTGAAGGGCATCAAACTGATAGATTGGTCTTCTGCTAGTCAATGCATACAACAGAGCAGGAACACTACTTTTTCCTAGAAGTTTGTTTCAAGGAGGTTTTAATAGAAGTAATTGTTAGCATGGTTAAACCTTAAAGAATGGTTGCATTTTGTCCCTTTTTTAATCGGAAAAAAACTTCATGGGCCGAGTTCTTCTACTACTTGTAATCCCTCTTTCCTGAGAGCCTTGCTGCCAGGAGGCTGTCCTGTCTTCTCCTCAGCTTGAAATATACTGAAGCAGGGCAGTTTCTTATATCTAAGACTTCCTCCCCTCTCCCCATTTTGGATCCCACCTATGTTCCCATTCTTAAAAACCCAATGCTATATACAGATGCAAGTTTCATATTATTTTCCCCAAGTAAATCTACAGCATTGTAAAATTAGAACATTCAAAATTATGTAAGAGTGGTGAGCAAGAGATTTGGAAACAAAAAACTTCAACCATACCATGTTCCTCAACATGCTCAATGCACAGCTTCACGAACTTTGGTACCGTGCCGTTTTCTCTTTGACACAAGCTGGTGAGATTTGAACCAAAAACTTGATCTGGAACCAAGTAAAGAGACTGATTTACAGTGGAACAGGGCTCAAGTGACAGAACTAGTTCAGGTTAAAACAAACCTCTACAAAGGGCAAAGACTACTGGATACAATTGTCGCAGTATTGGAGTGGAAATAGGAAAGTTCTGAAAAGAATTCTCAGCAGCTCCCAGCAAGAAAAAGCTCCCAGTAAGAGAGAGTGGCAGCAGTTACACAAATGTGAGCGTCTGAATAAGGAACTTTTGCTACTGAAACCATTTTAACCCACCAGGTGATACTTGTAAGAGTCACATAGTCAATACTGTCTTGAGAAATGTAATGGATTCAAATGTGCCTGTTATGCTCCGTTCCTGTTCTGAGTTCAAAACACATTTATTGTAGTCTCTGTTATAAATGTGAACAAAGATAATAAACTTTAACCAGAGTGAAAGCTTTTGGCATTGCTTGTGGAAAAACCCTGTAAAATCTCCATCTTTCACTGAACCTACTGTTTAACACATTATATATTAATTTGCTTTAATGCAGAATCTTCTAAACTTTTTGAGTTCTGAAATAGATTGTAACTGGCAGACCTTTACATCAAGTATGACCATACACAGGCAACCCATCTGCAAGGTCAGAATCTAAATACAGGTATTTATGGTCAAAGGTAAATTTGAGTCTTGTTTTCAAAACTACACAATCCAGGGGGAGTGTTTTTTATCATATACTGGAGCAAAAATGAAAATCAGCTTGGGCAGAGAAGAGAATCTTGCAATGTCTCAATGAATTTCAGCAACATATTAATTCCTCTTGTTCAGATTATGTTAACACCAAAATCTTTAACAGACCCATTTCTATGGCTTTCATCAAAGATGCCCAAATAATAGATGGCCTCCTCTGTTCAGATGCATGAGACTGAAATAGGGTCTTGAGACAGAGAAGCAAAGCTCACACTCTTAAAGGGAAGAAGGTTTTTTTGTTCCGTTGGGTTTTCAATCTGTTAAGTAAGGTATACAAGTGGCCATCTCCCCAGAGTCAAGTACATCTTACTTCAGAGCTTCTGCAGAGATTGCTCTTGCATTTACATCATGCACAATACCTAGCCCATTTCTCATGTTTAGTAATTCAAGTAGATTCATTAACAATTCTCGCATCTTGACTAGTGCTTTGGGAAACCCAAACAGCACAACAGACGATACAGTATGAAAATGGGCATTTAATGGTATTATTAGCTATATCCAAACCACCTGCAGCCCTGCTGCAGCTACTCACATGCCAGCTGTATAAGCAGAATCAGTAGCAAAGGATTGAAAGAGCCCACACAGCAGAAAGCCAGGCTAGCATGCAGATGTGGCAGGTAAAGCAGTGCAGATTAGGTAGCAGAAGAAAATAGTAGCATGTAACAAAGTAACTTGATATGACTTTAATAATTTCAACATATACAGGAAAAATTTTCTTCTTATCTTAAAAGTAACTTCTGTACTTTTGTTTTCCCATGCGACAAAGCTTTAGCACAGTTACTTCTCCACTTAGTGTATGCTGTTTCAAGTGGATATTTTTCTAGAATTATTTCACTATTTTTTCTGCTCATACTGGATTTGCCAAGCTTTCCATTTACTAAGCTTGTTCTGTAGCAGCCACAAAAGTACGCTGGGCTTTTAAATAAAGACTTCTGTATTCTTCATTCATACAGCAAATGTAGAACTGTACAGTGCAGATCCAACTTTTAAAATTTACACCATGCTTTTAAATAAAAACAAACTCTCCATTCCTTAACGTCTTTATTAAAAATCCAATCATTAGCACGCACATGTACAAATTAAACTTGGCTTAGTGTTTACTGTCACTAATGTCAGAAGTTATGTCACTGAGCCATGACATGAATACTAGGATGTAAAGCAGAGCAAAACGAAGTCTGGAAGTAATGCCTCCTTATCCCAAACAAAATTCCACCATTTACAGTTAAATTATATTTGCAGATACACAAATATATCAAACACCACATGCAACAGAAGCACACCTGGTAAAGTATGTAGTTAGGCAAATCACAGTAGGATTTGGTCTGATATTTGCCTACCCATATGCTATTTTGACCCTAGTAGAGCACCATCTACAAGTCCTGCTAAAGCATACAAATAAATAAATAAATAAATGAAGTTTTACAGTGAGCACCAAGTCAATAATTTACACAAACAAATTAATTTAAACCTGTGCAAATACCATTCTCTCAAGGTTTCTACAAGTGAGACAAAAAGAAATCAATTCTTTCATGATTTTGATTCAAGAGTATCAGTAAGGCTCATTGTTTGTGAAACAATTAAAACAATGTATACATTCAAAAAAGGTTAGGGGAAAAATGTTTAAGTTAAGATTCTTTAACCTTATCCTGGTTTGCCTAAATATCTCTTTTCTTATGAGATGGCATGATTGTCTGATTCCACACAGACTAAAACACCCTTGTGAACGAGGTGAGCACATGCATCCAGCCATGTACCCAAGGGGCTTTTCTCTCCCTTGTACACACAAATGATGGTCAGCTATCTGGAGTTTCCAGCTCAGAAGAGTGGAATGCAGTGCTTCTTTGCTAAAGAGTCCAAGTCCAGACGGGCTCCAGGGCCTGCAATTTTCACTGCAGTTTTGCCAGCAATGAGCTGAAGGACAGGACACCTCCTGTGCATTTTAATGGCTATTAGCAGTGCTCAGAAGTACAACAGTCAATCACCAGTTCCACTATACATCCAAGACTTTTGTTAAACCAACTATACGCACGTATTTTACTCTGGAACAAGACCATTTTAACCCCATTTTACATTTGAACTATAAAATTCAGCTTTTCGGACTATTTCCTTTGTTAGAAAGGTTCATTTACCCTTAATGTAGCCTTTTTCACGGACAGCTTGTAATGTAGGGCGCCGTGTAAGAAACTTCTTGAGCTTTGTTTTGGTCTTTTTCTGATCTGTGGAATCTATATTGCTAGGTGCCTTCACCGCTGAAAAGAGAAACACATTTAGCACTACTATCCACAGAACCAACACTGCATTCATCAGTCCAGGAACCAACATTAAAGAGAAGAAAAAAAAAATTAAGCTCCAAGATGCATAAAAAAGCTGTTCAAATTTACAACGCATCCACAATTTTTACCTTACCTTTTTGGAACTCCTGCTAAATAGCATCCATTTTTCAACCAAGAGACAACCCTGCCACAAAAAACTTGCAACACCAACCAAATGGTAGCTTACATATGGAATTGATGTGGAATTTTAAAAATACAGCTAATGTTTGCAAACCAGTTGTGTCTCTCATTAGGTTAACTATTTTGAAAGAAAGAAATAAATACTTCCTTGAAAGTTACTTATAAGCATCATTAGCAACCTAGTGAAACTGCAGTTTAAGGTAATAGTGCAAATATTTACAGATGCTGTGCCACAGATAAAAATCAAGTAAAACTATTCTGAACAGTAAAACAACAAAAGAATTCTTATTCAAAACTATTTATAAAAAGTCAGATAAAAGAAACACCTAACTACTTCTGTGCATTTGACGTTACCTTGAAAATAAATCATTTCACCACTGTTTATTTTCCCATTTTTAATGTGTCATACGGCAGAAGACATTTCACACTTTTTTAAGTTTGACTAATAAAACATGGAAGAAAAATTACAAAGTGGCATCAAGATGTAGGATGAACTATATAAAAGTCTATTTCCAAACTCAAGTAGCTCCATTTTTAGATGTCCTTTTGAATTCTTCCCTATTTACACATAATACTGAAGATGCAGAAAATGAAAATTGGTATTGCTAGAATCAGTTAATGAAAAATTTTTAACTCACAACGAAGTTTCTTAGAGTCTTTATTCTCTTTCTCTTTGTCTTGTTTTTCCACTCCAGGGGAATCTGGTACCTCATCATCTAATGCTTCATCAGACTCCACTACCTATTAGATTTCAAAAGATACACAGGGATCAGTTTGCCAGTTTACAGGATACAGCATTAACACACACATTCCCTGTAGACAGTTTTACTGTACACAACTTTTTCTCCCCATTATGATTTTCAGTTGGTTCTTTCCTGAACTCTAGATGTTAAATGTATCTTCAGAGATAATACCATTTCTGGCAGAGTGAATTACTTTGAGAAACACTGTTTCATCATAGGACTCAATAAAGAAAATTTTACTGGACATTGAACAAAGTACAACCAGACTTTCAGGATAACACTTCATTACAATAACCAATAAACAACAGAAATTATTCTTGGTTAGGTTTATTCTCCCAATCCAATAGACAAACATCAGCTACTTAAATGGTCTGCTATAAAATTGCCTGACTGATAGGAGTTGAAAAAAAACAAAACTGCTAGTGCTTTTACCCAATTTCTTATCTCTGTATTAAAATCATCTTAATAGAAAATAGGACTACCAACTGGAAAACTTCACTACTGTCAAAGCATGCACTGAATTCACTCTGAACAAGTAAACATACCAGCGTCTAAATTTCTTGCCCTGTGTGTTACTGCTATCTCAGCATATCATTGTCAAGTGAAAATGTAGACTATGTTGAAGTGTGGAGGCAGACACCAGTCTGCTAGTTTGTACACCTGCAGCCTCATACCTATGCTATGCGCATGACTGCACACCAGGAGATATGAAAAGAAACTTCCTCTGGTTTCAGGACAACATATTACCTTCCAAACCCACCTATTTCTTACCTCACTTCTACTGAAGTGAACTGGACTGTACACAGTTAAATACTGACCGTACAGTGCCTTCTGTTACAAGGAAGGGCATTTTAAAAATAAGACAGGGTTGTGTTTTCCAGAGCACTGAGTGAGCAGCAGAATGACTTTATTGACTCAGTTGCATTTTAACTGGAAGGGCAGGTTTTAGCTTTAAACTCCCTCATTTCTTACTCTTTTTCAAAAGCTTTGGATAGCCTTTTCACACACCAAAGATCAATGCATTCAACTGTCCAATTAATGTCCCTGGCAAGGATCCTCTGCCATTCTCCAAGAGGCCTTAAAGCTCTTCAGGATTGGTACATTTTAAAATAGTAATTGCTCTGGGGGGAAAGAAAAAATCACCTGGAATGTAGTTTGTATTATGTAACAAACCTAATCTGACAACTGGGAATTTCAGCATGGAAAAAAGAGCAGCCACATCCTTTGTAGGTAACTATTCCTCTTGCGCAGCACATTGCCACAACAGCAAAGGAGCAAAGAGAACAGGATCTTCTCTGTTCCTCCTTTTGAGGAAGATCTTGTCACACTAGAACTAGTGCCTCGGTCATGGGAAAGAGATTCACAGCTATTGTTGCCACAACGTTTACAAAATTCAAAGTTGGCTTTAGATCTCATCAATTTTTATACCCAAAGCTTCAGTGCTCCAAGTTACCAGGTAGTCTGATGTACTTTCTTAACTTATGCTTTGTTATCTTGGATCTCTTAGCTACCAGCTCCCAGCAGCAGTAATAAATCACCATTTCCTCCTGAGTGTTCATAAACTCTCCCTCTTCCTCTGCTCACTTCCTCATGTAGTATCTCACTCACATCTCAGCATAGCTCAGCTTTCCATCTTCGTTCATATTTAACCAGGGAAGAAGTGGCTTTGCTTTTGCTACACAGGGCAGACAGGAGAAGGGTGTCACTGAGCCACTGCCTTGCCTGGCTACTAAGGTCATGACATTTTCATACCAGGAGAAACCTGATTAGAAGGCTAAACCATGAACAATCAAAAAGAAACTGAACTTTCATACTAGCCTGCTGTGTTTCATTGGAAAACTCATACATGAAAAACATCAGAGCCAAGAGAAAGGAAGGTCACTGGTTGGCATCGAAAGCACCATAAACGGAGCTTATGGGCAGCAGCCAAGTCTGTAACTATTAAATAACAATACACATGAAGTAAACTTGATATGAGAGCAGTATTTTCTCCCAAGATCTCCTCCAACTTATTCTGAATTAAAATACGGTTCATCTTGTTTGGCAACATCAAGAGCAAATGCTAGAGCACTTTTCTGATAATTAAATAGTTGGCATTATGCCGGCAGATACGAAGAGATAATACAGTATTTTGCCAGGGGTTTTAATTTGCACTTTAGTGCAGCCTTACTAAGTGAACAGCAGTATCAAATGGTGACAAATGTGTCATGGAGCATTCCCTTGGCCATCCTCCCCACTCCACTCCCTCTCTCAGGACCTTTCAGGTCATTGAAACAGACAAGTATCTGGCCATGGGAGTGAGTTCATTTCTGAGACAGAGGTCACCCCATGCTTCCTGGTTCTTAATCCAGTGGATCATTTTTCTTCTTCTGCCACTATTATGTTTCACTTGTCACCACCAGGAACTGCCATATCCTCAAACTCCTACCCTCTGTCAAGCACATCAGTAAATAAAGATGTACATGGAGCATTAGAAGTTCCTACATCAATCAATTTAATAAATAATATTACCTTGTAAGTAGATCCTTCATGATTCAAATACATACCTGATTATTGATGGTATAGTTAAGAACTTTATACCATTCATTAATAAAGCTGTCATTATCAGATTGGATCAAGAGCTCAGTTCCTTGGCGGGTTTTTAGCTTTAAAGAAATAAAACCAGGTATCATCAGAATTGATAAACACACTAGTATTCAAAAGTCAAATTACCGAAATCAAATTAAACTTCTGTCTGGCGTAACTGTTAGATAATACATAGCCACTCCAGAACACTTACCAGTGGAAGCACTAAGTAACAGTCTGCTTAAAATTAAAAAGCATATCCCATACAGACATATTTAAAATGGATGTTTCTTGCAGGTACTAAGACACCATATACATTTAAGCTGGTAGCAATGGATTAAAATCAGGTTTTTGAGTTTTTTTATTTTAGAGAACATTTCTTACATCAGTCATTGAAAGGCATTTATTTCTGCATTTAAATAAAATAATTCACCTCAATAACATTCTTTTTGCTGGATTTGTCCTTTGAGGCCCAGTCAATCAATGCCCCTTTGAGATCCACTGTAAATTCTGGCTTAGACTGATTGACACCAAACTTCTGGAAAAAAACAGGAACAATGATGACATACTTGAAGAAATTCGTTAAAGGTATACAGCCTGGCAATCCTCTAAATACAACATACTTTAGTCTATACAACTTAACCTAAATACAGTACTTTGCCACAGATCAGCAGACATGATACCAGGAAAACAAAAATCTTACAAAGAACTCCCTGCAAGCATGTCTATTACAAGCTGCTCAAACTAAAGCCCTCAAAATTCCATAACTACGTGCAAATCCAGCAGAGCTTTTTTCCTATCACAAATGGTATAAGTCCAAACAGCATTTGATTGCAGCTTGATTCTAGTCAAGAGAGTCACAAGCTTTAAACAAAGCCAGCTAATAAGTAACCGAAGCAAAAACCCCAAACATTCTGTCACTTAATCAGTGGTTGTGTATAAAACCAAAAATTAAACCAGACAGCAGGTCTGCTAGACGGGAACCACATCCCTTCACACTGACAGAGCACTTATAGTTTGCACATTTATCTACTTATTTTTATCTATTATTTAAAAAAAAAAAAANATGCTTTCATATTTTCCCGTAGTGCTTCTATTGCAATGTTAGAGCATATCCTACCAAGTAAACAGAACTCATTGTCTAGCTCCTAAACAAACAGCAAATAACCAAAGCAATGAACAAAAAAACTTTCAATAGCTTTGAAATGTAATTCCTCAGGGAAACCAATTCAGCGGGCCATACAAATAAAAACCTGTAATTGCAAGTGCAATAAGTAAAATATGGAACAAGAGAAGCTTAAGTCACTGAGTTATGGCACAGAAATTCAATGCTGTAGTTCTAGGGAAAGCTTGTAGCATGTGCTCCATCTAAAAGGCTCTTTTCTATTTCTTTGAGGAGTCTTTGATGTGCGAATGCAGCTCCTGTGACAGCTCTGGGGGACCTAAGCTCCAGGACAAGCTCCTTGTCACAAACACAAGTTTCTAGCCTGTACAAGAACAGCCATATCCAGGGGGAGAAAAAATGGCTCAGAAAACAGGACTAATCTACTGCTTCTGATTAAATTCCCAGCATGGATGTTAATTAATGCTAATTGTGTTTTAGAAAGGCTGTTTACTGCTGGAAAATCTCCCCACCTAGAGTCCTAATGGCAATGAAGTGTTGAATGGAAAGTAGCATCTTAACTTCTTTATTTGACCCCTGAAATATCAGAACAGAGGAGTATTTCTAATTTACCCAATGCCAATTAGCACTTGGGAGGAAAAAAAATTACCACCTTTTCCTTTCTAACTTTATTCTCAGATACCTCATCCAAGAACATTTCTTATTAATTATAGTAGAGCTTTTGAGAGAGGCCCAGCTCAGCAGTGGAGTCCATAGGAACAATCTCTGGGCTATTCTGGCTCTTGCAGCAGCAGCCTCTTTCAGAGAAAGTCATATAATTGCTGCTCACACAACCAAAGTGTCCCAGACGCACTTCCTGGCAGCCGAGATCAATCTTGCTGTGTGTTGGAAAAAAATTTAAATCAATTTATAGAGTCTGGCAGTGAAGAGAGCAGGAAACTAGTGCCAAAGTCCACTGCAGGAATGCGGGTGGGGAGGGTTTGTGTGTGATTAGTTAAAACCACAAGGCAGATGATGCTGAGAAGCACAGGAGAGGAGGAGAGGACCTGCTACAGGTGAAATCAACAAACAACAACAGAAATGTAACAGTCACTGCTGTTTTGACCAAAAAGCAACGCCCTCCAATGCATTACCTTGCTGAACTCCACAACTCACAGATCCCAGCACTACCTGCAACACCTTTACACTCTACCCCCATCTTTTTTTGCCTAACTCCAGTGTTACCAAGAAACAGAGAAGAAAGCAAAAACTATAAGCTAAAAAAGGGGGAAAAAAGAAGCCTCCCCCCAACTCCTTCACTCAAATGGTGGCCAAACTGCTGTGTGATAACCAAAGATGGGTAAACCCATGTAAATAATCTAGCCTCCCCACCAATCTCTTCTGACATACCAATATGTTATATATTCATCACAAACTTAACTTTTCTGTTCCAGGAGATTTTAAGTTTACCATGCATGCCCTCCTATGAGCTTTCCTGTCAAGGTTATTTTCTGCTCCTGGGTCTATGAAAATGAGATGCCAGCAGCCATTTCCCTCCTTGAAAGCTTCCAGAAGCAAGTCCTGCCCCGGGCTGCTCAGACACTGCATACAAATGTTAGCTAAAGGAAATCAAACCCTCCTGAAGCAAGTAGATTCTGCTGACAGAAGCCAAACAAAAAGCCTTTCCCTTTGCAACTGCTGCCACGCAGACATTAAGTCTGGTTTCTCAAAACAGAGTATACTACCCAGTCAAGATAAATTCAGCTGTTATTGAGCAGACACCTTATCCTTACTGGATTTCTCTTTTGAGCTGTCTGGGAAGTTTGGAAAGGGCAGTAGTGTGAGACAGAAAGAGGGAGAAGTCTACTCATGGTGCTGCAGCTGTTTTAGATATGAAGTCATCCTACAGTCACTTCTGACAGATTTTTTTAGAAAAATACATAGTCATAGGATGTGCTTATGCTGGTTGTATGGTAGAAATAACTTCTACTTTTTGGAAAAAAATAGGGTGCTTTCTTGCTTTAGATATAGTAGATGCTGTGCAGCTGAAGGATAGCCTTGAAGTTGCATATTGACATGAATAAATATGATAATTTTCAGGATTTTCTCCAAGTCCTGAAAGTCCGCACAGGACAAGACACGCAGCTTGTACTGTGACATATTCCAGCATTCTTTGGAAACAGAACTGGATGTTACTTAAAGACCTTGGAAGTACAAATGACACTTGGCTTTCCTGTAATTCTATTTCTAATTAGAGTAGGGTAGAATGTTTTAATTTCAAGTCCTGCTCACCTAAAGATGAACTGCAGAAAGAAAGTTGAGGAGACAGATGCTCCTTTGTGACTCATAGAGGAGATTCAAAACTTGCTTTTAACACTAGTATTAATATATAAACTCCTCCTCATTCACCTTGATCAACAGGCTACCATATTAGCTACCAACATTTTAAGACCTTCTGATAGGCAGCATTTCTGTGCTTAACATCTAGACTTCAAAACATAACTACAGATGCTTAAATTATATATAGTCTGACAAATTTACATCAGTTTTATCTATGTAGAATATAGTGAAAACATCCTTGTGGTCTTCTTTCATCTCTTTATGTGTAACATTTACATTTTTGGGTATTCCAATTATAACTAGAATTATCAAACAACATGTACATCATTGTATCAAAGGTATCATAGGCACCATACAAAGATTCTAAATTAGTTGTGTTAGAAAGAATCGGACATAAAATACCTGTTACAAAGCTAACCATAACATGCTGCTTATTAGTCAAGGCACTAGTGGTTCAAATAGTAGGCAAATTTGTGATTATAATTCTGGCATCGATGAACCAGATACACTTTCTACTTCGTTCCAGCAGAACAAATACAAGATTATTGCAATACACTTGCATTAATTTGCACCTTGGATGACTTTCAAAAAGAGCAAGCAAGATACATGAGGTGTCATATGATGTGTCAAAATTAAATCTTGGAAAAATTCAAGTTTACTTTCAGGATTAGTGGCAAATAGCCTTACAGTGACAAGAGGCATGCAACAAGAACACATACAGTGATAGCTGAAACTCGGGCAGAGTTTACATAGGTGACAGCAGGTCGACGACTGAGAGCATTTTTCCAAGAAGAAAGCAGCGAGAGCAAGAGCTCAGGAATTGAGCCCCCTTGGCAAAATGACTTGATGAGAAAAAGGAAGAAAAGTGATGAAGTCACAAAACAATGCACAAAAAAAGAAGATATGGTTATATCAATCACTAGATGAATGCTAAATATTCTTCTCATAAGATGAAGAAATGTAATTCTTGGATGTCAAACTGTTAGACTTTACTTCACCTTTTTAAAATATGGACATAGAACAAAGTTTCAGAGGTGAGGTGGAATTTTTAATATTTCCCAAAAAATTTCCTACGGAGAGAAAAAAAGCTGTGTGGTGAATACCTAAATATTAACAAAGCCAACAGTGAGTATGCAGATACACAACACTCAGCCCTTGAAAGAGATTCTCGCTTAATATTTCCAACTTCACTTCATTCTGTTTATACTGTTGATATTTATAATGCTGACCCTACTCTAATACTTGACACTACAGGCAACTGACAGTGTCTGACAGAAATATTGTGACTATGGGACTTTGATTCCACTTAAATCACCAAAAGAATGTATGCCTTTTTATTTTTCCCACCAAATGACTGCATTTGGATGGTGTAATACAACTTACACTACTGCCCCTAAATCACACAAGCCTGCTTATTGCTTATCTTCTATAGATTCACTTGGACACACATAATCCGTAACATTACCATACATTCATGAACAGTGTGTTTTAACGACATCAACATATAGCTGAAAAAAAGTTTTTTTGATCTACAGCTACATTTGTATTAAGAGTATAAGTAGCTGTAATTGAGATTTTGGAACTTGACTAGTTATTCAGGAAAAATGTTTTACTTTCCAAACATGCATATTTATACCTATAAAACTAAAATATTTTTGGGATCCTTAGCTATGAAAGAAAATTGCAGAAGTCACCAAAATCCACTTCCTACCATAAAGTGTAATTTACTTCCTCTCATGCCTTTCATCTTTATTCTTTTTCCTTCCTTTCTTTTCCCTCTGCTTCACCATCTTGCCCAAGTTTACCCTTTCCATTCTCTTCTACTCCAAATTTCATTTATCCATCTTCATCAATTTTTTTTTTCCAACCTCCCCTTCTGCAGAAGGGGAAAAAAATTTATATTTACAGCTCTGAAATTAACTCGATGCTATAGAAAAGAATTGTCAATTCCAATGCACTGCCCAAAAATGAAGCGCAGGAGAAAATGAGCCAAGTAGAAAGATCAGTAAAGCACAGCAAGAGCAAGACAGCATATCTTGCCTGTAACAGGCAATTTTGCTGCAATTTGCATGATAATACACTGAAATAACCAACACAGAATCTGGCCTGTCTTTAGTTACGGCAGGAGATTCACACAGGTTAATGTCAGACCTCCAAAAGTAGGTAAGTAAAGCATAGATAAAGAGCCATTTCTATACCTATTACTGTAGGAATGTTGCTGGATAAATATAGCCAATTTAATTATTGTGTTATTATCCTGGAGGTGACAAAAAAAATTAAATCATCATCTTCAATGTGATATTTCTTTTTAGGTCTTCATCAGACATCAAAATAGATACAAGTACTTGTCATGCACTATGCATATCTAAAACAAAATATGGAATCCAGCAAGACAACGACTAAATTATGAGACATTATGACATTGCTCAAATAGTCCAACATAAGAAGGCAAGTGTCAGACTATTGTCTTTATTACATGTATCACATTCAAAATTACCTGGAGTTTATGAAAATATATCCAAGAATGGTAAGACAAACAAACTGTTTAGATGAACACATTAGTAAGGAACACAAAAATATCTGGCCTGGAGCAAAATCTTCAAGCCTACAGGGCACCAAATACCTCTTTTTGAGTTTCTTACTTGCCAAATATAGACAAATACAACTGGTTTTCTTCTTATGCTGCATCATAATTATTACATTTAATTTTTTTCTTGCTAACTTACACACACTTTTTTTCTAAATTAGGTATATATATTGGTATTTAAACCGTATAAATACAAGAGCTTTAATTTATTGTGCTTTACATGCCTAACACTTCAGTGAGGGTGGAGGCTGTTCCTGAGCTTACCCAGCCAGTTCCACTTCCTTGGGTTTTAGTGAACAGCAATGACGACCCTTGTAGCACTGCCCATGATGACATCCAATTCTTTCTGTAAATAATTGTAAACAAACATAAAATAAATTGACTATGAAAGTAGATATTTAAACCAACGATCATTGTGGCCCAGCTGATCTGTATGTTAATATACTTAAGCACATATACAATCATTAGCGGCATCAGTAAGGCTTAATTACCATCATATTTGTAGAAGGGAACATATGTTAACAATCCCAGCCTGACCATCACAGTCTAAATCAAACAAAGCTAATTAGTAGTGGAAGTAGTTCACCACGAGAAACACCATGCAATTATAATTTCAAAGGGGCTAATCTGGAACACACAGCCTACTGTGTACTTAATAGATCATGCCAAAGTACTGCATAATTCTGAAATTCATTGATCACATCTCAGATGCAAGCATCCCACATTTATGTAATAAGCACATTTACACTGGCAACAACGTATTTGCTGCACATCTAAAAAAACTAAGAAAATTAAGAACAAATTAGTTGTTTCAGCTGTTTGACTACTTGATTTTATGCCTGTCCTCACAAGGTTATAAAAAAATAAAAGTCTTGACAAGCGCTGAATATCTACACCCATTACCCAAAGAGGAATTATTAATCAACAGCTCTCAAAGTGACAGGAAGGCTGTGTTGCAGTTTTCTGTACAGCAGCAGTAATCCAGATCAGCGATTCCAACAGATGCAACAGAAATGGTGACAGTACATTGCACCAGTAGCATCTCACCTAAGCCACTCTCCACCCTGTCCTACTGAGCCCTTAGGAGCATCTCTGAGGAGCCAAACTGAAGGTCAGATATGCCATCTAGTTGCACTGACCTAGGTCAGGGTGGCTCTAGAATATCAGCTGGGTGTTGATTATTTAATCCTCAGGAAAAGCACACTTCAGGTATCAAAAGTCTGGGAAACACTGAGCTAGATGTAACACAATACTCGCTCTAAAAGATTAATTAAAAAAAAAAAANTAAATTAAATCTGAGGATGTGCCATGGACTCTTTGCAAAACACCAGAAATCTGTGTTAGTCAGCACCACATTACAATTTACAGTGCAAATGCCTGCCTGGGAGGCAGAAAAAGGAAGTTGGAAATGAGGTCACTCATCACCCACAGGGAGACTGATGTCAGGCATTACACTTCCTTCATAAGCAGAGTGAAGGAAGAATTAGGGAGCCCATGGTATTTACACTTCTTGGAAATTAAAGGACATCAAGTGAAAGGCTGAAAGCTCCTCTTACACCAATTCTGTACAAGGAACAAGACAGGCTATAAGTCACAGATTTTCTCTTAAGTAAGTAAAAAAATCCCACTTAAAAAATGTGTCTCTCATGAATACACCTTCATGAAATCCCTGCCCTGTGTGAAGAAGTCCTGGCACACATGAGCTCTGCTCTCTGAAGTCCATTACCTTTAGCTCACTGGGAGAAACACACGGGATAAGATTAACACTGTGTCTTACAGCAAAGCCTCTAAGGCAAATTCAGGCAAAAAAATAAGAAGTTGTAAATCCCAATATGGTGTCCTAACATAAAAGACTTTACTCAAACCCTAAGCATCTGCACTTCTACCAGTCCAAGACTTACCGAACTTTCTTCCCATTTTCTGTGATTTTTGTCACATTTAATAAACCATACTTTTCTTGCCCCTGTAAGATAAGAACAAGACATAAGAAATTTAAAAGAAAATCTGATTCTATTTACATCACATCACCAAATTCAAACCCCCAAATAATCAATTTCTGGCAATGAGCCATCTTTTCCCGTGTTCCAACTTCCAGAAACTGTCTTTAAGCATATTTAAATATGCAGAGATCAGCAAAATCAAAATTCCTCTGGGAAAGTACTCATTACCATTCAGAGGGAAAAAAGCTTTCCTGCATCAAGACCTAGGTTTTTGGACAAGTCAAACTAAATGATCTGTGACAGTGAATAGTGGATATTATGAATGTAAATTCACAATGATTTGTATAATAAAACATAAGTATTTTTGTCCTTTACTGAAATGGGCTGACAAACAGCCTAAACTCCCTGACAAATTCTTCAAGTAATTTTAACATAAAAATTTCATATTTTAAATAAAACGTGGTTGAAGTGCATGAAAATATTAACATGCTCATTTTAAACAGATGAGTAAAACATGTCTTTGATGCTTTTTTCCCCCTATCCCCAAGGAAAATACTAGAATTTTAAACTGTGTCATTACGCGTTGTTGATGAAAACCATCTATATTAGTATGCCTACTAAAAAATTTGGATATCAGTCAGTGATGAGTGGAAAAAGAACCCTGCTGAACAAGAAGGGTGTCTGCAAGTTTCAAATATTTGGAGTGAGTATTTCTAGTTTCTGTGCAAAAAATAATAAAATAAAGGAATATTTGAAAAAGCATTCTAGGATAAAAAGAAAAAATCATTAATTTATACCATCATCTCAATATGAGGTATCAAATTCTATCATTTTCTCCTGTCATGCCAGCCTTGTCCCACAAGTCAATAGTGCTAAAAGACTACATTATTTTTATAATCAGTTTCTTTTCAGTAACAGCTTCTAACTTAATTTATGAACTAAGCTATCAGTTGAAACAATCAACTGGTGAAAGTATCCAAATTAGTTTTAGCCTTTAAACAAATGGCCTCAATTCTAGATCCAATGAAAATAGAAGATAAATCCTCTTCAGCATTCTCCTCTAAATCCCAAATTTAGGTGGACCATAACTGCAGAATACAATATCGAAGAAAATTTTCTTTCTGCAATACCATGGTAACACCCTTACCAGAGACAGGGATTTGTTTTTCATGAACCTTAAATATTTTACCTACATGCTTCAAGCACAGCACATAAAACACAGGAAGGACACATTATCAAGGACAGAGGTGTTTAGCTGGTGGATCAGATGCTATTTCAAGCCCATGGTAACTGCTACTCTTAATCTAATATCTTCACTGGGCTGCAATGCTTTCCCAAGCCAGTGATACACATGCTATTTTCCAAAACCAGTATTATCAATAGAATTAGTGAGTCCCTTCCCCCACACACCCTCCAAAAAAGCAAACAAACAAATTATCCCATTCTTTAGATGACTTTATGATCCAAGCAGACCATGCACCAGCAGTCCTATGCACTGCACCCTTCTAACAAACCTTTGGTTTTAAAAATCAGAACAGCCTTTCACCATCTTTCATACTGACTGAGCCACCTGCACTCCCTTTCTGAAATAAATTCTGGTTTGAAAAAATTACTCATGGTGGAACCAGTAGGGACGCTCCACAAAACAATTTAAAGTATCATAATGCCCTACTTAGCAGCAACGCTAGGGGGTACTAACGGGAAAATTAATGTCATCAGGAAAAAGAAGCGGAAAGTGAGTTAAGGAGCAAAATACTTAAAAATTTACCAGCTTCCTTTGGAATATTTAAATCCCAGATGACAGCTAAAGAAAATACAGATTTTTTTTTTCTATTATCTAGAGCAGTAGCGAGTTCTGAAAAACACAATTTTAAAGTGCACAGTCTGAGCCATATTTAAAGAAATTAAACGACATGCAGTAATAATTGCTTTTGTGTGAGGCTATCAACTATGCTTGCTCAATAAACAATGTTTATTTTATTGTGAAAAACTGTTTGAAGAGCTGTAAGAAGGGATTATCATGAATAAGCCAGAGAACTATTCCCCTGCATGCAGCATAAGAATGAAACTGGAGAACTTGTGCCTTTAATGCCCTGAGGTATCTACTAAGGAGCTGGCAAAACTGATGAAGTTACTTATTTCAATATTGCTGTAATACAGTTCCAAAATTTAAAAAACAACAAGGATAAAACCTTCATTTTTTAAGTTGTTCCCTACTGTTCAAAAAGGAATAATCACATTTAAAATGTAAATTGAAACAAAAAACCCATTCGCAATGGGTTTAACAAGCTTAGGTTTTTCTTCCAGTAGTTATTCTACAAAATGAAAAGGACAGTTCATTCATGCCAGGTCCTCTGTCTCTTTAAGGAGACTGAAACACAAGTCAAAATTAGAGATATCAAATACTACAAACTGTTACTGACTACTGACAGTGAGGGATTCTGTGAAGAGGGGGGAATCTGTTTCTGTTTTTATCTCTCAACATGCTAGATGAGAAGACTTCACTGTTGGATGAAGTAAACTGAGTTCTACATAACTTGACATAACTTTATTTCACAGTGAATTTCTAATTTAATCTTGTACCACTAAGTTGCATTTAAAACAAAGAAATGTACTTTCTTTTTTTTTTTTTTTCTGAAAGCAGAGCTGGATGTAATGCATTCCTTTTAAAATGTAAAGCCTTCAAATAGTTTTATCCCGTTACTTTTCCCAACAACAAGAAGGCTTACCCTCAATTCCCTAATCATGAATAGCCCAGTTTCTACAACATCTACTTATCTATTGAAACACTTTGCATACTGACTGTGGCTTGATGCTTTGGTGAAGAAGGAGAGGACTCATTTTCAGGAAAACCGGCCTTAGAAGCAGTTGATGATTCCTATAAAATTCAAATAGTCAATTTAAGTTATTATTTTTCTTACAATTATTCTCATTTTTTTAACTCTAAAGACACTTTCTCTCTTCACATACACATTACAAAAAAAAGTACTTTTAATCACTCATTATATTCTCAGACATATTCTAAACTTGCTTACTAGACAGTGCTCTTACAAGATTTATAGACAACGCTTAAACTGGGTTAATTAGTACATAACCATGTGAAAAAAATTGTTAATACATGCTGTATCAGCTTAAAAGCGAAGTCTTCATTCTCATTAAGGAGCAGATTTTTTTGTATGACATTGCTATGAAATTATGAAGCATATTTAGAATACTAACTTATTACAGGGTACCATATATTAAATAGTAAGATTTTTAAAGAACAAAATATGTCTGTGATTAGTAGATATGAGACTACTATAATAAATTGTTATAAATGTTGAAAAAAATATATACCAACTCTAGATATTTGGGGTTTTGTTTTAAACTAAATGTTAATTACATACCAAAATAAAGCACTAAACCTCTGAAAACTAGAAAAACTGCCCATCTGGATCCAGGATAAAAAAAAGAAGGAAAAAAAAAAAAGTGTGTTTCCTCTGAAGTAATGACTGCTTTGCATAAATACATTGCTTGAAAATCTGGCAAAAAATTTCAAATGGAAGGAAAACTTCACTTGTTCTCTGTCACCATTAACATGGTGACATTAACAATGTCCCTCTTTTTAATCCCCTTGATACCTCTCCTGAATTTGGTTTGCTTTTGCAGCATTTCATAACATTCTGCACACCTGTGCTTTAAAATTCACTTGTAAAGCTACCTACAGAAGTGGCCCACTAGTTCTTTTAGTAGCATAGAGCTTTAGCACTCCTAGGAAAAGACTAAAAGTTCCATATTTTCAGAGGTCTGCAAAAATTTTAAAAAATTGTTCAAATTAAGAAAATCAACACTGTCCCTCCCAGGACAGAGGAATTTTTCCTCTGCTTACCAAATTTTTTAGCTGATGGCTATATAATGGTATGTGCCACAGCCAATAAACTGTTAACAAGTATGTTTGGTATCATCAAATTCTCATGAGCCATGGCAACCCATACTTTCACTCTGACACATTTCAAGTATTCTTGCGACTGGCCTATTTTCATAAAACTGAGTTGTGGGGTTTTTTCCAGGAAATGCAAATAAGGAAAATAAAAAGAAAACAGCTTCCCTTGGAGTCAGCTCAAACATGAACTCAGGGTTCATGTGCTATCCAGACAAATACCAGTTGTTTTCCTTCCTATTTAATTCTGAATTTGAGATAGCTTTCATACAGTAGGTAACTCTGGAACAAGAAATCCAGTATTTGTGGTAAGAAACTGTTCCCTTTTCCTACACTAATTCAAAGGAAACATATTAACAGTGTTCCTGCTACTGGTAATAAAACTGGTGCATTAGTGCAGTAAAAATTGTCCTTCCACAACATAGTTTAACGCTTCATTACATGTTTTGAATTTTCTCAAAGCATTAATGTTGTGCTGTACATGAACTACAGTCTCCTTACCACTAAAAAATACATGCTGCCTACATGCTTTGAAGCTGTCACAGGAACATTAGTCTACTGCCTTAGACTTTACAAATGTAGCTCATAGATACAATTTCTTTTGGTTATTAACTTTCATGTTTGGTTCACTAGGTTTAAGTTCTTGATATGTGAACACTGCACTTTGAAGAAATGTAAACAGTTGCACTTATTCAATGTTTTACGAAAGCTTCTTCATTCAGAGCACCACTACATAAAGGTCTTTTCAAAACAGAAGTAAATCTTATGACAAAGAATAAAAAGATAAGCCTTACTTTAAAAGTGAAGCCAAAACTTTAAGCTATCTCCAACAAATTGTTCATACCTGTCAGGCATAAACTGCACATGAGGCTGGAAGTGTCCACCCAGCTCTGATTTATCAGGGTCCCACCTAGGCTGCCTCATTTACTGCCACAACACACCGGATACAGAAGGATGTGTAAGTCAGAGGAAAAGGAGGAGGAAGGGAAAGGGGCAGTAGCAGGATCTCAGAATTGCTCAAGCTAAACTAATCTGTACAGGTGCAAATTCTGCAGCCAAGCACAGTCCACTGCCTCCTCAACACCACAAACGATATATTCCAAACTGACAACTCAAAAGCTCAAGATCAAATCCAATAAATCCTATTCTGAAGGAGTAAGTTAACTCATGAAAAGGAAGTCCTTTAAAATGTACTGGAAACAACAAGTGGAGCGAGTAAAGTTCTGAGCAGCAGATCCATTTTCTTTACAACTACTGCATTTTCCCCATTTAAGCTTGCTTTTGACATCCATGATTACACAAGCCCACTCACAGGCTTTTCCTTACACTCCCAAACATACATTAATTTCATTTTTTTCTTGTATCTTTAGGAAAAGGGAATTTACAATGCCATTTCCCGGTATCTCATTCTCAGCAGTCTGTGCTAACATTTCAGCATTACAAAGTATTTCATTTTCCACGAATCTTGGGACTGGCTGCAGGGACGTTACAGAGAACAGCAAGACACCACCCTACACCACCCGTTTCAGTTCCGCCCTGCTCCACTCACATCAACTCTCCTCACCCACAGGCAGAATGTCCCAGCACAAGCAGAAAGAGCTGGGACAAAAGTCAAATTGCAGACAGACAGGCAGCGGGAGAGCAAGGGAGAAACCCTGTCTCCTTGTTGGCCTAAACAGCATCTGTTACTGTGCAGCCCAAAACAGACTATCAAGAACATGCCCTAAGAAGGGGCAGAAAACAGCTTTTGTTGTTACTGACCCACAGCTTTTTTCAGACTAAACACCAGCTCAGCTCTCAACAGGATCAAAGCCAAGCATTTCAGCACTTTCAGTGCTGTCCTCTGCCCTTCAATAACAATATTAAAACTCTGCGATAACCACACATAGCTTTTCCTCTTTCCTCAAGATATTAGTGGCACTTGATGGAATCATCATTAAAGGGATCAACTATATAACACTACTATTTATATATTCAACTGCAATCTTTCAAGTGTACTTCTACTTGGAGTTTCCTACAATTAAAACATTCAGGCAAGAAATATCACTACACATTACATGAGAACCTTGCCCACACCCATAATACTCAAATATAAACCCTAATTACAAGCCACAGCTTAAACTGAATTGGGAAATTCCTAATTATAAGTAAAATGGTTGTACATGTCAACCCCTGAACTAACACTAGTTAAAATACTTCAAGGACAAGAAAAGAGCTACTATTCACAAAGTAACAGTAGTGAAATTACCAAACAGCCCTTGGCTTTGCTGAATGTTATACATAATGTTACAAGAGAATATAAGAAAAATTACATTTCATAAATTCATGCATACTCGTTTCTGTTACATTAAATACTTCACACAACAGAAATAGCTGGTATTTCATCATGCTGTTGAACTTGCTCCTACCTTGTCATTGGTGTCCAGCACAATTGTGCTGTGCCTCCATTTAGTTAAAACTATTGGTTCCTGTAGCCTCCTGTCCAGACTTCTACTCTTTATTATATCTCTCTGCTGCTGTGGTGAAGCATTATACTAAAGAAGAGAAAAATCAAATTTTAAGTAGAATATAATTCATGCAAACAAGACTTGGACATACCATTCATATGTCTGAAAAGTGCAAACTTTCGGATTCCTATGTCACCCAAGGATGTGAAAACAGCCTTAGTTTTATTTTGCATTTAGTCTTCAGAACTGTCCTTTCTCCTGTAGTCCTCTTTGAAGCAGTAACTAAGATTGTCCTGTTGGGATAATACTCTCCATTGGCAGAGACATTTGATTTCTTGTGCAACAGTTTACTGCTGATTTTGCAACCCAACAGGGTACTGAGAACCACCAAGGAGTTACAATAAATGCAAGATTTAAACATTCACTCTTCACATTGTACTGACAGTACTATAGCAGCTGTCTTGCATAAGAAAACCATATTATCCTGCAGTAAGGTACTTATATTCTTACTATTGCCTGGGTATAACTCTCTGACCCAAAGACGGGATGCCTGGGAGGAGCCATGAGGGTGAGGACTTTTTCAGTGTAAACACACCAAACTATTTATAAAATAATTTTTTCACGTGGAAGGTACACACCATGTACAAATCTAAACATTCCATAAGCATGGAAAATAAATATTTAGCAGGAAATAATTTACCATAACAGAGGTTTTCTAGTAACTCATGCAATGACAGATTGAGAAAATGTGAAGGTCATGAGAAGGACACAGTATTTAAATAGATCGCAGAACTGTAGCATACTTATTAGTAGTGTTGCTATTTTACATCATAACAATACATTATAAAAAAATTCTAAAAATATTTCAAACAAAGTTTAATACTGAGAACACAAACAAGACAACACCAGCATATGGTTTTTTGAAGTCATTAAAAAAATATCATTCTTTCTAGTCAGTATCAAAAGACTAAAATCTGCACATAGAAAGAAACTCAAGGCAACATTTGTGGAGTAATATAAAGAATCTACCAGATAAGAAGTAGCAAAGGAAAGTCAAGTGCCTTCTTTATTTGAGAAGGCTAAAGCAGTAATCTTTGCAAGGACACGGAGTTCTGCAGTTGTGCTACTAATTCCTACTGTGAGCTCAGAGCCTCAGGTCTTCAAAGACAGAAGAACCTATACCTGCACATACAAAAGCATGGCAAGGGTTAACCTAAACATAAATGCTAAATCTAAGCTAAACTGCATAATATATTTATTACCCAAATAAAGAACCAGCATTACTACTGCTATGGCACTCAGGATGCTTGACCTAGCTTTGTATTTTACCAAGAACAGAGTTAATACTCCAGTAAGGCAACAGATGTTTAAAAGTTAAATAACTTTAATGTTTCATTACATTATTTCAAGATGCACAAGAGAAGTAAAATACTCCCGAGTGAATAGATCTTGCAGTACTGAGAATAAAATTCCATAGTTCACGTGCAGACAGAAACATACTGGCTGTCACTGCAGAAATTCACTTCCGAGCCAGCACTGCCTTTGTCCTGGGTTTAGTACATTTACACTCACATGACATCCGCTTCTTCACAATGGTGAAGTTTAAAGCAGCTCTCAGTTTGTCACCTTGTAAAATCAAAAGCTGAACCTTCATTCCTGCTGCAAGGACCCTAATAGTAGCTTACTTTCTTGTTACAGAAATACCCACTCTGCAGATGCTCCTACACTCCAAAGTGTGGCAGCAAGCTGAGCAATCTGCAACAAAAGTTCCTGCCAGTATTTCAACTAAAATCTTCCAAATTCTCAGTGAAACTATGTCTAAATCACAAAAGGCTGCAACAAACGTTATTCCTTGCAGCAGGTCTAACCTATTTAAGCAGGCAATTCAAACACATTTCTTGATATGAAACAGAACTGCTTACTTCATAAATAGATTTACACTTCAGTGACACTAGTGTACATTATTTATGGAAATCCTCCATGCACTTTCCATTTCAGTAACTTGAGGAACTGAAGTTTAAAATAAGATTTATTTTAAAGCAATTTATCTTGAGTTTCAGTCTATGTTAAGAGTTAGGATATGGGCACAAGCCTAATTACAGGTGATCTATATTTAAAAAGTGCCTTTGATACTATCACAAGCCACCAGGAGTTAACATCTAACAGTCAACCCCATCTTAAGGGAGAAAGGACCTGTAATATTAAATTCAACTTTTGTTAAACATATTAAACAAGAAAGCAAAGCAACAGTATATGGAGATCATCAACCAAGCACTGCTAAAACCTCAGGAACACTCAGCTATATGCATCTTAGCAGTTTAAATAATTTGCGCTGGTGATACAAACAGTGTTAGTAAACTGACAAGTCTTTAAAGGGAACACTTAACATTTTTACCCCATTTTCTCACATGAAAGACTTCAAGTACACATTTTTTGCTCAGATGTTTGTGCAGGTTTTGGTTTTTGCTTGTTTGTTTTATTAATTATAAATAGTAAAACTGGAGGTGGGGGGGAATGATGTGGAAATAGAAAGCTTACATATTTCTGAGTCAAGACAAGCCAACACTTTTAAAATACATGGATTGATCTGTGATCTCCAAAGAGAATCAGAGTGAGATTCAGACACCACTGCAGACTCCACACTTCCAACAGACCCCGTGATCCTCTAGACCAGGCAGAGTCCACTGGTTCGAGAGAAGCAGCCAGAGCCAGCAGCCTCACTGGGTTGGGTGCCATCACCCTGCTCCTCTTTGGTCTCCTCCTACCCAGTCTCAGCTCAAAAAACCCTCACAGAACAGTCTCAGGTTCAATTCACTTACTGACACTCTACAGGACTCCTGACTGCGGAGGAACTGCTGCCTCTCCTACAGGCATTTTACAGTATTTACCACTGTTTACCAGCAACAATAAGCAACTAGGTTGGGCTTGCCTCCCCTCACACAAAATCTTGGCTTTACATAACTCTCAGTAGGCTTTCCAGGCCTAAGCCTTGGGGTAATCTTGAAGACAGAGATCAGGCAAGGGTCCTACACTGCAATAAAACCGACCCCACGTTGCCTGCTAGGATAACTTCTGCTACACCATGTACCTTAAAAGCATCTTCTTGGGTGCAATGTTACTTTCCTAACTCTAAAGCTTTTTATAACGTAGCACACAACTCCAAATGTGCACCCTACTGCTCCGTGAAAATCCTCCACAAACTCTAATTTGTCCTTTTACATTAACCCCTCTGGCACATCACCTCATTTTGTTCCCCACTTCACTGGGAGCATCTCTTAACACAAAGTGAGCACATGAGCAGTTTATTCATTCTCTGAATATACACACCAAGCAAAACAGACATCTTGTAATAGCTCTTGGTGTAGGTTAAGGACACCAGCAGTATAAATTTAGGTAGGTCACACAGTATTCTTTTCATTTCTGAATTTGTTCAATACCTTCACCAGACACTTAAAGGCTTCCTTTGCCTCGGGATAAAATTTTCTAACCCTCTCAGCTGGCTGAGTGATTTATATTTAATTTTAACCTGATACATGGCATGGCTCAAGGCTCTGTCCTAGCCTAATTGTGGCTGAAATAAATGTAACACCTCCAAGTTATTTGTAGCAGTTGTCCCCATTCTTACAGAGATGACACAGATACATCAGCTTTAAGAAAGAGAAAAAAGATCCTTCTTGGTTTGCGTTAACAAATCCTCAGCCAGATGAAAGGAACTGGGTGGGTGAAGGAAGAAGGACTGGGAAGCAACAGGTACTGAAAGTCTACAGTAAAGCAGTTAAGCACTTTCCCTTCATGCAATCAGTGATCCAAACAGCAGCATTTAAAAATATTATGCTATTCCTGTATCCTTTAACACCTCATATATGTTATTTGTAGTTGCCCCAACACACTGCCTGAAATAGAAGATTCTTTTTTTAAAAAAAATTAAAGGTTGCCTCAGAACAAAACAACTTGCTAGTGCCACTGTCATTGGCTTTGAATAAACTTTTTTGGTGTCGTAATAGACATAGCACATTACAGCTTATGCTTTCCTTATCAACTCAATCAGTAACACTTTGTGGGGTTTTTTCACCATAAATAAGAAATATTTTTTACTTCATTCCCTTTCCTTCTCTGGGGAAAGAAGATTCCTCATTCTCTGCCATAAAATGTCTGGGTGGCAGCAGTCGCAGGCATCAGCTGCACTTAAGGAACAGAACCCACACAAAATGAGGAGGCCCCTGGGACAAGCAGCTCTAGCTCAAATGTCCAAGTGACTAAAAGACACCTCTGGATAACCTGCTTTGTTTGCTTTGCTGTCTTGGACGCCCATTGCTTCACCTTTTAATCCTCAGGATCTCCAAGACTGCTCATCTTTGTCGAGCAGCTCCCAGTCAGCACTGACTGCCACAGGTCCTGCTGATTGCCTAAGCAAACTTTCCCCTCCTCCCTCATCTTATCTGGGAGGAGGGAAAGGGGGGTGGGAACCACCAAACACAAGGACAAATGAGGAAGACCAGACCAGGCTTTGTGAGTACAAATACTGAAGAGAAAAGAAAAAGGGAAAAAAAAAATCTGACTACCTTCTTATACTCATCTCAGGTTTCTTGTACTATTTGTGTCATTAAAAACGATCTAGATTCTTGTACCAGCTGAGACTGTCAACTTTCACCAAGCAATCCCAAATTTTAGGACAAGAATGTGAAGCTGATCCACTATTGCTAATGATACTGTCTAATCCACTGACTAGCAGTAGATACAAATGCCAACACACACAGTCTCTAACATCAAATGGAACAGCACAGCTCAGCACGAGACAAATTTACCGTGAGACAACCAAACCCTATTTACATGTTCTCTATTTCCTTAGGCCAGTTGATTGCATGATATATTCCTGACATTACCTACGTCATATTTTACTGTAATCTTTTCAGCTAGAATGCTCTGTCTGACAGCATTCAGGTCTCCAGCAGGAAAATCATTCACCAAGTACCAGAACTGAGGCCCCTGAGCTCATACCCCATGTTGACAGTGCAGAGTTGATTAACAGAGTGCTGGTCCATTAAGATTGCCAAAAATGAAGTTCCTCCACCTACTGCTTCCTCTGCAGGTACAGCCAGGGGAGCTAATGTTGCAGGAACTTGTGAGAAGAAAACATGTCATTGCAATGCCACAGCCTGTCATTATTAACACCAAAACTGAGTTCACTCCAGAGGCTATACTATACATATATTTTCTGTCAAAGGCTGCTCTTGGATCAGAGACCTCACTCAGAGTAGGCCAGGTACCAACCCAGGAAAGCATTTTGAAAATCAGAGAGCTCTGATCTCTACCTTTATTAGGTTGCCCTCTATAACTACCCTTTGAGCTATTTATTCAATATTTATTACATACATAGCTTTCCTCACTTTGTCATTTTGATGGATTAATTTCTAAAGTTCTAAAAAAAGTTACAGAGTTCTTACTCCTGAGATCAATTTAATTCCCCCTACTCTTAATACAGATTTCTCATTTGCTTAAGTCATAAAACTCATATTAGAAAACTATGTTTCTGGAATAGGGTTGTAGCCCTTCTCAACATGATTTAGGTATTATTCATTCACTACACAGGAAATAAACATATTTTATCATAGTGATCTATGCAGGAATGAACTTTTATTAGTTGGTTTGTTGGGGTTTTTGTTGTTTGGTTGTTTTGGGGTTTTTTAATAACTGGCAAAAATTAACAACTGAATGCAGCAGAATGCTGCAGAGCAGAAAACTCAAAGTCTTTTGCAAAATATAGTAGAGACCATGGTTAAAACATCATTATCCATTTTAAAGATTAATTCGATATGTTCTTCTCTTCCACTACAGAAAGCTAGGTCACACTCATCATGAGCCTTAATAGACTTTTCAGCAGTTGTCAAAGCTACTCCATCTGAAATATCATTTTTAGCCAGAGGCGTTCAGCTATTCCGAGATGTTATTTAAATTCACATGACTGGAGGGCTTTCTGTGAGACTGTCTAAAGTAATTTGTTTTGTAACTGCCCTCTCCTGCCAACATACACCCTCACAATTTTTAACACACGTACAAGAATACTGTGTTACTCCCAAGCATGTGCACATTTTCAATTAATGCTATTACCATGAAGATTTTTAATGTCACAGTATTAGCTCAGCTAGTGTGCCATTTCCAGAAACCTCCAAATCACTTTTCGTTCTAATGATTATTAAAAGCCGTCTAATAGAAAGTATTTTCTTTTTCTTAACAGCACTGCATGACCATGCTATTCCATCACTTCATTTCATAAGATTTGGAAGGCAATATTTGAACTAAATACACTGGAATAAAAATCTGACCAAGGGTGGGGTTTTTTGCTAGTAAATTACTTTTCATTTAAGCAAGTGTTATAATGCTGAAGTCTTTCTATGGTTTTCTCTCACTATTCATGAGATTTTTCAATATAGGTTACTGTTCTTCAAAGCAGTTTCATGGTCTGCATTGTCTTTCCAATTCAACATTTCTAAGTACATTTAGAGCCAGCTTCAGCAAGACCTTTGAGAGACTAATCTTCAATCACGCTTAATTACTCACAAGAATAATATCTTCAAATATATAGTCATGTAAATTAGCCAAATTGTTTGTTGAAATATTTAATCCATTCTACAGCATTTAAAGTTAAAAGCTAAGGATTTCTGGAAGTACACGGGCTCTTGGATTGTGAATCACAGAGTTAATTGCTCATTCTCTTCTGTTAATCTTACATTTGCTGCCAGCCAAGATTTACTAGTTTCAAGATGGAATTAAAGAGAACATTCTGCCCAAATGAATCACAGAAAATAATTTTCAAGGAAAAATTTTAACAGCAATATGTGATGATCTTGATAGAAACAAGAACTAAAGCTTATCTGATCACAAATTCCAAAACAAAGCCTACGTTTCATTCTGGAGGTGGCTGTTAACGCAACAGAACTCAAGATTTTGTTTAGAATCACTAGAATCACACGCATTAATAAACAAATACTAGAACCCAATCCTTTATGCTAATATGCCTCAGGTAACAGTATTGGACTATCTTTGTGATTATTCTAGTTGGATTAAAGGTAAATTGCTATTTAGTTCAAATCCAAACTCAACCTACTTTTGTGAAAAACCAGTTTCGTCCAGGTCAAAACTTTCTGCATTGCAGAAGTCATAAAATGAAGTACCCAAGACATTATTACCCACAATTAACTTCATTTATACATACTGAACCAACATTTGCTTCTGGTAAAACCCAGTCTATCAGATTTTAGATGTCTAATAAATCTAATAATTAAGCAATAGCTAAATAGCTTTTAATACCAATAGGCACAGATTATATTGTTACATTTATGCATGTTACAAAATTCAAGTTATCTAACACATCAGACTAACATGGGAGAATTCCCAAAGCTAACTCAGCTCTTCAGGGATTCAGATACAAATTCTTCTACTGACATAATTAAACAGCTTAGTATATAACTTCACTCAAATTTAAAGGTAAATATTTTCTCACAAATATTATGAAAGCACTATCTATTAAGGTTGCTCCTTTCTAAGTGGGAGTGACTTAGGACACTGATTTTTGTACTGATGAAACAATAATGAAGAAACATGCTCTTTCATACACTTATGCACACAGTTCTGTGTGAAATACAATTATTTTTTTACTGGTCACACCTTACTATGTAGGACTGAACAAGAGTCTTAATAGAAGAAAAGATGTATACAACAATATCATTATGACAAATGCCTTATGGTTTTTCAAAGTGAAAATGAGAATCAAATAATACTAGGTATCTCCTCAAACTACCAAGTGTCCCTCAAGCTGTCACTTTCCTACAAATTTCTATCTTCATCAAAAAATTAGTAAATATCAGAATGCAATTCTTGTGAAACTGTGTCATCCTCAAAGATACCACAAAACTCTGCTGAAACTTTTTCAACAGTTGTCTGCATCAGCATTTTGGAGGTTACCAAAACTAGACCAGTTTTCTCAGGAACGTTCTGCAGTGAAAAAAAATTTCTTCTTTTCTTTACAGGTTTCTTTATCACTGCAAAATCACAGATATTATTCTGCATCTTTGCATGAAAAGCTCTGTTCAGCAGAGATACAAAATCTCTGACATATGAATAATTACATACATCCACTTCTCATGTTCCTCAGTATGGTTTTTTTCTCTTCACAACCAAAAATTCCACAAAAACACAAGAAAAAAAGTGCAACATCTAAGCCCTCTTGCAGTGAACAACTCCCATAAAAGGCCCCACATAACATCTATTCAGGAGGAGAGGAAAGCCCTAGGTTGTTAAAGGTCCTTTTTTTAGGTCACTCACCTTGGGTAACTCCCATTCTGACCGGGAACCGTCAGCACTGTAGTAGTATGGTCTGCCTTGTTCATCTGCGTGTTTTATCCACTGCAGAAAGAAATGTGGTGATACAAAACGTAATCAGAGTGACAGTTGAAACAGAATCTCCGAGACCTGAGATTTAAAGTTAATTTTTAATAAAGTGCCATCCACTTCAGCAGTGTCTAATGCACAATCTCCATTAATTAACCAAGGTTAGATTGCAACGAGAGCAACATCCTGAATTGGGTTCATTAACATTTTTTCCTCCTGTAACTCCTCAGAAAACAGTCCTGCAATATCACACAAGAGATTGTGATAAATAGGTTTCTTTAAAGATGGCGTATCTCATTCTTAACGTTACGTTATCAGTTTAAGGAGGCACAATCTTTCCTGTGTCAGGATCTTATCCATAAAATTACAAGAAGCTCAGCCACCAACTGCTGATAATATGAGTTTGCTGAACAACTTTTAAAAAACATCAATGAGAACATGAGATGCAGTTCCTTGACAAAACATGAATACAATATAATTTCTGTAACCTATATAAGCAACTCCCACAGAGGCAAACCCTTGACAACTGAGACTGGTCATGCAGAAAGGAAAGAATTGGGATGAGCAAAAATCTGCAAGAAGATTGCAGAAAAATATGCACAGAAACACTCACAGCAAGGCACTTGGCTCAAGCAGGTTTCACAAGATCACCTTCCAATAAAATGTTTGTGATAGGAAATGCTGTTTTCTATCAATTCCAGTGCAATTAAACAAAAAAAAAACCAGCCTGCGTATTTGCTAAAACATAAGTATGATCTCTACAGCTGTTTAGCAGAAACAGATTAAATAGGATAAAATTCCAAAACTGACATAAAACTTCTTGCAAATAAAACTTGCATACTTCAAGTGGAGAAGAGATGGTGCTAAAAAGTACTGTTTCAATAAATACTTTTGCAATTAAAAACAAATGCAACTTTAGCGAACAATAAGAAAAATAGACTGCTTTACAAATATAAACAACCACTGTCATTTACCCTATGTAGGAGAAATTTTTATGATGTGCCCAGAATCACATAAGTTGCCCACAGCAATTAGATAATAAGAATTGAGCACAAATCTCCTGGTATGGCTGTAGTTTAATTATGAAGTTTGTCTACATCTGAAAATGGTATTGAAAATCTCTGATAAAGAAAATTATGAAACTGACAAAGCAGCATTATACTCAGGTCAAAACCATCCCAGCTGGAAGGTCTCTGTAGACAAGAGCAGCTCTTAAAAGACAGTAAAGAAAACTTATTGGTATGAAGTTCACTCCTGAAGTATAGCCAAGAGGACGAGGCAGGGCAGGAATTAAAAAAAATATACATTATATGTTCATTTAATGTAATCTGATACGCAACTGGAAATAAGAAAACTGCTTTTAAATAGCAAAGAATGTACCAAAAAAAAAAAAAAATTCAGGTCAGTTGCTAAAGTTTCATGCACATTTAAGAAAACAAAGGGAGATAATGCTGAGAAATGCTTTTCACTTTTGGAAAGACAGATTTTATTTCTAGAAGTGAATTAGTGGAAAAGATTTAGAACATGTGATGAGAAGAAGGAAAAAGTACCTTTTCATTAGTATAGTCATTGGTATATAAGGTTTGACCATGTTCATCCAACTCTTCTGACCAACCCTTTGGAGGAGAACCATACTGACTATCTGACTGGCTGTAACAAGAACTGTGGTCGTTTTCTTCTGATGAAAGATGCTACAAGTAGTCAGAAACATATAAGGCAGTTTTGAGAATGAAAGCTCTTTAAAATCTGAAAGATCAAAGATTATTTGACTAGAAAGAGAATAGTAATGGATTCAGGGAGTTCACATTTCATATCTTACATCAGAGAATGAGATGCATTTTTACAGTACAGACAATTCAAAGTATTTTCAGAACAATCGGTTTATACTGAACCATCTTTTTTTTATTTCCACTTTATCAGGTTTCAGCAACTGAAACCTAAACTCCAGGGTTTTGCCTGTCTAAATTTCATTCCTAAAATTTTGCATTACTGAATCATGAAGAGACTTAGCTTCAGTAATCCGCATTGCCTCAAAAAAACTGAGATACTTGCTACCTTGGTTTTCTGGCACCATCACAAATTTCATACCTAAGTCCTTTCTTGCTTCTCAAACACATCTGAAAACACAATTATCATTAAGGACAACTTGAAACTCCGTTTGCATCTTTTTAGATCCCAGCACTTTACAGCACTCTCACAATTCATGCTAAAATACTAGGAATTTCCACTCTGATGCACATGACAAAAAGCAATGCAACAGCAGGCTTTCTACCACGCATAGCTAGCTGAGGTGCAAATTGTATTCTGAAGATAGAAGTGAATTATAATGTAAGGAAAAAGTTTGACGTGCAATGCAGAAAAAAGATTTTGCACACACGTCAATTTCTGTTCCCCCATAAACCTTGTTCATCCCCTTGCTAATGTATTGTAGTTTTATTCTAAGCATCCATTGCATGCATTAAAAAAAAAAAAAACCCTCCATGCTTTTATCTCCCACAATATCTCTATGCCATGGTCTCCTGAGGGATCCAATGTAAATTTCCTTTCACAGCGTCTTGGATTCTCAGCTAGCAGGAGGCGTAACACTTGGGAGAGAACACGTCCTGCCGCTCAGAAACCACAGCAGTAAATACTGACTGCTGCTCAGTAACACTGGCACAAGGCTGCCGAGGAAAACCCTAAGGCAGGAGAAAGACAGAATTTCAATTTTAAACAGGAAAAAACCTCCCCTGGAAAACTTAAATCTTACAAAAGTTATTCAGTTATCAGAAACAGTTTTTAAAAGTCAGTGGGTTTAGAAACCACATGCTTACTGACAATTCTGGATGATTACTAAAGAAGTTTTTGGTGTTACTTTACGGAGTACCTCACAACTCGTGTGACAAAATCCCTCTGCTGACATGAGCCAGCTTAACAAGCGCAGCAAAATCCATGGGAAAATTTCAAGTCATTAATAAAGGAACATGAGAAAACGTAAGTGTCCTCCACAGCTTACAGAATGTGAGCACATAAACTATGGATTAACCAACTGTACTTCTCTTGCACATGGGGTAATGGGAAATTCTGATCTGCCAATTTCTAACCACTGTGGGGAGTGTGTATGTAGGGGGAACTTCAGTCTTATTTTTACACTTTGCATAATTAAGACTGAGGAGTCTCTAAGACTGCTATTGGTCACATTTGAACTACTGTTCTATAAGATAACTACATTACGTAACGTGTTTATGTTTACCTTGTTTTAATGGTTAAATATTAATTGCATTGACATATGGTCAAAATAGTAGACTTTGGACATTTTTATTATCAATATCAGCGGAGACTGTAATAATAATATAATACACTTATATTTGGCTCTTGCAAGCAATTCCTGATACTGAAGAAACACCCTACACATGTAAAACTAAACAGAGGACCTAAAAATGAAAATTCTCCTAGCAAAATCACTGTTTTTAACTAAAAATGACTGCCAATGAGTATATCTGTAAGGCATGAATATAATGATATTTAGATATTTCGAGGTTTAACTCATGTCTCCTACCTTTGCATACCTAAACTTCTACAAAATTCCTGAGTTGTTACAAAGTTTACCAAGCCAAGCCATTCCTTGTCCCTCAGCTAGCTGGAACAACTGCCAGAGCTGCACCGACAGGGGTTAGAGAACACTGGCCAAACCACCTTCAACAGCTTTCAATTTCACTTTCAACACTTGTTCTGTATTAACTGCCTATATATGCTTTTTAAGCATCGTCCATGCTTTTTTCCCCCCTAAGTCCCGTCCCCAGTTGTACTATAACACACTTCAATAAAGCCAGCTTAAGCAGACAATTGCCCAACTTTTCACCATGCAAGAAATCTGCTGTAACACTAAAGGAAACTACTGAAAAGGTATCCTACTTTTTTTTTCCCCCCTTTTTTTTTCCCAGTTACCTGGAAAACTCTTGGGGGCAGAGATCAGTTCATCACCATGTATTTAATAGGAACAGTTACTGTCTCCCTCCTATCACTTAACCAGTCAAGTTTTTAAAGTTACTACTACTTCTAAAAATGAAAATAGTAATAAAGAACACTAATTAAAGAAGCCATCATCCCTGTATTACCACTTGTTTATTTTGGAACAAAAAAATAGGGAACAAAATTGCACCTCGGCCATACATTTTAAATGTAGTTTTGAATTTAAATGAAATCCCGCTGCTTTTCTACAGCATGTTGGGTAATTTATTGATGTCTACTTCACATTATGGTCTCCTAGCTGGGCATGAGAGGTTTGCCTTTCTCTAGTATGGTGACAATCTCACTCCTTTTATAGTCCAACTTAACTTGACAAATTTGTCCTAGTTACTGTTAAGCACTCCTTCCTCAAATACATTATCAAGTCACTATCTCTAACACGTTTTGTTTGTAATTCTAAAATTTTATGTTGATAGGACTTCACCGCTTTCCCACACCCCATCCATATAAGCATATAAGCATATAATCATAACCTACAACGGTTTTCTTTGTGCCACGCATTATCCAGCTTCTTTGGCAAATTAGGTACAATTCTGTCTCTTCTTAATTAGCCAATAAAATTCCACTTCCTAACCACAAAGTTCTAAGTCCAACCATAAACTATTACATGTTCTAACATATTACACATATACTAGAATATGAGATAATTCACAGCTCTCATTTTTACACAACCTTGACATTTTCCTGCCTAACACAATACAAGCTACTCTGAGGACAAATCAGTAGAGATACGACTAGAATTTAACCTTCCTGCATGTGCTCTTTTATTACTAAATTAGCATAACTCACACTAGTGTAAAAACCAACTTAACTTTGTTGTAATAAATTAAATCTTGTTTTACTAATTAAGACATATTTGCTCTAATTCTTCATAATCAAACAAAATTTGGGATGCACTATATTTTACTGTATGTTAGGCTTGGATCTCCACCTTTACTCTATTTTTTTTAAGTACTTTTGACCAAATCTTAAGTTTTGGTCAAAACCAAAAAGGAACACAAACACTGGAGCATGAAGTATACTCCCAAAAGCAAAACAGAAAAGGAAAGAGGGAAGGGAGAAGGTAAAAAAAAAAAATATACAGCTTCAAAATCAACACATGACTGGTGGAAAGTGGATTGAGTGACTTTGCAACATACATCTCCCTAGCCTCAAACTTTGATAACCACATCAAGACAAATTACTTAAGGAGCTACTGGAAATATATTAGCGTCTAGTTAAAAATCAAAACACTCATCATCATCCACTCACAAAGACTGAAAACTTGATAGATATAACCACATGAAGGCCAATATGTGACACCTTAAACACCACAAACAAAAACTGAGTTGAAAAAAGGTTAGGAGCAATTGAAAAAAAAATTAACAAAATCAAATATTCTGAAGATGCAACCATGTGACAAAGTTATGGTACAGACATATGAGGAAGAGTCAAAGGGATCACTTGCAGATGGGAAGGCAGGAACAATTCTTGCAAGACCTTCCATGAAAGGAAGGAAGAATGATGGCAATGAGAAAACCAGTTATACTTACTCCAAGGAGAATTACTACTCAAAAAAGCAATCACCTTATCCAGACTAAAACCAGAATCTTATCCAGAAAAAGGACAGTCAGTGATAAATTAACAGACCATCACAAGACACACCAAAGGGACAAGCACAAACATTTCACCTGTTTAGCCTGTGGCAAGAAAATTCGGCTATTTAAATGCTTGCAGATGTCATGGCTGCTATGAAGACCATAGCCAAAGGCAATGAAAGGTTTCCTTTTCCCTTTCTCTCCTGTTCCTGTTACTACTGTTTCAGAGGTAGACTTATGATAGGCTTCCAGCAATCAAAAACTTCTGAGCAGTCCACAATTCAACATTAAAACTAAAGACTGGTTTTATGGGATATATAGAGAGAGACAGTTCATATATATATTGGCTCAGAAGAAAATCTGCGTAAATCCACACACATTTGGAAAGGGTATATAAAAGTGAAATATGTGGAAAATTTCATGATAAAAATATTTTCCATTCAATCAGGAAACTGGTTAACCTAAGTACTGTTTGAACACAAGAGCACTATTTTAAGCACATTTAAATAGTAATGTACATCTCCCAACTATTCCTTTGTTTAATCTGAACCACTGCAGTTCAGATAAACACACAACTGTCTTTCCTTAGTGACCAGCTACACAGAATAAATTGGCACCTCAAGTATTAGCCCAAATCATCTTTTTACACAAATAATGTCATGGTAAGATTCAATTCTCTTAAGCAAGGTCAGCAGCAAAGCTTTCCCAAAAGCAAAAGGTTTACATAATGAAAAGAAATCCATTGGTATATGTAAAGAATATGTTTATGGCCTGAACATGATCTAGTCAAAAGCTGCAATACCTGCTAAGGGGCTGTTTTTACAGGCATTTTTACAACTTGCTACTCTAGTACACAGTTCATGTACACATTCCTGTACACAAAAGTAACTGAAAAGTGAAACTGTTGACTTCATACCAAGACACACAACAAAAAAGAAAAACAAAGACACTCCTTGACACCCAGAGATACCAAATTCCACAGCAAAAAAGCATTCATACGCATTACAATCTCATTGCTTGTGATCTCAGAAGGAACTACCTCATGATCTGCATGGCTCTGGGAATCCCCTTTATTAATGCTTGCATCTCGGGCCCACCGCGGAGGTTTCCAGGTTCGCTCCTGTGATCCTCTGTTGTAGTAATAACAGCGTCCTGTCGTATCTTTATGGGTTTCCCATTCCCCATTTATTTGGACCGGAGCACTTGTAGGTAGTGGTGGAAGTGCGGACTGAGATATTTTCAGTTCTTGTAAATTAGCATAAACTGGTGAATCAGGCCTCCCTTGGCTTGGTGGAGTAGTTGGCTATTGAGAGAAGAAATGTACTGTTAAAGAGCAAATTCATTTTTTGAATGCTCCCTTACAATCAGAATACAGCAGCAAAACAAACCAACAAACTCCCATTTTTGTTTGAACTATAAAAGCTCATAGGACAGCCACAAGATGGTGGGGTGTGAGAACATCAGATTATTAATTCTAAGATAGATATCACAAACTATATTTATTTAATACTGCATCGATTTTTCAGCATTTTTCCAGATGACAGCTGATAATTATGCTTTACAGTGGATTTGAAATACACCGGAGTTGTCATCAAAAAATTGCAAGCTTGCCTTGCCGAAAAACTTCAGCTTTACAGTTCAGGTATTACTCAGAAACTGTAAGTAATGTGATCTTGTTCAAGACAAAATGTAGCGTTTCTGAGATGCCACTTGTTAGTTAAAGATTGTTCCCCAACATTTTCTCCTCACTGCTAATACAGTGATGGTGAAAGCACTTTGAAGCAGCACTTTTATCTTCCCAGCAAGATCTAAACAGGAAGCTCATTTGGAAAGATGAGCACAATGTTGTGACTAAGAAACTCTGAAAAACCCCTGGACATTTACCTATATGCCCTTCCAAACAGATGCTTATTTAAAAATATTTTAGGCAACAACACCAAGTGTTTCAATTACCACTCTCTTCTTGTACAAATTAGGTGGATATTATTATCCACCTGAGTTTATTCATATATATGCACAAAAGTAGAAAAACAAATACCTACAAGAAAACAAAACACTAATGACAATTTCTCACTAGTAAACAATTCTCTACCATAATAACCAGCAGAATTCTTGGTTAGAAGTCCACAGCACTTTCTGAAACTGTGAGTACTTTCAAATAAGCCACTACAGTATTCAGGAGAGAAAAAAAGTTTCAGATGTTCAGTTTTTAAAGTATAACACAAACATGCCATTCAGAATGCAAGAGCATGTGTTTTCGCAAGTGCTGTGATTATAAGATTGTGAAAGCAGACAGTTATTAAACCAAATTGAAGAGCTTCCTGGTAATGCAATGCCATCTCTGTATTTTGGGGCACATTACTTAGACCCTCTAGAGGAAGGAACTGTATAATTTATACCATCCCCTTGGTCTTAATTGAGATGCTTTGCTGAAGGCAAGTCCTTGTGCTTTTTGTTGCTATTGCATTATAAAAGATCCGTTATAATGTACTCTTAAACATTAAAATCACAAGACGCTAATCTAGGCCACATCTAATCATAAATCACCAGAGTTTGCTCAGGCAAGACAGTCTACCATACCACACAATCAGATATAAACTGATCACACCACAGCTGGACCCAAATATGGGCAATATCCACAACCAAAGGGGGAAACAGCTAGAGAGGAACTTAATGAGATTATAACGGGCACAGACTTGTTTTGCGTGCCTTTGAAAGAGAAAACACAGCTTACTAGATATAGCAAGTGCAGTACATTGAAGGCAAACCACAGGTGGGAGAAAAACAAAAACTGCAGCACTGGCAAAATCAGAGAGCCCAAACCAAGTAGTATTTTCTTCTACCTAATTCAAAGGCAAAATCTGTTATAAAACTTGATGAACAGTAAAAGGTTATTTTTCTACTGTCCAAGTCATGCATGCCTGCCTTTTTTCTTTTTTTTCCCTTTTTTTTTTTGTGAGGAAGGTAGAAAGACTGCCTTTGGTAGAGTTGACTTTGAGAGCATTGAGACTATAAAGGGTGAACAAAGCACTATCCTTCAGGGATGAACCTCAATTCCCCAGGACGCTGGGGCAGTGACCTTGATATCTCCTCATTCAAGAGTGCAGTTCCTCCCTTGGTTTCCCAAGAGGCTGCAGAGCTGCATTTCCCACGTAAATCATCTGCCATACAAACCACCAGGCTTGTCACTGAAACAACAACATGCATCCCACACCACAAAACACAAAAACCTTCAGCTCCTTCCTCTGTTTCAAGGAAATGGCAAAAGTGGCACCTCCAGTCATCCTGGTTGCTGTAGTGGGAGGCTGGTGGCTTGCACAACCCCCATCTCCTCCTGAAATTCCTCTTCCACACAAGACAATAAGAAGGCTTTGCTGTCTGGACCACATTTTTAAGTTGCTTTTTTATTTCAGTTAAGACAATTAGGCGCCATCATTAAAAGAACAGTTCTGTGTATTAATAAAAGTGTTTTCCAAATATAAAGGCTGTGACAGAGAATGCTTGGTACAGTTTTTGGAACACTTTCTCAAGCAACACACAGGAATACGGCTCAAAGGCTTCATGCTGAGGTTTTTAACCTTTACAACATTATAATCAGCACAGCTCCAGATGAAACTGCAGAACATGGATGTGCTAAGCCACTACTGGGAGCTCACAGCCAATGTACTGCCACATAACTCCAGCAGCATACTAGTTATGTTTAAAACAGTAACATGATATGAAAGTGTAATCAGGCATTTTCTTCTGAATGCTTAATGCTTCCAAACTCAACATACCAATTTCTGGTTTTCAAGGAAAAGCCAGAAGTTTTGTCCTAAACAACAACAAGACAACTAGCTGCAATGCCAGCCAAGCCTCCAGCTACTTTCGTACCCTGTTATTCTCTCTTCTGACAGATTTTTTTAAGGAGAACTGCAAGATTTTTCCAAAGGCACCTGGAAGTTGCTGCTTTCAGTGAAGCATTAATAAACATGCAAAGCCATCAATCTAGAAACAACACACAGCTCAGCTCGTAAGTACAACTTTGAGGGATACAACTTTTTTATCAGGAACTATTTTAAATAACCACATAGCATACACAGTACTTCTCATACCTTGAGTGATGAGGTTTGTTGTTGTGTCTACAATCATGCTCAGTTCAACAGCACCCGATCTTATTAAGGCTAATTTTGTCAAGAATTTCTTACTTATTGATAAGAAAAACAGTTTTTAGTAATTTCAAAGTTTCCTGAAATTAACTTTCGTGTACTTTCTATGCCAGGAAGGTCAACCCCCACCTCACTCCCACCGCTCCTAGGCTGGGAAGGGGAGTCCCACAGAGGCAGGTGCCAGTAGATGTCCATGTAGAGCTCCAGGGCTCTGCACCACCTCCCCCTTTCCTTTCAGATGACCTTTTTTTCAGATCATGACTGTGTTCTGCATAAACCTTTGTTTCAAGCCAAAAAGCAGATAAATTTAACTTCATTCCTTCCATTTACCTAAACCATTACTCATTGTCAATATATAAATCTGAATAGACAAAGCATTAACTAGATCAAAACAGTTTCTGACCGCTTCCATGGCTGTTTTCCCAAAACCAGACATACACAATTAAGGGAAACATGCATACATGTTAAACACTTAACAGGACTTCCAGCTAGAGCTTCACCCCTCCGGGTTCTTTTTTGCACTAACAAACTCTGAATGCTCATAAACAAGGAATTAAATCTCCCAAAAGAGATTCTTTGTCTTCTCACTATCAGAATCACAAGAACACGTTCTTCAACACGCCCATGCACGCACACACAAAATACCTTATCCTCCAAACATTTCAACATTCATTTGCCATTTGATACGGATTTCAGACTTGTTCATGTTGCTTTCTCCTGCTAGGAAGAGTGAACTCTTGCTAAAAAAGCCATAAAGAAAAATTAGAAAGAAGAAATGCTTCTATGGCACTGCAACATGAATAAAAATTGTATAGCCCATTATGTTTTTGAAATTGCCAGAGCGCTTAAGGACCTCTCCCAGAGCTCAGTAATGCTCTGTACTTATAATGCTATAGAAATCTGCCACATTTAACTGCAGTCTCTGAAAAAAGTCTGCTAGCACTAAATCCTTGCAAATTGATAAGTAAGAGAGTTTCACGCAGGCAGGACAAAGTTTCCAGGATCAACACACAGCACTCTTCAGAGACTGCACACACAGCATTTTCAGAACACCGATTTTACACTGGCACAGTAGGAAGCAGATACGTGCCTTTAAATAAAACAACCTGTTAATCATTCATGAATGAACAGTCAATATTTTCAACAAAGGCCACAGATATACTATCAGGCCTCTGAAAACCGGAACTCAGCACAAAGAAAAGCAAACTTGCTATACTTCTTCAAAAGGTACTTTTCATTACCAAAATGCGTATCAGCTTCACAAAGGTTACCTTAAATTTTAATGTCACTTTATACAAATGGCTTATTTTTTAGATTGCATTGTTTAAGCATTCAAAATTAAAGTAGACTTAAAAAAAAAAAAGATTCAATGTACTCCAACAGGGCAAGCATGGAGTTCTGGGAGAATAAAAAGGACTATAGATGTCTTCCCTATCCACCACCTGAAAATGCTTTTGGTTTATTTAAAGGCAAATCTCAATACTCTTTATGAAATTACAAGCAACAGATTGTCCCTACTCATGCCAAAGAAGAGCATTATACTGAAGGAAAGTGAGGGGATACTGTGTCTTTTGCAGCAGCAAGCTGAAGGAAGGAGAACAGGCACATCCCTCAGCATCCTGAGCCAGGGAATGAAGCATCCAAGTTCCCTCAACAACTGAGCTTCTTGCCAAGGAATTGCTGTTGTCCGTTTAGGAAGGCCTGGGATTTCAATACCAGCTTTATTCAACAGAAATAATATAAAAGAAATCTCAAAAATGCTACAGTTTCATTTTCACAAAATGACAGCTTCAGCTGGAATAATTAGCTCATCATCTTCCTCTTTCTGCTTTTGGCTTATGTTTTTACAAACATGTTTTGGACTCTATTTTCCTTCTAACAGATACAGGCATATTCAAAATTTAGTGTAATACCCAAAAATCCATGAGGGAGATTCTTCAGCAAGTCCTCTATCTACTACCTCAGAGGCGAAGACAGCAAGCTAACTTAACAAGACAAATTGAAATAGGAACCCACACAATTTTTTATGCACTAACCTTCTCCAACCTTAGCTGGATAATTCAACCTGTAAGTCTAAGGAACACAAAATAATGACAGTAAATAATATAAGCCTGTTAATAGTTGATTATAAATTTCAGACAAGCTCTAGTAATGCCAATATTATTTAAATGTATTGAAGTTCTTGTGTTGTGTTTGCCATGATAAAGTGGTAAGAAAATATATTTGACATTGTAAAGCAATACAGAATTAAAATCATCCTATACAAATAATTCAAATATATCTGCCTAATAAAGGCCATTCAACATTCAGTTAAATGTTTAAAGAGTCCATGTTTAATTTAAAAATTAAGCAGACAGATTTCAAGTAACTTTTTTTAATGGCTAGCCAGTAACTTTCCATCAGCCTGGAAACAGTTAAATTAAGCATCTGATTCACCTCCACTAATTTTACCTTTCAGTAAATTTTGCATTTTACTTACACTGAATTACAGGCTGAGATATTACTTCCTTCTATTACTGGAGAGAGCTGCATACAATTAATCTCTATATATATCTCTATTAGTGTTTTGTTTTATGAAACCAGATTATGAAACAGAGTCTTAGTACATAGGACACGAGGGTCTGCCAGTTCCCTTCTACTTTAGCTCTCTCATAACACTTACCAAAAAAACAATTCCCAAGGTTGACAAAAATAGAAATCTTTTTCTAGTGCTACTGTAAGACTTTATCAATATTTAAATGCATAACAAAAACACCCTCAAACCAAATATATTCCCTTCCCTTGGTAGCCAAAAGAAGTGACTCATTTTCATACTCATCAAGACAATGATTTATTTAATTGTACTGCAAAATTCTGCATCACAGAAAGCCAAGAGGTGGCTGCTTCTGGCACATTCACAAACACTTGAGGACAGAAATGGAAACTGGCTGCAGCAGCAGCAGGGCTCTCTGGTACCACACAGCCTGCCACAGGAGGAAGAACTTGGCGGGGGCTCCGAGTACCAGGGACCACTCTCAGATCATCCATTGCGAGTGATGATCAAAGAACAATGATGGAAACCCATTTTTTCCTGCATGCCCTGCAGATTTCCTATTCACATCTCTGCCGTTGCTCACTGCACGAGCAAACTATTACATACGAACTTAGGAAGTTTACAGCAATAAAAGAAAGTATATGGAAGGATTGCAACAGTGATGTCAAATATTTTAAAAAACGGAAGTAAGATCTTACAATGGGATCCTTTGTAAAACATACACAAAGATGACAGTGTTTACCGTACTTGTACTTCGCCACTTGCACAATCTAGCTTCTCCCTTCCATGAAAAACCTTTTGTCTCAGGATACAGAAAAAGCTGCTTTTCCTATAGTAGAAAATTTCAATACCATATGAAATGCTTTACGTCATACACACTTACACAGCAAGCTTACCCCAATTAGGAAAGAGTAGCCAAATTTAACAATGTTGAAAAGTCAGACAGTACATGTCCTTCACTACGTTTTCACCCTGTCCGAGTCACCAGATAAAACACTGATACTTTCAACACACATAACATAGTATCTGTAACCTAACTCAGAAATTCAGTCAGCATCTTGAACAACCCGGATATGCCACGCAGAAAAGATTTACACATTCATTTTTCCTCCACCTTCATGGAAGTTCATTTCGAATTGGTTCTCTCATAAGGACGTTTCAACAATACTAGTAGAAACACCAAGTTTTCTGTGTTTTAGTTCAACTGCTGTCAATTTTTGAGCTCTGTGGAACCTGCAGTACATGTCTGAATGCAGATTTGTGAAGAATAAAGCTGTTGAGAATCATTTATGATGTCTCTTGAGGATTATTTTCTATAAAAACTAAGTCAGCATGCTAAGAAAACACAAGAAAAGCCTAGTTTGCTTCCTCCTGTGGAAAATTGTCCTTTAATATGCCAATAGGTACTGCTTTTCAGATGGGAAGTATCACAAAAGCACAACATGCTCTTCAGTCGTTTTAGAACTGTTACAGCAGAATAATCTCTTATAGAGAAGTAGTGGAGAGTCCTCACCTATCAAGCCATTTACTGTTTTAACTGGTTTAATATATAGCTGTACATCTCATTTACCTCAGAGAGGTCAAAGTATTTTTAAAGACAGATTACTAACATCTTTATGGAATACTTCTATGTTGTCTCCTTTACAAGTACCACAGCGTGTCTAAAAAGTTGACTCCTTTGAAATATTCTTGGGGGAAGAAGTGTAAAATGCTATTTGAACTCATAATAGCCTAAAGGTCATGGAAAAGTTTCCATTATAGTCACTTCAAACTGAATAGCAACTTCTTCTACACTTTACATTTTCAAAAGTACAGATCTCATAGTCTTTAAGTGTACTTTTGAGGGTCCAGTGCTTACACAAAGCAGTGTAAAGCCAGGAAACCATGAAAAATACAGATGGGAAAGTAAACAACACCTCTGATAAAATTCCCAAGTTACTCAAAAGTTACTGAAGTTGTATTACTGAGCAAGCTCAAAACCCTAAAAAGATAGCTTGAGAACCACTTGAACAAACAGAATGAAGTCTAACTACTATTGTGCAAGTTACCAAAAACCCATCATTTAGTAGAACAAAAATTGTAATATTCTACTATCTGAAAGAGAATGAAAAAGCCAAAGCCATTAAGAATTTATAAACTATATATTAATGGCTCACTTTCACAATTTATAGTTGGGTTTTGGTTTTTTGTTTTGTTGTTGGGGTTTTTTTAAGAGAAAATAATTTGCAAGAGACCATTCTAAAACAGAGCAGTCATCAAATCTGTGTACTGCTAGAAAGGGTATTTAATTCCAAACACTTGACAAGAAAATGCAGAACTCCCACACAATTTACAGCTGCTGTCCTTTTACTCTGCTGTAAAAGCAGATTTCACTTGTGTAAAACTCTGCTTCACTAAATGTTACTTGTGGCAGCAAGTTCTGCAAGTATTTTTACGATAGTACTCTTTTGTTAGGTGTTAGTTTCAAAATATCTTCTTGAGCTTACGAACTGCAATGCTTAGAAGTTTCTAATAACATACACAGCTGCAGAACATCACCAATATTCAAACATTAAGAGCAATGCTAAAGTCTGAGTGAACTTACTGGGATACTGGAAATACATAATGGGATTAAATTAAGGTTGCAAACCCCAGCGAAGAACACAGTTAACTGGCCTAGGAAGCAGCTGTGGTACAGTATCAAACCAGATACTAGAACGGTATCTGTTTGTTTGCCTTACTAATATATTAACAGTAATATATTCTGCCATATAACTGGTAGACTCCATCCTTTCCTGACCACCCAGGTACTTCCTACCCTGCTACCCTCCACATCTCCCACTCTGAGCACCCCCTGAGTTTATGACTTGAAACTACCATACACAAGGTACTCATGCGCCCCAAATCTCCAGAGGGCAATTTCTTTGATTAGAATGGCCCACTCAGGAATTAACTTCAGAAAACAGTCAGTGTAGCTGTAGCTACAGCTGTTCACATTAACTTCCATAAACATTATACTAGTTTCAACACTGCACAATTTAGAAACAGAGAGAAACACCTGAAAAGTATGTTTGAAGCATCCTGACTGGCTATTCAACTTCAAAATACATGATTTGAAGAACTACATTTTACATATTGTCATGCTAACTCTATACCATTACAAAACAAAAATCAAACTGCACACCTAACGTCTAGAAAAATTATGATAAAATCTGTTAATCAAGTAATGTGTTCATACTCTAATATAAATTTGGGTTAGGGACAGAAGAATCTCAGGATGTTCCTAAAGCTGTACAAATTTGTCTGAAATAAAAACATGGACTTTATAACAGCTATCCTTTTTAACACATCAGAATATCTACTATTAGAAAACAAAGAAAAACTTTTTTTCTCCTTTTCCTTTTGTAAAAACTGGTTTGCTCATCTGCAAGAAGAGAAGCCAAAAGTAACTTGCCATTTTAAATGAGTTACCCTAACTACCCATGCACACACGCAAAGAATTTCCTTTGTGCAGAAAGGCAGAAGCCACACTGACACTTCTGCTTATACTAAAGTTCAGCAAAATGCTTCTGCTAGTTCAGTTCATGTCACCAGATTCATAAAGCACATAGTTCAGTGGACTCAGACAACAACTCAAAGTGTATAAAACAAGAAAAGACACAAATTTTATTTCAGAAAATAAAAGTTTACTGATACATTTTTAAGATCTAGCTAAGCTGGTTTCAGTGGCTATCAAAAGGATTAACCCCATCTCTCTTGCCTTCTGCCCCTGTGATGCCGATGGGACACTGCAGCAAACTGATGGAAGGAAGGGGAATGGCAATACAATAACCCCATTGAGACTTTAAAAACAAAACAAACAAAAACCCCACAAACTACTAAAAAACCCCATGTTTGGACTGCTTAGGTGTTTGCAGGTCACTGCAAGGTCAGAGACACCTCCGAAGTGCCTGACTGACTAAGGTGAGTGGAGAGCAGGACATTCTCTTTCAGAATCCATTTGTCAGCTCATAAGGAATTTTAGCTGCATAAATAAATTCCAAAGGTGGCTGAGAGAAGGAATTACCTTCGAGTATCTAAAACGAAATCAGTTATAGAAACAGTAAGTAAAGAACTATCTATTACACACAGGAACAGGGTGGGGGGAAAAAAAAAAAAAAAAAGAACGTTACTTAGGTACAGAGCAAACAAGGAATTAAACTTTGCAACCTCCTGATCAGAAAAAACAGGGAACTTTCCTTGAAAGTTAAAGTGAAGTTTAGTCCACAACTTTCAATAGCACTTTTGGCATTCTTGCTTCTGTCCCTATCCCGTGAGAAAGAATCACAACGAGTTGTTCTCTATTTTTCTTACTCATAAAGTTTTGTAAACAAGGGTTTTATTACACATTAGTAACCTTCATCCTGAAAGGCAACACATTCACATTTGAAGTTAGAAACAAATGAGGAAGCTATTAAAAGTGTATACTAAAAAGTGGATTTGTTGTACAAGCATGCACAGATGAAATGTTGGGTTTAAGTCCTTGGTTTTTCTTTAGAAAAAGCAACAGTCTGCAAGAATGAGCAATACAGTACCAGAGCGAACAAAGCATTAAAGACCATGCCTGAAGCAGAAGAGCCCTCAAGTAATCCAAGCAGCTCAGGCAGAAAATAAAGAATTTTAAGACGAACAAGGACAGAAAGCGCTTCCTGTCACCTCAGAGTACAAAACACAACAGTAGGATGAAAGGTAAGAGTGAAGAGAGAAAGACAATTTCACTAACTAGCTTAAGTCTTCCACTTGGAATGAAAAAAATTAACTCTGAAAAATACGTTTTTGTTAGCATTTTGAGAAAAACTATTTTAACATAAAATCTAACACATGTAATACTTTACGTATGCAGCATAAAATGTTTTCCTCACAGCCACACAAATCTTTCTAACCACAAGGAAAAGGGTACCACACACAGCTGACAAACCACTGACGTCTGATAAACCTTCATAAGAAGTGTTACTACTTATGACTATTTCAGGCAAGACATAAAGGAAGGTAACTGCAAAATAAGCCCATCTAGGGAACTCAGCTGTGACACAGCCTAGAGTGGGAGTCACCTGCTCGCCAGTGAAACACTCACCGATTCTGGCAGTGCTGAAGGGCTTCCACGGGTCTGCATGCACAAGAACAAAAAACTGCCCATCACTCTGCACCTAATATATTACCTTACAGAACTAGAAGGAAAGGGGATACTTTTTCCAGAGTGTCACCGAATGAGATGGAATGGAAAACATACTGAGGCAAAGGGCTATATGCTGCACTGCTATGTCTGCCAATTTTTATTTTATTTTTAAGAAAAATAGGAACAGTACACTGCTCAGAGTGCTTATCATCACTTCTTGAAAAACTAAAAAATACTACTAATATTTATTTTTACTAGAAAAACTTGGGTCAGGAATGGTGGGAATATCTTAGATCAATTTAGGCAAGAAAAGATGTTATATTCCCCTCTCCTCTGCAAACCACCAGGGTATATCAACACTCAAAATAAGTTACAACCCAGAAGTGTCATAAAAACACATCAGTAAGGAAAGGGGAGATTTTCTCTCCCATGCCCCGACACACCTTCCCCAAAAAGAAAAAACTGAGGACCATTTTCTTCAAACTGTAGGAAAACAGACAAGGATAAAGCAAGTAGTTTCCACCAGGTCCAGTCATCCTTTCAATTTCAGACATACCCACAATTATGAGGGATAAATTTGAGAATCAAGCTTCTCTGATTTCAGAAAAAAATAAGGACATGCCCCCATTCTCAGCCACATCAACCCTGTAGTGGCTCCTGTCCTGTTCATTGAGGTGGTTAACCCCAAAAAATCAGTACAAAGAAAAATCAGACAAGAAAATATACACAGTGCTATATTTTGTGGGATTAATAAATGTATTTTTTTCAGAGCAAGAAAGTTCAACAATGGACAAATCCAGTTCCATCTTCAGAGATGACCACAAAAGCAGTAAAATCATCTCTATATTAAGAAGCTTTCAGCACAGAATTTAAGTCATCAAAGCAATGCCCTAAAACATGCCAGACAAGTAGAAAAGCTTGTGCTTTGATTGTGCTTCTTCCTCAATGTGAATTATCACTTCACAGCCCTCAGAATCAGAGCTGGTAACTCAATTCTGAGGTACAACTTGCAAAAAACAACCCCAAAGTGTTATGAGCTGGGAAACCACACATTAAATGAAGAGCAGTTCTACGGAGACCTGTGGCCACTTCGCTGGGTTCACTTACACAGCTGCAGCACTGACAGGAAACTCACATGCCTTCCCTGAGAAGTTGCGAATAAGCAAATGATGAAACAAGTTGCATTTTGTAATATAAAATAGAGGTCTTGCAAACTAAGTGAACTGGGTTTGGGGGCTTTTGCTTAACTTCTTTAGACTTCTGAGTAACTTCAGTACAATCTAAAATTCAGTATTTATCTGTTCATAAGCAGTTAGTTGTAATTTTTTGCAGTTCAAATATAATTTCTATGTGGCTGTTAGGATAAAAAGAATGCTACACCAAGAAATAACTACAAAATAGCATCAATGCATACTGCCTATAGTATGTCTATTATATCTTAAAGTAATGGGTGAAGGGACTAAGGCAATGCGTCACATGCTCTAGAAACTTTACGTAAAAGGAAAAGAAAAAAAAAAAAGGAGGGGGTGGAGGAGAAATAGCATATGCTACAACATTCAAAGAATAACAATAAATGGGCTCCTCAAGAATTCCCACAGAAGCTCAGCACAGCCATCCACCCTCAAAAGCCAAAACTAGACTTGAGTATCTCTGTTCCTCCAACAATCCTCTTTAAAACATAACAGCTACAGGTTTCGCACAGAAAATTATTGCATTAACTCCACTGGTATGCGTTACAAAACAGGTGTCAGAGCACGTTCCAATGGTCCCTTATGTCCTGCATGGACTACTCAGCAATTCATAGGCTCGGTACTATCTATTGAACATAGAATGCTGTGCTTGCTGCAGAGGCCAACTGTGTAAGTAACAGGAGACACACAGAAAAATCTTGCTCCAGCTTTCTGCGGGAGTTCATTCCTTCAGACAAGTATCAACAACCACTGTTATTAAATGTTTAACAGAAGTCCCCCTGCTTGTTTGCAGGTCCTTCTCAAACAAAGGCCTGCTGTCACAGATCAATCCAGATAAGACCTGCTAAAGATGCACTGATCATAAAGATCACATCTGGTCTTCCCAGGGATGGCACTGCATTCAAACTAGAGCCATTCTGACTATGAGCAGCACTGCAGGATCAAGACAGTAAAAAGCCCTCTTGAATTCTGGCTCCAGGAATGAGATAAGATTTTCAGATGTAAGAGAGAAATGAGTGAGAGAAGCTGTAAGTTTCTCTCTGTAAGACCCTGCAATAAAAATAAGAAGCTGAGTTTTTTGTCACATCCCTGACCATATCATGCAGACTTCCTGTGCAGACCACCCAGTACCAAGATGGGAAGCAGAGAAACAGTGACTCTTCTCACTTTTCCCATGATTGCAAAATAAATTCACAACTTATTAAAAGCAAAATGAACTGACATCACTGAATTGTCTTTCTGCCACACAATACAATTTTTTCACTGCTGACAACTAATATTGAAAATCATCCCAAGCCCTAGATATCAGAGATCCATTCAAATTTATCAGTGAGTGAAGAAGTTATTAAACTGCCATAAAAAAATACTGCCCCTAAAATAAAAGGCAGAGAGGAAAAAGAAAAAGTCTTTTCTGGCTCTAGCTGTCTCTGAAACTTACTCCTGATGATCCCAGAGAAAGAGGCCACACTAGCACACATACCACACACAACCCCCGTGCACTGTTTACTCCAGATTACAAAGCATGCCCTAGAATACCAGGGGTGAAAGGTAATCCAAATTAAAAAACCCTAAACAAACAAGTTCTGTAATATTAATTTTTTCACTGAAATAAGATTTATAAAGTCTTCTGGCAAATGTAAAACTTTGACAAAATTCAGATAACTTGCTTAAATGGACTAATTATACAGATGCTTTTGTTGTCAGGAATCTATTTTATACAAAACATTAGAATTTAAAATTATATCAAAAGCTTTCATGTAAGAGGACTTGCTTTAAGGAAGACACAAATAAATTACAAGCACTTAGTACACAGGAATGCATTTATGGTACTCGTTATACAGCATGAGGGAGTTCAGAAAATGCTGTCAAACTTCATTAAGAGGGATGTTATGTTTCTCAAAATTACTAAAACATTCCAGGCTTTTTTGACCGTCCTATGCAATAAAGCAGACCTATTAGCAGTACATTATAGCTGAGATGGCAAGAATTTGCTAATAGTTTCATGCTGATTAAGCAACAGGCAGTCAGCAGTGCCCTGCGCTCCGCACTGCAAGCACAGCCCTCCCCCAAGCTGCTGAATTGTAATTCTGTGCTCAGCATTCGGCGGATCAGCTGGAGCCACCAACCTTTAGAGAACATTCTCATTGAAACTACAAGTGTAATAAAGTACGGCAGCAGTATCTGCCAAGCTATTGGGAAAAAAAATGCTTCCAAGGACAACTATATTTTTAAAATCTCTGCACTAGAGTATATATTAAAGCTGAGCACACGAAGCTGTCCTTGAAAGCTAACAAAAAGCAGCTGTTCATCTGCAGAAAACCCAGACTGAATGGAAGCTGAACTTCCTGGGAGTCTCCAAGAGAAACACAGGGTAAAGGACGTTATTTTTCCATAACGGTCACGAACAAGTGGCACACCTTTAGGTGTCTGTTTTATTTGTTTGATGATTTAGCTAAAACAGAGTATCACAAACAAGTGACATTCAAAGCATTACTATTTCAGGCAAAACAATTTGCTATGAATAAAACCGCCAGAAAAACAAATGTATTTAAAATTACTGTATACAAGGATATTTTGCTATGGGTTTCTGTGCTGTTTTCTAGAGACATTTCCATTGAGCTCCTCTCAAAAGGTGTATTATGGCAACTGCAGGCATTGTAGGGGCTCCAGGTCCCATGAGGGTCTGTCTGCAGAGTAGCAGTGCTGAAAGCTGATCAGTCCACTGCCCGGGCAGCTTTCTGCAGCACGGCTGTCAATTAATAAAGCTTATTCTTCTTGACGACTGTGAAGATTTCGCTATGGCAAATTTCGTTTGTATCTAGTACAACAGTTATATTAAAAACAAAGGTTATTGGGAAGATTTAAATACTCAAATAGGCTTCAGGCTAACACCACTCCAAATGCTTTTGTCTTCTCAAGAGTGGCAATTGAGCACAGAGGGTGATTAGCAGTATCTTCTAAAAAACACTTACTGGAAGTGCTATGGCTGTGTTTTTCAGATTGCCACCGAAATGGGGGATTAGAGGATGGGAAAACAATCTGGCACAACAACAGGGCAGCAATCCTAACAAACCTACAATGAAGCCTCAAGCTTCAGGATGAGCCTTGCAACCATCAGCCCCCTCAGAGGAAGCCAGGGAGATGTTAAACTGCTAAACTCCACTAAGAACGCCTACTTTATATTTCAGCATATGGATTCATCCCTTTTGAGCAAAAACTGAAGTTTTATGCCACCTTTTGCCACACCAGTACAGAGCATCTGGCCCTACTAGCTGGCATACCACAACAAAATGCATCTAGCAGCAGCAAGAAGTTACAAATATCAAATAAAAAAAAGTCACTCGCCATAAAGTATGCCTTTAATGAGATTTTTAGCATAATGTACCATAAGAAGATCCTCCAACTTGAAAATTATTTCAACCAAGAAGCTGTTCATGTTTTTGATAGCTTGTTTTCATAGGCTTCTTTCTCCACATAAATCTTCCCTCAAGAAACAGTGAAGCTCACAGATGATAAAAAAGCCATTTTCACACACTATTCATAGTTTTTAACACACAAACAATTTCCATTAACAAGTAATCTTTTAAACAGTTAAATAAAAATTAGATGTCATGATCCCACTTATTCATTTAGCCCATTAGAACAGATTATGTAAAATTTAATTATTTTAAAATCAAAACTCATTTTCATCTGATGGGTTTTCAACCATCAACACAGTAAACTTTCCTATCTTTAAAGCCACTAGTCCCCATACTAGATTATCCTTCATCAAATTTGCATTCAGATCCAGTGTCCTCTCAGATGTTTACTGTGTAACACTGAATATAATTAGTGGATTCTGTGACAGACAGCAGGATTTTGTACAAGGTGCAAGACAGTCACTGTGTAACAACTCAGAGATGATATTACAAATTTAATTTTCAAAGGCTCTTTGGTATTTTCTTGTCTCCTAGTACACTGGAGTAGGACATTCACCAGCCTGCCTGAAATAATCAAAGCTTAAGGCAAAAAGCAATAGATGGAAAAAATGCCTGACATTAAAATGAATGTATTACTTGCTTTTTCCAATACTTTACATGTGTTTTGTGGTGAAAACTCCTCTGATCAGGAAAATTACTTCTGATTTTGGCACTTAGGCAAATGAAGTTCACAGCTCCATTGGAGAAGTATTTTTAAATTAAATTCCCATTATAAGTTGGGCCTTTAACAGGCTCTGTATACACTGTCACCTCCAGTATACACACCTAACTCAGCTGTTTAGTTTGTATGTTGAAGTTTCTGTATAAACCATAAAAATCTCACATATGTTGTCATCCATCATTTATACTGGAGGGGAGAGAGATACAAAGAATTAAGATAAAATGTCACAAGTCCTCCTAAATTCACAAGACACTGCCTCCACAATATATTTTCTCCAGTACACAAGGAAAACTTTCAAATTTTGTTAGGGCTGCTTGAACCCCCCCAAACTCCTGTGTTTTAATGACTTAAGACAAAGACCTAATGTTACATCATGTATAACATTTTTTTCTGTTAATGAAGGATAAAGTAGACAAGACTCATGCCAGGGAAGACATAAAGCGAACACCAAGACTTCAGTTTAAAATTATGCTTAAAAAACATAATGCAATGAACAAAGTAAGTATCAGCAGTTGGCATATTTATATAGGCCATATTTATATAAGAGATGCTTCAAATTTTGAGCAAAGTAGGAATATTTCCCTTAGTAGCTTTTTAAGACCACACAAAAAAAAAGCCTGTACATAATTATGCCATGGTGCTTCTAAGACATTTTTTAATTTTCAACTTTTAACGGAGCTAGAATAGGCTACGATCTCTCCAGTTTTAACACGGGGATCCTGTTTTGCAAAAAGTATACCAAATAGTAGGAAGAATGTTTTGAGAAATACATCCAGCCCACTGTGCCTAACTTCAAGAAGTTTAGAGATTTTTTTTGAAGATCGCTTTTGGGGGATTTTTTTAAATGGTACAGGCAAGTACACAGTTGTACAGTTAAAGACTGATCTCAGGATCCCAGAAATACTCAGTCATAGGCTATACATACTGCTTGCAGCAAAACTAAGCAAGCAGTAAGTCATATGGGAATCTCAACCAGGTTGCATCTTTTTTTCTCCCCCTACAACAATTTTAAAAAGTGTTTGTTCTTTTGACTATACTTCTTAGTCTGTTTCTCTCTAGCTGCAGACAGTTTGCTGGCACCGAGTTTCAGGGCAGAAAGCAAGAAACACTCAGCCATGCGTTTCTGCACTTTTTCTTCCCCTTTATTTTCCTTACACTAGCAAGAATGTCTTTCATTTTTAAGAACAGCTATTTCTGCAATTCAGTATCCAGAGTAAGCCTGTCACTTTATTTTGTGTTTCAACATTAAAACAGATGTTAAAATAAAGTCTACAACTACTACTTTACTTCAGTGAAATTAGATATTAAATCAGCAATTTTTGTTTCAGATGACAGTTAAGAAGATATAAAAAGACTTAGTATTTGTGGAATTTTATTTACTTTACAGTTCTAAGGCTGTACTCATGCCCAGATCCAACCACACCAAGGACAACCTAGAGGCCTGGCTCAGCACTCAAATCACTGTTTAACATAATACTTTGAGAAGCAAAGCAGCAGTTTCTGGACAGACAGTAAGAAGGCACTGGGAGATGATGATGGGAGAGCAGGATAAACATACAGAAATCCTCAGACCATCTCTTGGCACAGAATTTAAATACCGCCCTTCAAGCTACAGTTAAAAACTTTCCTCAGAAAAATCAACTGCAAAGAAAGAATTTCCCAGTGTAGTATCATCTTACCCCATAGCATTCTCTTGTTTTAATAAACAGCACACCAAAGACCTGCAGCAGCCAGAAAGCACTGTCCTACAGCCCTCACAAGTGCTGTGCAGGGTATCATCACACCTCAAGCCCGGACATAACTTGCTAAGGCTTTAGAGATTTACATAAGAAGAAAAGAATAAGAGTTTAGAGCTTGATTTTTAGCACAGTGCTTAGCATTTGGGCTTTTTTGTTTTTCCATAAAAGAACTGGGGAAAAAACAAAAAACAAAACAACCAACCAAAAAAATCCAAAAACCCGAGTCCGAGCACATACAGTTTCTACATACATAATTAAATGAAAAGTAAATAAAACTTAGAAGTAAAATTTGCACTTTGGTGCATCACAACCCACAACCTGCTATAGGAACAAGTGCTCTCAACCTTGAGAAACAGAGACAGGTGTCTCTGAGATCGAAGTACGGAAGAATAACAAGAAAAAGCATCTCAAGTTTTACTTCCCTCATCCTGTATTTACTTCCCTCATCCTGTACATCATGTCTTCTCGGGCAGTCACATGACCTTCAGGTTGGCAAAGGCAAGAGGAAGGAAAGCAAGTGAAGCTGAAGGCTGTAGCTTGTCACTGAGCCGGCTGCAGTGGGTGACAAGTGCAAGCAAATGAGCTCAGCGAGTGAATGAGAGATGAGCAAAGGGCCGGGAGGACAATGCTGCGTGACCACTGGGCCACTGGCAGGGCCACAGGGCCTCTTCTGAAACGCTGAGGCTGCAGCTCCCTCCCTAAAGCAAGGCAGCCACAGAGCCTGGCTGTGAAAAGCAACGCAGTCCTCTGGCAAAGCCCATGGGTGTGAGCACCAAGGAGTAACACATTACAGGACGGAAAGGACAGAGCCTCCGGGTAGATGCCATTGAAAGTCTGAGTGCAGCACCTGGGAGAGATGATAAGAACAAAGTCATAGCCAGGACAAATGGACTTATTGGGAGGACAGAAAAAAAGGCAGCACTGATGATTACATCTCATGGGGTTTTTGTGAAGGAGTTTAAAGTTGGTAGGCACACTGTATGAGGTGCAAATTGAGATAAAAATGCTATCAAGAAACTGATTTTTTTTATTCCTCATATATAATTAGAGGGAATATTTTTATATACATATATAGTCCCATGCCTAAAGCACAATGCGGTTACATATGACATTATGACATGACATACTAACATCTATTAGCTTTTTCAACTGGATGTAGATAACCAAGAACTGACATGGATAGCGCCAAGCATGCTGACAGACCATCAGTTGTGGGCGGGAAAGCACCTTTATACCATTTCAACAGGAAAAGCAGTCAAAACAAAGTCACTCAAGAACCTCATATTTAGTGTTGCAACACTTCAAGGCAGGATAAACCTTCTTCTAAATACTTAAAAGACAAACAATGGTGAAGTGCAACACTGTAAAGTTTCTGTTGTAGAATGAATAATTTCTAAACAATATCCTGACATCTTTCAAGCTCTCTAAAAGAGTGTATACAATACTCCTAGATATGTTGAACAAGCAGTTGAAAGTACAGAAAGTTTATTAACTATATTTTTGGTTTTATCAGATATAACATTTTATTACAGTATTTCTTTACATAAACATATTTGTTGCATGTGTGTCCCATTACATCACTGACACTAAAAAGGCAAGTGTGTCCTGAGTCCACCAGATTTGCTGACTTTGCACTAGACTATGACTACTCCATCTGCAATAAAGGGCACTGACATGCTCATCACAACACTGCTTAGGCCAGCACCACCATCGCACTGCTGCACTAGAAATAAATATTTGTAGAACCGGGTGGTGACTAGATCAGCAAAGTGATTCAACTTTTTCAACCATAATCCACAAAAAGCAAAAGATGGCAACTGTGTATACTAGACAACTCAAGAATTCATACATAAAACTCCGCTCTCCAGCACTGTGTCTAAACAAAACACGGGGAAGTCCCTTAATTTAAATGGATGATCTAATGATCGTTCAGAAGCCTTAGGTAAACCATTAAAAAAATTGAACAATTAAGACTATGTTAATTAAATTCAAAATGTAATATATAATTTCAGATTTAAAATAGGAGCCAGAAAGTTTCTAATCATGATTTTGATTACAAACAGAAGCTGAAGCCAGATAATGCAACATCAAAACTGAACATAAGCAGTAACTTAAATTCATTCAGACAGCTGCTCAACTTCTAGCTTTCATTTACAAAACTTTTATCAGATGAAGAACTAAAGGGAATTAAAATATAGACTACAAATACCTATGCCAAGCTTCACCGCATCATTGTACACAAGCTCCAAATCCCTGTCAAAAGAGTTTACAAAGACAGGACAGGCAGGTAAAAAGCTGTTGAAAGGAAAAAAATACCAAAATTAAGGTCGCTTTACTTCTAAACAATCTCTCAGCCATTTCAGCAACAATCACAGTAACAATTTAAAAATTCGGAGTCCTCCTTATGCAGCAGTAAATGTGCACCCACTGTCACAGAAGGTTTTTACCAAGCTTCCACAGAACGATTCTACGTCTCTGCTTGTACTTTTCACCTCTTCTACACTATTTTCAGCCCTATTATCTCCTTCTCAAGATGAGAGAGGGCCAGCAACTGCATGCTCTTTAGAATACAGAAATACCATGCAATTAACATTCTGTGTTTTTGTTTTGCTCCATTTCCTACTCCAGACATTCTCTGTGTTTGTTTGATTGCTTCTCTGCATTAACCTAGCACATTTATAAAACAATCCACTACGAGAAAACTAGAATCTACTACAAATATACCGTCTTTCCCGAGAACTAGCTCAGAAGCCATATTGAGACAGGCTAAATTCAAAATAGATACACAAAATCTAACAGTATGCTGTCCAGTTACTCACCATCACAAAAGTGATCTGAAAATATTCAATTCTTACTATCCTGAAAGATTGCTTTGGCCAAAAGGACTGTCCTTAGCCTTAGAACAAACTCCATGTAACGACAAAACCCATTTCTCTGTGTTTTTAAATCAAACATACCTGGTAAGGCACGTCAGAGAAATATCAGCTGTTTACGTACTAGATAAGCATAGATTTTACTTTCTTTTTTAAAGCACAAATGTCTACTATTCCAGAGAGCTGCGTAAAAAAAAGGAAAAAAGTGTTCTGCATTTTATTCTATCGAGTCATACGTTCCCCACCGTTTTGTCACACTGCTGTGAAACAAATGACACTTTCTTTAGGATTCTACAGAATAACAGCACATTTGTTCCATAGGCAAGCACTGCAATATTAAACGACTGCCTAGATCACAACTAGGTAAAGACATACCAAATGCAGTTGTTTATATCCAGAGTTATGTGCATGAACAAGATATGATCAAATATTCTCAAACGGTCTCAGAGTATTATCTACTACAAAGTCTTTTCTATGCCTGGAGATTCCCAACTTAAAATGACAGAAGTACTGCCAAGGGAGAACAGGAAAGTCCCCAGTATCTCCAGCCACTTTCAATTTAGGCAGCAGTGAGACAAAACACCCATTCCTTTTCCTAGGGCTGCTTTTTTTGTTTCAGCATTTACTCCACCATCCGTAAAGATTCTGTCATCACCCTGCTGGGGCTGGCACTTTGGACTAATTCAAAAGACAAGACAGGTGGGACAGCAAGCACCAAAACTCATACTGCACCCACGAAATTACACTTATCTAGATAAAAAGAGAAAAGTCAATTCCATATTATGACCCTTATTCCCTAGGCAGTGCAGACTGAGCTTCATTTGAGCCAGTAAGTAATTCTATCAGGATGAAAAGGCAGAGGTATATTAACATACGTTGAAGCCTTGCAAATTCCATTTTATCATTTTCTGCATGAAATTACAGTAAATGGGGATGAAAAGTCAAGAGACTGGGTTGGCTCTTGCAGAATTTTAATTATGCTCTAGATGTTTGTTTCAATTCTAAAAGCATAGCACAAAACGGCATGTACCAAGTAGGTCTGTACCTTACTCAGCTGAGCATTCAAACACCAGCAACAGAACAAGCAACAACTTGTCTCACAGGTCATGATTTTTTGACAACTGCCTCACATAGATAATACTCATGTTTGTCGGTGGTTTTTTGTTTGTTTTTGGTTTGTTTTTTTTTAAAGACGGTCAATCTGATTTGCAGCAGGGACATTGAGAGGAGTATTCAGGATAAGGGCTGTAGGCAGTGTTAGTGGGACACTGTGGCTTCTCATTTTAGGGGACCTAAATTCAAAATTACTGACCCAGACCAAGAGGGAGAATTATCTGCTACCTAACTTACCTACTGAAAATACTGAGACTGAGCTGATCACAAGCAACACCACTATAAAGCGAAACTATCCAGACCTGTTGACACTGGACAGGAAAAAAACTCACACACACACAAAAAACCAGCCAGGAAAAGTATTCCTTAATGTCATATGTCCAGAACCTTTGAGTCACTGATGCAACTTAGCAAACATTTCAAGCTGTTTACAAAGTTCTAGCAACAGCTACTGAA
>VWZG01007664.1:518884-531082 GCA_013396735.1 Grallaria varia
AAAAAAAAAAATTAATTTTATGTTTTACAAAAACTCCTTAAACTATAAAGCTTTTAGTTCCTTGTCACTTAAAGTTACTCTTCACCTCATTATAATGGGCATATTTCAGCATTTGACATCATTAGAATAACAAATGCTGATTTTAAGGAGTTAAGAGATTAAAGGATAGTATTTAAAACATAATTCAAAATATTACATTATACATGACATCATGAATCTGCAAATATGCTCAGTTTTATTAAGAAAAAAGTTCTTGCATGCTTCCTTCATACTGTAAAATTATTTATCCCCTGGACAAATGAATGAAGTAAAAATCAGCATGACATTTCCTATCATCAAAGCTAATTAATTCTGGGCCCCACAAAACAACGATAGCCATTCATTTTAGAGGTTTAAATTTGACCAGCAAGGCAGTCTAACCCCAATCCTTTGCCACCAGACTTTCAACTAATTGACAAAGTGAAGAATGTCAAGATGTCCAGAAGATTCACTCTGACACCTACAGAAATACAAAATATTTTGTTTTCTTGACTAAATAGTTACAGCAATCCCACAGAAATCGCAAAGGTAAGACAGAAAGAGCCCTTTAAGATCTTTAGTACTCAGAATTAATCAAAGGAAAACAGTCATCCTAGTGATAATCCCCTTTAGTGCTTCACAGTTTATGCAATAGTCAATTACTAAAGAGGATGAAAGACAGAACAATCTTTGCAAATAGGTCACTGTCTATATTTATAATGATTAAAAGCAGCCTGCTACTAAAAGTAACTTTTAATAAGCATAAAAAGTAACATTAAGACAGTGTATGTATTTACTCTTCAATATACTCCAATGTCTCCTGTGACAGAAGAGGAGGTAGCACTCATCAGAAACAAAGTTACTTCCCATGGGTCATGCATTAGCATTGCTGAAAGAAGACTTTGGAATAAAGTTGCTACAGACAGAAATTAAAGCATTATCCTCAAAGATAACACCTAAATATCCTTGACATGATCGCTGAACTCACCCAGCTCTCTCCCTGTCTGCATGCCTTCTCTCTCAAAACCTGTTAGTAGATTTTACCTGCAAACTCTGCCCAAGGCTCATTTCAAGACCTCTTTAAACATCTTCTACTTTTGCTCCATCTTTTCCTGCCTGTTTAGGCATGCCTGAACATGTAAATGTTTTGGGTTTCTTTTTTTTTTTCTTCAGAACAATTACTCAGGTCTCTGCTTCTACTGCTTATTGCTGGGACCTCCCATCTGCTTCTTTCAAGTATTAACCATATCTGCTAAAGAATTTCTCTTCCAAAGTTTTCCTTTCCCCCACATCTTCAGCATCTCTGAGGAGTAATTTTTCCCTTCCGGTAGGATCAGGACATCACACCTGACACCACATTCCAAAAATTTTATTGATTTTCATGGACTCTCACAACTTCAAGTGTCATCATCATGCCAGTGACTCTTACACCCAGTTGTGCATTCACTCCTTAACCATTTCATTCAGTTCCAATTCCACCTGCAGTTAAAGTCTCCACCAGAGATTTAAATCTGTTTAAATTGAAGCTTGTTGCCTCTCAAGCCCTACTTCCTCTAATTACCTCCAGCCTTCCTACACTTCAAGTCCATAAACTAACATATGACTCTAACAATGCCTTATGCACCACAGTTGCACCCAATAGTTGGAATTCCTTTGCATAAAACGTGAAGAATGTTCATCACCCCATTCTGATCTTACTCTTGACCAGATCCTTTGCTACATCCTCATTTAGCAAATAGTTCTGCTCACACTGTTACCTCTCTATCCTTCAATTCATGTATTTCATCTGCTAAAAAATCCTTCCCTTACACAGTACTTTGGAGGCTCTGGATCTTCCAGGATTTCCACAGCCAGCAAGCCTATGAGTTCACGACCATACAGCTGCAGGACCTGCACTTTGTTACTGGAAAGGAGAAGGAGGATAGTCTTCAGGTAATGATGTAACCACCTCTTAGAAGAATCTCATAACACAAGCATTCCTCTGAAAACACACTGAAGGTTGGGCTAAATCTGAATATCATCACCTCAACACTCCCAAAAAGTTACCCACACAAAAGTATTATGGTTCTGATCTTACAAATTTTGGAGAAAACACCTGTAGCTTAGAGTTTATTATAATGCAGACTGCATAAAACTGAACTCTACAGCAGGCGGGGAGGGAGAAGCACAGTCAAGTCCTGTGAAGTGAAATCCTGTTTGCGCATGAAAGCCGGGAACTTGATGTTCTCACTACAGACTAAGAGCAATAAAAACAGCTTTCTGAGCCATTAATTTCTGCACAGCTGATTTCTACTAAACAATGCTCATTATTGAAAGAATCCTAAAAAAAAAAAAAAACATGCCAGGCTGTTCCAGTGAGGAGGCTGGCACTCCGAATATTTAGACTGAGCTAACAGTGACATCAGTGCTACCACTGCTTTAATCCCTATGGCTACTAAATGTCAAACATTTTCATTGTATTTAAAGACCTTGTGATTACGCACAATGAGATTAAGTTACAAAATAAGACAAACTGCAAGGCACAGCGAGCACAGCACTCCGGTTGCCCAAGACTGCAATAATGGCAAGTTCTCCAAGCAGCATCTATCAGAAACTGCAATGAATTTTCCACAGCCGAAGCGTGGCATTTTTAGCATTTGTTATTTTTAAGCACTGTGAAAACTCCCCTCTTCAGACCTTCCATAACTCAGTGAAGTTATGCATACAGTGTGTGTACTGCTGCCCTACTCAAATCTAAACTTCTAAACCGGTTGTAGTGTTGAGTATAGTGGGGTGGGGTGGGAGAGGGGAGAAAGGTGAAAAGATCAAGTGTCACTGCCATCAACAGGCACAAAGTCCAGTGGAAACTGAGCAACAGGCCATATATTTATTATTGACAAAAGACACCCATGTAATATTAATTCCATCTACTTTAGAGAAGGAAATGCATCGAATTATAGTCAACACAGAAGAAGGAACTGTCCTAACACGTAAACATGATAATGTGGTAAACTATTTAAAGTAGGATAAACTTTCGTAGCATTCTTTAGCATTTTCATAATCTGTTTGGCAGTCTATTACTACAGCAGTCAACAGGCCAACACATGTTTCTAAAATAAATACCTAATTATAATTTTGTCATTCCAAGTGGCTCATATCAACTACACTGAGCTAGGGCAGTGCTAAGTGCAAGAAAGCTCATTGGTTCTCACATTGTATACACAAGACATTCCTGAAGAAAAAAAAATTAAACTCAGTAATCCTATTTATTCCTTATCTGGGGGAGACGGAATGAAACTAAAATAAAATTATCATGAAATATACAAATACTGAAGGCATGTTGTCTCACAACTAGAGAAACTCTGATTTTCAAGAATGAGGACACAAATATAGTAGAATATTGAAAAACTACTAATTCTGAGAATTTCAATAAATATATATATATACGAGCTCATACAGTTCAAGACTACATAAATGACCTAATCAATCTTCTGTCTTTAAGATCTTCCCACACTGACTCATTCCTAAGCAGCTTTGTCTTCATTGTGTCTTATTAGCAAGCACTGATTCAAAGCTCTCAAATACAAGATTTTTCATTTCTAAAGTTAGCATCAAGTGTGACTTCAGATCTCTGGTACTCTGAATACTTGTAGGCAAGTGGGATTGACTGCAACCATCAGTTTTTACCCAAGCAACAAAAGTTTCACACTACAGAGTAAGAAAGTTCAAGACCAGGGAGCTCTTAACAGAATCTTAAGTAACTTAACATCTCCCTACAGAAAGATGGGGGAGGCAGGCGTGAGTGGGGGAATTATCTACATACGCACACACATTTATATATAATTATGTGTATGTACACATACATCGCTGGTTTAAGAACAAACGTGGATTACAGCACACTAATTAACTGGGTTACCCGTACCAGAAGTGACCTGATTAAGTCAGAGTTCTAATCTTTTGGTGGGGGTGGGGAAGGCCTGTTTAAATAAAAAAAATAAAGACTGAGAGAAACTGCTTTACTAAGGACAAAGGCCATCAATGCTCAGTTTTAGCCTGAAGTAGGAGTACACCATTCCTGAGATTCTTCCATACTAATTAACAAACTCGTATGTTTTGAGTTTTGATCCAGAGTAAAGTTGTGAGAAGCAGAATTGGCAAGGCTAACTCATTAAAAGTCTACAAATAAAATAACCAAGCCAGAAATCAGACTCCCTGAAAACCTTAAGTGTAACATTTCAAAACTATTAAACCCACCAGTACACCAATTTACAGCTCTTACGCTATCTATGCACACTTAAGAAAAACTGACAGTAACTAGCACTATTATTTCAACAAGCCAAGTAGTGAGCAGTTACAGCAGTAGGCTCCTTTCTTCTGAAAGAAAATATAACCCAATTTCAGTATCATATCAAAACAACCATAGTAAAGAAGGAACAATAGTGTTTCCGTAGCACTCAATAACAGGATAATGTAAATGGAATTAATTCCCAAAGCACAGTAATCTTGCAAGGACTAGAGCTATACATATCAACTGTTCGGATTTCAGTAAGTTCATCCTGAGAGAAGACATTTTTACTTAATCTGAAATTATTAGGAATAAATCTCAAAACAGCAGCAAGCAATTATGTCAATAATGAAAGAAAACAAACTACACACCAGGGCCATTTTTTAGCTTACCTGTGCTTGTTCCGTGGAACTACTACTGAGTTCATCTCCAGACTCCGAATCTTGGTGAATTTTTTCTGAGCCTTCTCCTGCTGAATCACAAGATTGTTCATGCAAAAAGCTGGTCTTCTCTATTTCCAAGAACTCTGGGCATGGGAAGTGACCCATGGAGATGGTTCTAAACTGATTGGAAACCTTGGGAGATTGCAACTCATTGTTAAGTTTTCCATTGTTTTGGGTAAGGTCCAGACTCAAACCAAGAGTCTGACATGGGGTACTGTTTGGTCCCAGATTCTGATTGGCATCTCGAACTAAGCAAGACACTTGAACTGGAGAAGATTTTCCGAAACTAGAAAGCTCTGGTGACTTATTCACATTTTCTGTTGATCTCTGTAATCCATGTGTCACCTTCAAAGTGTTATTTGGCAGCATGCTTGTCTGCTTAACAGGTGGCATCAGTGCTTTTCGGGGTATTTCCTTCACATACTGTGCTGGCACATAAAACGGTTTGGAATTTTCATCTCTTTTGACCTGCCACCAATCATCATTAGTCTTTTTCACCAAGATGTATTTCTCCCCTTGCTTAATCACAATTTTCTTGTCCTTGGCCTCATACTCATAGTCGTACTCCACTTGAATGTACAATTGTCCTGGAAGGATCTTCCCACCTTTATCAGCCATTTCTGTTTGAAAAGATTTCACCTTTTCAGGCAAAAGGTAAGCGACATTCTGTTCCAGTGTTATTTTCCCATTAATAGTCAGAGCTGTAAGAAAAAAAGAATATATAAAATAAAGTGGTTGTTTAAGAGAACTTTAGGGAAAAATAACTTCAAAAATAATCCTGCCTATGTCAGTCTTAGATTAATTAATTGATGGAAAAATGTAGTATTTTCAGGTCCCTTTCGTTGTGATGAAACAAAATCAGTAGAATAGCAGTCACCAATTTAACTCTCCCACTCACACAAGTCTCCTGCTATCAAGTGGTTCATTAAGCCTGTTATTTATTTTACTAAAAAACACCAATTGATCATCAGGGGTTTGGTAGGGGGGACTGGTCTGAGTCAATCTCTTGCGTACACATAGGCTTAATTTCTTCAGTGTTACTGCACTGGTTTTAATTAAAATAGCCAAAAAAAGACTTGACTTTTTTTTTTTTTCCTCTTTCAGTTCAAGAGTCCCTTCAGAGTATCCAATATTCCTTACAGAATCCCTTAAATCTCCCCCCAGCGACACACCCCAGTCAGGAGGTTCAGCATGGGCTGGCAATCCCTGACCCGCACATGTTGCAGGCCCCAGAGAGCCTGCTCACCTTTTCCTCACTGGAGCAGGAGATGACCGGGGGGCTACATGACCCACACTGCCCAAGGCTGCAGGTCACACTGCCTTTTAAACAAGTGGTATAACCACTTTTTTCATTTGTTTATCTAAATTGCTACTATGACTTCAACATCCAGAACCACGGTAGTATTAGATAAAAGTATTGGACATTTTCGAGATATTTTGATAGCAGTGGTTCAAATTCTGTATATTAACTTTGCCCTTAAGAGAGCTTTTTGTGGTATTTATCTCACAGAAGACCTCATCTAACCAAATGTTTGAGGGTTAAAACTGGAAACGCAAACAAAAACCTCAGAAGTAATAAAACAGGACTATGAACCAAAACCAAAATGGATAATAAAAGAAAGGAAAATAATACATGAAAATTTTGAAAAGTACTTTCACCATTTTATAATCCAGACAACTGCATCCACATCCAGGAATTACAAGTCATCTCTATTTAATCACGTAGCATCAATGCCAGAATTCATGAGTGGATGAGCACAAGTCTTGCCAATAACACTGAACACAACATAGTAAGTTAACATGAAAGATATGATTTTTAATCTTGAAAAACAAAGCATGTAAGTAAACAGGAAGACCTCTAGCATTCACACAGAATGTAAGAAAAGTCAAGTAAAATGTTGCCACCTTTAATCTTATAAAGATTAATTTAAAAATAAAAATATGTATTTGTTAAAGTTTCATGAAAGAGAAAAGTTATGTAGAAACTTGAAGCTCTGCAAGTTAAGACTGTGATGAGATTTGTAGCATTTATCCTGCCACAGAGTGGAACTAATGCAATTCCATGCAGGCACACACTTGCAGAAGGAACTCAGTTCCTTAACAGGACTGAGGACAGAAATAACAAAAAAAGAACTTTTGGGGAGAGCTAGAGCAGAACTCACCAAAAGTTCAATTTTCTTTTGCCATTTCTGTTGTGCGATCTGAGTCTTGAAAAAAAATATATTTGCAATGTAACTTAGAAGAAAAAGTAGAAGGTAAAAAAGCTAAAGTATGATGCCAAGACAGAAGTGCCCATCTGTAATCTGTGTCTTTCTCTCTCCTGCACTCCATTATCTTTTATGTCCTACAGGTAACTAGAAAGTCACCATCATTTACAAGACTCTAACCGGAATCACAAAATCAGATTTACAATTTAAACGAGGATTTGGCAGAAGGAATGATGGTATCATATTCAACACAGCAGACAATGGGAACACAACACAGTAGAAAAGAATGCCAGGATTCTGGTGTTTACCAAAAAATGGTAGGTTGATGTTCACATTATTACAGTCTATTTGCAGCCTCGGTACAAAACAACTTGCTTGCCTGCTGCTCTTCATAAATAGGTGTTTTTAAGTGCAGATCTGCAGTTGTTTAGCAACAGTAGCAGAAGGTAAATATGAACAAATTGCAGCCATGCCCACTATTCTCCAAGTTTCAGAAGCTCTGCCTTACAAATGTTATTTTTTTCTTATTACTAAACCGGACTCCTTCCAACATTTCTTCAAAGTAGCTACGGATCCCTTTCATGACTTCCAGGCCATATACCAGAAAAATGCAAGTCTTACCAAGTTGCAGTCTACCTTGAAGATCTGTTACCTCAAAACTTGAAACAGAGAAACAGTGAATGGGTCATTGTCCTTTCTCCCACACAGAAACCAAAAAGACAACATAAGCCTCTGATTTCCCACAGGGCTAACAAGTGTTTTTCATTTCTCTTTTGCCACTTTCATATGACTATTTATTGAGAATGCACAATTAAAATTTTTACAAGACAGAGAGGCTGAACAAGTTGCATTTTATGTTTAAAAAAACACACCAAAAATTTGAGAAATACAAATTAAATAAAACAGAGCTGCTACAAAAATAGCTCTATCCACTTTTGAAATCTGTTTTATAGCTCCATCCTTTTCCAAAACAACAACAAAAAAGAAACAACAAAAATAAGCAGCACAATTTTTGTTCTTTCATCCAAGCTGCAAAATTATCAAGTCAATAGCAAACATTTTGTAAATTTGAATATACAACCAAAAAGAGACTATGTTCTGTGTTTGGCCAGAACACTAAAGCAGTTTTACAAACAGATCATGTCACGAGGATCAGTAAGGCTCTAATTCTCCTCCTCAGCCTAGAGAAGCAAGAGATACCTGTGGTATAGATAGGAAACTAACCCTGTAGGTCTGCAAACAACTACTATGGCCTTGATTTCACAAATCCAAATGCATTAACTTTTATTTTGCTTGAATTGTTTTGATGCAGCTGTTAGGTCACATGTACTCCATGTGCAGCCCAGAGGATGGTTAACTGTCCCTTCATGATGACATCTCAGAGAACATGGGTTAAAGAGCCATGGAAACCTTGGCCAAAGCTCTCCTGTAAGGGGCTCACAATGATGCAAGTGTGAACACACAATATTGACATTTAGAGTTCTGACTTCATTGTGCTACTAATCAACAACTGAAGTGACATGGCTGGTCAGACCTTTTATCCTCAATGTAGTTTTTTTTCTTTACCATTACCTGTAACGCTGGATGGCACCCACTCTAGTAAAGAAGGTTGAAGAACCCTAATTAGAGGATGATAAGCATTGAAAATCATTTACTTCCACAGAGAACATATGTAAGCTTTAATACCTTAAATAAATAATACAGTCTCAACATCTGATTAAGAGATTAATAACAACAAATGGCCTCACTGGCAACATAGACCTAAAAAAACTTATTCATGAACACAAAAGAACAGGTGCAGGCCTCACTTTTCTTCTGGTGAGGAAAATCACTCCAGGGTGGCTAAAGCTGGCCACATCTCCAGTGGACACACAAACCACCCTTTCATGGAGCACTCACACTGTCCTGCGGGAGAGCCCACGCACAGCACCGGGTGCAGCAGCCCGGCCACGCTCGGGAAGCGAGAGGCAGAAATCCCTTCGGACTCCGACTGCCGATGGAACTGTTCCCATCTCTTACTCAGCTAAGGCTGAGTAAGGCTGGCAGCCCTCGGTGTTCGCAGAGGTCAGCCCCTCCCTCCCTCCACCCCTCCGCCCGCGGGCGCCGCCGCGCCCTTGCCCAGGGGAGGCACAGTCCGCTGGGCTCGCCTCCTCCCGGGATGGCACAGCCCGCTGGGCTCGGCTCCTCCCGGGCCAGGGGAGGCACAGCCCGCTGGGCTCGGCTCCTCCCGGGATGGCACAGCCCGCTGGGCTCGGCTCCTCCCGGGCCAGGGGCGGCACAGCCCGCTGGGCTCGCCTCCTCCCGGGATGGCACAGCCCGCTGGGCTCGCCTCCTCCCGGGCCAGGGGCGGCAGAGCCCGCTCCGCACTCAGAGCCCGGAGGGAGCTCTCCCCACAAGCAGGTGCATACGTAGCAGCAGGGGTTTTGCATGCAAACACTTGCCTCTAGCCAGTTTTATGCACATCCCCAACAAAAGGAGACCGTTTTTATCCATGGTGATGTGACAGCCGATGTCACAGCTTCAGCCACCCTCACACAGGCAGGGTTCAGAGAGCTGTAGGTCTGCAGAGAGGAGAGCCTTTCCTAGGGCAACCTAAACCCTGCAGCAGCACCCTCACCTCCTTACAGCATCCAGTCTTAACTGCAGAATGATGCTCACTTGAACACCTTGAAACACAATACCATGTTTCATTCAATACCATTTACATAAGATACACAGAATCAGAAGTATGATCATATATGATACATATATAATATGCTCATATAGCATATTAGATATGATCACCCCTAACTTCGGCAGTATCCTAGAACTAAAGACTTCCTGTCACCCAAAAAAAAAAATAAAAAAAAATCAGGATTTACACAATAAGTGTTTCATACTCATCTTTTGAAATGATCAGGCACAGATCTGATCATTTCCTTCTGATCTGCCAGAACCAGGTAACTGACTTGAGAAATACTAAAAATACTTTGTGCTGTTTCTTTTATTTTCCTCTAGAGAATTGCTACTTACTTTATAACACAAGCAGATGATAAGTTGTTAAAAATGCCACTATTAACCAATCACCTTAAGTTTCTTTGTGTGACCTTGTTCACAGTGTCCTACAAAGCAGCAGCAGTTGACTTGTGTAATCTTTTTCCATTTTCAGCAACAAACTTCGCTCACTACTGAAATGAACCCTTCCACAGTGCCGATACAGAAATAAACTCAATTACCGAGGCTAAATTAAGATAAATTCTTAACAGTTCAGGCCAGATGAGATACCCTGGCTGCAGCTCAACAGATTCCGCGATTCTGCTTCTCCCTGGGCAGTTTTCCTAAGAGTTCAGGCTGTACTCTGCACAGCCACTGCCTGGGAGACTAGTCCCACAGTAGCCTTGTCCGAATTCAACCCTACTCATACCTTTCTTCCCAAGGGGCACCAGTCCTTGTCCAGCACACCTGACTCCTCACCCAGTATTTTCACGCAGACCAGCCCTCACCGGTGCCTCTAAGAGCCATCTGTAAAGTGTTCCTCTAGAGCATGCAAAAGTTGTACAAGAATAGATGCAAATATGCAAATGAAAACAACACATATGACCGAAACATAGACAACTTGCAACCTCTGTGGAAACAAGCACAGTCCTTCGCTGGTTCCTCAAGGACTATTAACATAGTTAGAAATGGAGCACTCCTTGGAAGTAAGCTACCTTCGCGGAGCTCACACGTCCCTAAACACGAACGGCATCACAAGCAACCATTTAATAACTGCCTGTGACTCAGAGCATTGAAGAAGCGATGCATTTTGAACAGCTGTCAGGACAACTTTCCAGCCGGGCTGTAGCACCGGCAGCTCCGCGAGCTCCCCCGACCCCGCTCGCAGGTCGGCGACGGCTTTTGTTAAGTTGTTGACTCCAGGGGCCGGCNAGGCCCCGCCGCGCCCCTCGCCGCTCTCCTCCTCCCCATCCCTCCGCGGCGCGGCACAGCCGCTCACCTGCAGCCCCAGGCTCCGGGCCCCGCCGCAGCTCCTGCACCCGCCGCGGCCCCGCCGAGTGTGGGCTCCGGGCACGGCGGCGTCNCAGGTAACTGACTTGAGAAATACTAAAAATACTTTGTGCTGTTTCTTTTATTTTCCTCTAGAGAATTGCTACTTACTTTATAACACAAGCAGATGATAAGTTGTTAAAAATGCCACTATTAACCAATCACCTTAAGTTTCTTTGTGTGACCTTGTTCACAGTGTCCTACAAAGCAGCAGCAGTTGACTTGTGTAATCTTTTTCCATTTTCAGCAACAAACTTCGCTCACTACTGAAATGAACCCTTCCACAGTGCCGATACAGAAATAAACTCAATTACCGAGGCTAAATTAAGATAAATTCTTAACAGTTCAGGCCAGATGAGATACCCTGGCTGCAGCTCAACAGATTCCGCGATTCTGCTTCTCCCTGGGCAGTTTTCCTAAGAGTTCAGGCTGTACTCTGCACAGCCACTGCCTGGGAGACTAGTCCCACAGTAGCCTTGTCCGAATTCAACCCTACTCATACCTTTCTTCCCAAGGGGCACCAGTCCTTGTCCAGCACACCTGACTCCTCACCCAGTATTTTCACGCAGACCAGCCCTCACCGGTGCCTCTAAGAGCCATCTGTAAAGTGTTCCTCTAGAGCATGCAAAAGTTGTACAAGAATAGATGCAAATATGCAAATGAAAACAACACATATGACCGAAACATAGACAACTTGCAACCTCTGTGGAAACAAGCACAGTCCTTCGCTGGTTCCTCAAGGACTATTAACATAGTTAGAAATGGAGCACTCCTTGGAAGTAAGCTACCTTCGCGGAGCTCACACGTCCCTAAACACGAACGGCATCACAAGCAACCATTTAATAACTGCCTGTGACTCAGAGCATTGAAGAAGCGATGCATTTTGAACAGCTGTCAGGACAACTTTCCAGCCGGGCTGTAGCACCGGCAGCTCCGCGAGCTCCCCCGACCCCGCTCGCAGGTCGGCGACGGCTTTTGTTAAGTTGTTGACTCCAGGGGCCGGCTATAAATAGGGCGGCACACCCGCACCGACCCGCCCGCCCGGAGCTGCCGTGCTCAGGTTCACCCAAGGGCGCCGGACCCCCGGGGAGGGCGGCGGGGCGGCCCTGCCCGCCTTTGTCTCCCGCAGGTGAGCGAGCACCGCCCCCCGGCCAGGGCGGCCCTGCCCGCCGCCCCGGCACGGCGGGCCCCGCGGCAGCGCCCAGGTGCGGGGCTGCCTCCCGGCGCTCCCCGCACCGCCGGC
>VWZG01007664.1:531257-543182 GCA_013396735.1 Grallaria varia
CGCCCGCACCCCGAGCCCGGCTGGGGACCGAGGGGACCGCCCGCACCCCGAGCCCGGCTGGGAGCCGTGGGGTCCGCCCGCACCCCGAACTGGGGACCCTCGGGACGGCCGGGACCGCCCGCACCCCAGCCCCGGGGACCGCCACCTGCCCCCCGCCTGCCCTGCCGTGGGCTGCCGCAGGGATGCCATCGCCTCCGGATTCACATGGCGGTGTGAACCGTCTGGGCCTTTCTGTCCCCGCTGAGGACACCTGATGGGAAACAAAACCTACACCGCTTCCTCGCTGCTCTGAGTGTTTAACGGCTGATATCCGAAGAAAGCCCATTTTTTAAACAGTCTGCCCAAAAAGAAATAATTAGTCCTTGTCAGTTATACCGTGTCATTTACAACTTACCTTGTGTCTCTTACTATATTAGTAAAAGTCTTCAAACGTTGTTTGGGAATATTTAGGTGGCCTTCACAACATTTTGAAATTGTGAGTAATCTTATCCTTCTCCTTTGAAATATGGTATCTAGTTCTCTTGGTTGCAAAGATAACCTTGAAAGCATGGGCTGACTGTAACTGATACAGCAGTATCTGAATGAATCTGCAAACAACCTGAAACAATGGCGCAGAGACATGTAAACTCTCTGCACTCTATTAATATAATGAAGGGTAATGCCAGCCGAACTTTTTCTTTGATTATTTTGACACACAGAAGAAGGAAGGAGACAGTAAAATCATCAGAAGGTGGAAAGAACAGGTTTGCTGAGGGAAGGAAATGCAATGGCAAAAGATCGGTGGAGTTCCAGCAAGAGAGAGAGAGAAACAGACTCTTACTGAGCAAAAGATAAAAATAGCGTCAATAGGTGTAATTGAATATGTGGGCAGATTTTCATATTGAATCTCAATTCATATTGAATTTCCAGTATTGATACTTCCTTGATGTCTCATATCAGGCGTTATGTGACAAACATGCAAGACAAACAGCAAACACTATAAATACCTTGTAGCTTTGCTTCTGTGTATCTTAGACTGAATACGTGAGAGCATGTCCCCTAGACACCAAGGATCATTTGACTTTGGGCTGCCTGTTCACAAAACACCATTATTAAAATTCTGTTGATGTTGTAGGGCTGATACCACTGTCACTCGTACTCATTCAGCAGTTATTCACAGTCTCTAAAAAAACAGACTGGAGACCAGCATTTCTATTGCCAGGGAAACAACACCTTGTATATAGGTGTTTATTTATCATTAAAAGGCAAAAGAAACATGTAAAAGGACAATAGTTTTGTATTCATACTTACTCTTTTGTGAATTACATATACATGAAAAAGATGAAGACTAATTCAGGGTAGAATGCTTGGTTGGATGTTTTTGTCTAGTAGTATTCTATCTGTATGCCCAGTTTTGTGGTAAAAGAATAATATACTTGTGACACTTGGGTGTTTCTGAGCAAGCTGACTGCTTTTTACCTACTGACACGCCTGAGGTATATATAAAAGCATCTCAAAAATCAGTCATAGTAACCACATTGTAATTATCCTTCCGTGCTGCCAAGGCTTTACTAGAGTGCTGCAGGATATGACATTAGTGATTCAGGCTGAGGCACTCTTCCCTCTGAGTCAGTGTTAAACCAATGGTCCCACATAGTATCAACATACATAACAGAGCTGAGGGTGCCAGAAGATACGTAGTTTTGAGTCCCTGCCCAAGTGCAGTCATGAAAGATTCTACATCACAAATAAACTGTCCAGCCCAAGTTCCAATTTTAGTATCTGTTGCATTTTCTGCCTATGAAGGATTTCTCCACCATTTCACTGGAGTAGAAAAAGCTGAAGTTCACAATCACTGTGACTTGTTGCAGTTGGAGATGTAGGAAGGCTATCATACTGACACCTCAGATGAGACTATATGTTAGTTGGAAACATTCAATAATCATATTGACCTCACAAATCTCAGACTGAAAGAACTGCCACCTATAATTTCTTTATGTAGTATATGTGAGCTATGGTAGAAACTACAGGACTCAAATCACGTATCTGTTATGTACTATATCATAACTTGCACACTATTTATAAACTGATTCCTTATGAAAAGTCAGTGTTTGAACTGTGTCTGTCTGTTCTGTTACGCTAGACTTGCAAAACCTTTGTCCAAATTTAACTATATTTGCCAAAAGGGAGTTGCCTCAAAGGTAGGTAAGCTCCCACTAGTTCTGTAAAAGCAGTCAACCATACAAAGGTGGAGAAGAAGACACGTAAGAAAGTGACATTGTAAATGCTGGACTTGTGGAGAAAAAGTTGATATATGCATTCTATCATAAAATACAAATACACAGAAAACAAGCTTCATAGTTCTGAAAATCCAGTCTTGGAAAAATCCATTTCTGGTGTTTGAATTTGATGTAGAAATGTTGCTTTCCTTCCTTAGATTCAAAGTTCTGATGCACCAGAGTTTTATGTCTAAAAAGATGAGGCTATTAATTTTGAAGGGCAAATTCCCATTTGACTTTTTTCTATTTTTTTCCATCTGAGTCTATTTCAAATCTTTGCAAGTTCAGCTGTCCATTATTTTATGCCTCAGTTGCAGTAATTCTAGATGTGTGTCATGTTTTAATTAATTTGAAATGCATATATGAGAGTGGCTGTTGCCACCCTACTACTCACAGTGCCAGGACTGATGTTAGGTAACCAGCAGAAATGTGCTGCTTGAAACATGATCAGTATTAAATCGGGGTTGTTTATTCATTGTTTGCCACCCTTCCTCACCAAACAGACTAATCTCATTATGAGCTGTGTTGATTCTTTCTTTCAGAAATGACCGAGAAGGCAAATACAGAAAGCTTTGTCACGTCTAACAGGCAGATACTGCAAATATCCACCTTGCTCATTTTACTGTTTCCTTGGGTTTTCACTCTTTTTTAGAGATTTTTCCTCTGTTTGGTCTTATAAACCTGGTAATGATATGCACTAGAGAAACCATTCTGAATTTAGGCAAATGCATTTAATGTAGCAAACAGTTCTGATATAAATAGAAAGTATTTTTATTTTGCTTCTAATACTATTTTCAAATGTATTTTATTAAATGGCTCAACTTTCCTGATATAAAGCACATTACCTGTGTCATCTCCTGTCTACTCTGCTCCTACTCAGTTTTTTTACAGCTTCCAGCCTCTCACCTCTATCTAAAAATACTCTTACCACCCACACATAGACATACAATCAATCCCTGCTTTCTGTTCTTTCTCAGTACTACAAAAGCACTTTTTCACAAAGTGCAGGTGCTGTGGGCTTTTTGCATGAACTTGTCAATTTAATCCCTGTCTCCTGACTCAACTAACAGATGAGCCATTTTTATTTATATAACTGTGCATTATAAAGAAAATCAATTGACGATGGAACAGCTAAAGTAAAGAATATAGAAACAGAAACTCAGGTTCCTCAGAAGTTCAGTGAAGAACTTCTTTTACCATGACACTACAAAGGAATGTTCTCTGCCTTAAGGAGGAACTTTAATCCACAGTTCAGAGAATATTTGTTTTACTGTGAAAAATCAGCGAGGAATTTGTAAAATTTTTCCATTTTGCCAGCAGATTATTCTTGCAAATCGTATTATCCAGAGTGGACAGTGGCCAACACATGTTTTTTCACTTTGCTCTGTTTATTAGCCCCATGGCCATTGTGGTGGTCAGTATTCACATCTCAGATCATCCAAGGGAAGCTGTAACAAAAATTCAGACATGCTTATTGTCTGCATTAGCAGCCTCAGTTTGCAAGTAAAGGACAATTTTTTACAACTATCTGATTGTCAGCACTACTAAAGAACAAACTGGGATTTGTTTTGGTCAAACTGATCCTTTAATTCTGCTCTTGCCAAGACCTGGCTCACTACTTACCCTAGAAGTTAAACTGTTTATCGCTTTTCTCAAGTATAGTGCTACAAACTGTATCACTTCTATGTTGTGCATGAAAAAACACCTCTGAGTCACAGCACAGAGTTAAAAGTAGAGAAAAGTATTGAGTAATTTTCTGACAGAATACCTAAAGCTTACAGTGGGTGGAGGGGTTCATTTCTTTGCACTACCTTGACTTCACACCTTTGCCTAAACTAAATCTTAGTCAGCTCTGCAAGGCTAGTTGTGTCTTCATCACACCATGGTTTGAGCTAACGGGCAAAGCACACAAAAGGCACAATTAGTCCTTTAAACAACGATATCTCTTTCCTGGCATAAACCTAAAACAATAAATGCTGATATTCAAAAAGCACAATGTAAATGTCCATTTATACCTTGGAGAATTAAGGAGAGTCCTGCTTCAGTGTCTTTAATTTCTAAGTATGTTAATTTTTGTCTAGTGAAGAGGAAAGAAATTAGTTTGTGAACCACTGATAAGCAGACTAGAAGTAAAAATATCACATAGCTGTGCACAAAGAATTAAATAAAACCTTGTGTGTTAAATTTTTTTTTTTTTTCATTTTTAAGTTCATTTTATCATACTGCACCAAATTCAGGCTTAGGGAAGATACACAAAGAAGTTTCTGGCTCCCCAAATCACACAGGTTCCGAATCTGCTCCAGTGCAAGGGCCCGGCATGACTTGGTAGACAACCCAGTTGCTGATGAGCGCTCTGAAACTGGAAGCTCCAACTCATACCAAGAGTTGCTAGACCCATGCAACCCCAGAGGCTTCTCAAGGTCCAGTGAAGTTTCCAGGGGACAAAGTGAAGTTACGTGAGATTGTCTGGTAATACTGAATTTATTTATGAGGAGCAGCAGAAACTGGTAGACTGGATGGGGGTCACCTCAGCTTAACAGGCATAGCTAAAAGTCAGGGGAGAGGGTCATCCTGCCCAGTTTTTTTTGGGTGTCTGTTAGTGTGTATCTGCATCAAAGAGAGGTGTCAGAGCTCCCTTCAGACATCTATTTGTTACAGTGAAAGGAGCCGGAGAGTAATTCATCTCTTTTTAAAGTAGGTGTCCGTATGTGATCAGAGCAAGTACACTCTAGAGGCTATTCAGGTACTTAAACAGTGGAAATCACTATCACTGGAATTGGTGAATACCAAAAGTTTTCATGTTCAAAGAGAAGTAGATAAATTCATGAGAAAAAAAAAAAAAGAGTGACTTAGATTTTAATTTTCAGCTGCCTAAAATTTAATCCTACTTATCACCTGAAAAATACACATGCATGTGTTATTTTTCAGTTTTTCTCTGAAGTCTTTTGTTATACAAGCATGATATTTTTCTCTTAAAGATATTGCTTGGTCACCATGGAGTTGGTCTTGTAGGAAACTGAGCTAGACAGCAATTCCTGGTGGAAGAGTTTTCACTTTATGAATCCCAGTGATTCAGAAAAATATTTCATCTGGTAACTGTGATGGTTAACTTAGTAAATATTCTTGCAGATCACAGTCTAAAGCTACAGCCTTGCTGGTAAACAAATGGGGCCACCCAGCATGTTAAACTGTCAGCATGCTCCCTGGCATGTTTTTGGCCCATGGCTTTGGCCAAACCAAATAACTCCATGTTCAAGCAACTTGAGAATTAGCACGTGCCAGAGACTGTTCCCATTAGGCCCTTTGGATGCATCCACTCTGGCTTTGAGGGTGGAAGAGTTTAACTGATGGATGCTGCCAGTTCACTCTGGCCAGACGACAGCCTTAGCCCATTCTATTTACTGGTGCAGGCACAGCTTTAGTGTCCAGGGCTGTCTATGGGACTGGGTATGTGGCTGCTGCATAACATACTGCACGTGCAGGGTGGTTCTCCTGTTTGAGTGGTGAGTAGATGTGAGTTGGAAATTAGAAGGTATTTTCTACCCGCAATAGAAATAGTAACTACAATAGCCAGCAATAGCAAGGATAAAAAATACTTTTTTTTATCATTCAGCAGGGAAGAGATTTTTTTTTAAAACTCCTTGTCATAAAGCAGGGTGTAGATTTTGAATGGCTTCAGAGAGAGTACTACGATCAGAAAAAAACTTAACTCATTTCAGGATGTTGTTAGATACATTTAGAGAAAAGATGGGTTTTTGTTGCTATGTCCAAGGAAGGTCCCTGAATTCTCTAAGACTGTGCCTAAACTAGTGAGTTAAACAGGTCTCAGCATCTCTCAGACAGGCCTACCAACCCAGCCATAGAGTTCTTACTTTCAAAATCATGTGCTCTTATCTAAACTACCTATTGGGAAAGTCCAATCACAGGACACATGTGGTAGACAGCAAGCTGATCTCTGACCAAAACCATGGGAAGGATTGCTCTAACAATTTCACTGCATAGGTGGGTATAGATTATCAAGTTCCAGTACCTGTGACCATGTTTATTTGACTCATACAGATGCCCCCTTTTATTCTTCCTTCCCCAGTTCCTCTGTTTCATTATAGCCCCTGCACCAACTCTTCTCTATTTAATTCTGCTTCACAAAAGGAAAAAACCTTCAATCTTCCTGCGCCAATAGCTACTGCAGAGAGAGTCAGGTAGAAGGTCATGACATTTCCATGACAAGCTGTGTTTCTATCTTTACTTTCTGTATTTTGCTTCTAACAAAAAAAGTTATTTCAAGTCCCTGAGTGGGCTGGTATGAAGGAAACTATGTGCTGGCTCAGAGTTCTTAGTAATTTCAGTATATCATAGCCATTCTCAAGAAGTCACTGGAGTTCAGAGCTGAAACCCTTTCCAATCCTGTCACTCCTTCCTCAAATAGAGATATCTTCAGGAATCCAAGTCCACACTTTGTCTTATGTTTTCTTTCCTGCTGGTTTCTCTGGTGTTTTTCCTTGCACTTTCTGTTTGCTCAATTGTTTTCCACTGAAAACTGAAAAGAAACTCTTTTAAACTATTTCATTGCTCGAGGCTGGCGTAGGAATAATGCCATAGGTGGCACAGTCAATGCTGCTGTTAGTGCTGCTGTCTCACCTGCTTCTAGCCAGAAATGAGTCATTCCACTTTTTAACTAGAGAGGAAACCATGGAAGAAAGTGATAAAAGGGATTGGCTGGGTCTTTGTTATTTGCATCTGGTTTTTAAATAGTAAAGTAGAAGTTTCATTAGAAATAATAGAATTTTTTTGTACTTTGGCTGGACCAGCATAGGTTTATGCCCCAAGGTGATGTGAAGGATACCCTGGAACATTTCAGGTAGATCATAACTTGACTTTACAATTGCTCTGTGATAAAGAAAGGGAGAAATCAGAGACTGTGTTAGCTGTGACACTGCCATAGCTGTCGTCCAATGCCTTTTCCACCATCCTCAGCCATTCACTGGCTGACACTTCCTTAAAGTGTTCATGGAAACATCTTACTCTTATCAAATTCATTAAGTCAATCCCCACACTCTATTTTCATCAAAATCATTGATTCGTGTAATCACAGACTTAATTCAAAAAGTCAGTTTTCTATTTAATAAGTGCTAAACCTTTTAGAGGCTTATATCTCCTTTGAAGCCCATGAAATAAAAACCTGTGCACTATATGGGCATTTTAGCGAGTTCTAATTAGCTCAGCCCCTAATTAAAAAGTCTAGAAGCCCTGTGCATACTAGGTCATGACTTTACCAGTCCATAACGTGTTTGCTCCATCCGCTGTTTTGCATAACTAAGGGCACGATCTCTTCCTGCAGAGTGGGAAGAAATGTGGTGCAGCACCTGTCTGCCCAATGCCAGAGTGATGCTGTGTAGGATGCTGGTTTCGGTCAGGATGAAACTACGTCCTGCAAGGGAGGGGCCCCAGAGCAGCCACAACCAGCTGAGCCAAGATAAAAACTGTTAACACCCAGGCAGATTCACAAGGAAGCAGTGGCGGAGATGGAAGTACCCATTAAACTACTGATAAAAGAGTCCCTAGAAGGTGCTTTCAATTATGAAATAATAGCTCTGCCTTAGGGATGAATAAACTCCAAAGCCAAGTGAGAGGTGTTCACTGGCTCAGAGTTTTGTTAACATTATGTTTGCAATTAATGAAAAGGGAGGGAGAGTTCTCAGGCTTCCTGCCGAGACAAAAAAGGCAAGGCAGGGTGGGGGGAGGAAGCAAAATTAAAAACAGCCCCTGACTTGGGTCAAAACAAATTTAAATGTGATCATTTTTATAGCAAAACAAAGACCTTGTACCCTAGTTCAAAAGAAGCAGAAACTGGATTTGAAATCATGTTTATAATCTCTTCCAGATGAGCATCCTAACCATAAGGGTGACTCTGAATGGGCCACCTTCAGTGCCTCTGACTGCCACGGTTTTGGTGTGTGGAAAACATACGAGCGGGCATTTCAACAGAAGGTGTGAATGCTCCTCTGGCTGGAGCACTCCTTGAGGATGGACGATATCTGAAGCTCAGTCTCTCTGCAGTGAAGGTTTAATTATTAATGCTAAGTGGAACAGCAGCAACAGGATTGCAGGCACCCCGGAACTGCATGGCCATTAGTGGTGAAGGACTGAGAAAGGGGTGGTATAGGAGCTTTAAATCCCCTCAAGCAGACACCGAACCTCCATTTTTCATGCCAAGTGTGAATGTTCAAAGAGAGGTGTCCCCCTCCCCCCAGCACTGTGATGGGATTACTCCGACATCGCTTTTCCTTTGCTCTCCCTAGGCAGCATGCTTCAAATGAATCCAGATCAAATCTGATTTTTTGAATGAATGAGGCCATATTTGTTGTGATTTTGCTATTCAGTATCAAATATATAATCCGTTTCCACTCTTGTTTATTGGAAATTGCTTTGTGCTATTATAACCTCGTTTTCCTTGGGAAGGACAAATCAGAACAAAAGTTTCTAAGTGCACTTTTTTTGTAAAAAGAAAAGAAAAAAGAAGGGAACATTCAGTGATACTGGAATGTTACAAAGCAGAAATTGAGAAAGGTTTCACACAAACTAGAACGTGGAATGTATTACCAAAGTCTTTCACTGAGGCCAGGAGTGTAGCAAGATGAGAAAACAAAAGGCACTTCACACAGGTAGCTGTGGAACAGTGGCAGTCACAAATGCTCAGGTTTTACAGCAGAGACCAGCCTTTTGTCCCTCCCCATGGTGAATAGGAAATCAGGGCACGTTGTCTCCTTTGCTATTTCTCCAAAAGAGCTTGATTTTTTTTTTTAACTTTGAGAGACAGGACATAGGCACAAACAGACCTCTGAGCAGAGACCATGGGCCTATGTTTATGTGACTTTCTGTAACAAAAATTAGAATTTTCAGGTATTTAATCTTGACAAATGAAGGGTGTAAGTTATCACACAAAATCATCACTTTTAGACACAAACATGCACAATTCCCAAGGAAACATCCTTTATAGAATCCAGATTAATCAACCTGTGTTGATCTCTTCTGTTCCCTTGTTTATTTTGCTGAAACACAAGAAAGTTAAACAGGATTTCATTTGCTGTGACAAAAGCCAACCTCACGAGGAGGATGATTAATCATGAATCACAAGATAGAAATTCCTCCAGGGTATTTTCAGGAGCTGTGATATAGCCATTGACAAGATGGTATCAGGATTTTGTCCCAGTCTTTTTAAAGGTGCGTACTCTACGCTCACCACTTTGTGCCTGCAGTACTACAGGCTGCATTCATTTTTAGGTCACGCTTCAGTCACACCTTGGCATCCCATGTGTGACCAGCCACATCACCTGACAGATGGCAAGGTGGTACCTGGGTCACCTTTGAGCCCTACGGCCAAGATAGGTGAATAAAAACACATTTCTATTGCTGGAAAACTTAAAAAAGGAACAAAGGGAATGTGCAACCCGTCTCTCCTCTTTATTTAAAATCCCCCTCCAAGCAATTACAGATGAATTATGCACTCTTCCCCTCTCCTGTGTATGCACTTTCTCGCTGGCTAGATTTTAGTAATCTATTATTCATTACCTTGCTCTCTCTTCCCTGCTTTTCCCCTCTCCCCACACCGCAGGGATTTGGCCAGGCTGCTGGGGGGGCTCCTGCCCCAGCAATGTGCAGACCCCCACTCCACCCACTAACCCATTATGGGTTATTGCCATCTGCTGGAAAATCAGGGGGGACTGCCAAGGAAACTCATGGCAGTGCCAGGAAGTAAGGTCAGGCCCCTTCAATTTGGTGGATGATGTGGGGCTCATCACAGTACAAGTGGCATCTTTTGGGGTGTCGGGGAAACAAGCAACAGGATTATTCTACAGAACTGGGCTGTCAGGCAGGTTGGTAGGCTTGCTTTAAACTCGGATTTTTTCAGGCCATTTTGTTAAATATAAAAGAAGGCTTCTTTCTTCCAAGGGTTAATTGATGTCAAGCACAAGTGGGAAGACTCACATATAAAATTACCCTAAGCAAGCAGGTATTTTAGGCAGTAAGATCTTCAACACCTTGCAAAAACAAAAAAATCTACTCTGGAAATAGGGATGTACTCCAGTTTCAGGAGCTCCTGAAACTTTTCTGAGCCTCTGATAAAATTGCCCAGCTGGGCCAGATGGGGAGGGGGGGTGGAATCTACTGTATTTTGTAGGATCCCAGACAGATGACTGTCAATACACAAAAAGAAGCTTTTTTGCTTTCATATAATGTGTTGTTATGTTGTAGTTCAACTGCTGTCACTGTCAAAGGAAAATGAATTAAACTCTTAATGGGAGAGGAAATTACAGCTCCAATTTACTCTGTTACCTTTTATTCCTGACTGTACATTGCAGTAATTTAATAGCACCCAGATAGGTGCTTTTACGGACATATAGGGATTACTTTTTGTAGTTCTAAATCTTCTTTTACTTCTTTATTTGCAACTTCAAGTACCTTTTTAATTAGCTTGTCAGATAGCAAAAAGGCTAAGTAAGGTACTCAGGGGGTAAAAGTCTTGACCAAGGAAAATACAACGTAGAGGAGAGATGATCACATTTACTAGAAAAGGCTATGGTGTATCACAGAGACTTAGTTCCTATAATGGATAAAATTGCAAAACAATTCAAAATAATGCCATAAAAGATTTGAGAATCCAAGTACTTGTTCTGGAATAATTTCTAATTAAAATCACATGTTTAATCTTCATTTTAGTATCCTGAATGTTTGGCTTGATGTGAGTGCTGGGAAGTTCAGCACAATTACTAAGTGACAGATAGTGTTCAGATTAACATCCTAGGCTGAGGAAATCTGACAGTCATTTGTCTCCAGACAAATCATAGTCTGACAAGATGATGTGTTGATGACTCTGTATTTGATGTAAATTCTGCAATTTTTCATTCTGTGATTACACAGCAAGAGAAAGGCAACTGACCTTGTTGAAATCAATGCTGCCCGAAGTAGAACAAACCTTTGATTTGGTCAAAATGTTCTTGTGAATGCTGTTGAAACTTTGCTATACATTGATTTTTGAGCATCAAAAACATAAACCAAAAAACAGATCTGCAGAGGCTTGCAGTGTCTTCTCATGCTGGGCTTTTTTCACATATATTTCATTACTATATATTCTTATTAATTGACCATAGGATGAAATTATTATTTTATTATCCACATCCTGTGCTGGTGAATATAATGAAGGAAGTGAATTACTCAGAGTTGTTCACATTTACAATCTACGCTGCCATGAATTGCTAGTAATAAATACAACACAATAAAAGGTGGCTCCAGTGCTGAGGAATTAATACTACATAAAAGGAAAAAAAAAGTGATAGAGAGAAGAAGATGCCATGGGAACTGGACAGCCTTGATACTGCAACCATAGTGCATGACAAATAAACCCACGGCAAAGTGCTCAGAGCTGCAGGGGCGCACTACAGTTCCCCAATTCCCTCTTCTCAGGAAATCTACATCTCTGGGCACCACAAAAAGTACCACAGTTGAATGGCAGCATTTCTCTTACTGCTTGTTTTGGGGAATGCTTCACTGGAGTGCTTTATTGACTTTGACAAGAATTAATCAACTGGTGTACCAAAAACACACCAAGCCTATCCTGCTGGTGGTTCTTTTTTTTTTTTTTTTTTTTTTTTTTTTTTTTTTTTTTTAA
>VWZG01007664.1:543197-554749 GCA_013396735.1 Grallaria varia
TATAGTTATTGATTTTAGAAATGCTTTGGGTTAGGAGATAAGGGGATGTGATCCCTGTAGCTGATTCTCACAATTTTTTTTGGTGTTCATTTGATTTAGGATCTGGCTTGGCTGATGCAGACCACCGTGACATCGGGGCTGTGCACAGGCTTGTTTCTCTCTCTCTCCCTGCCCCCCAGCCCACAGGGTACCTTCCTTGGGCCCTCTTGCTGCATAAGAGAGTGGTTCTGTCCTCCCACATGGTGCCCAGGGCTGGAGAGGTGGCAGGTGCACTTCAACCCTCTTCCAGAGCAGAGTCAGGGGGTCTTCAAGCTCACTGTCCCATAGTGCCAAAAATCAGGAGGTGCTCAAGGAAAGACTTGGCTGAAGGGATGCTGGGGGCACCAGAGGAGGCTTAGCTTTCTGTGCAGGGAAGGGGAAGCTGCAGACAGAGCTGTGGTCACCTCCCGTCAGGGGTTTCTCCACCTCTGCCACACAAGAGACCACACAAGTTTCCATTCACTCCTCAACACGCAAGCCTCAGCAGCACAAGACTGCTGCAGGACATGGCTTTAAGACTTTTTGTTAACAGGTTTCCAGTTCAAAACCTGGAAGGTTTTATATAGCAGGGTAGAGATTTTTCTGTCAACTCTAATCCCAGCCGATGCCACGCCATAATCTCCTAATTATACTATGCAGTAGGATCAGTCTGTCTAATCCCTAATTATATCTTTGCTTGGAAAATGTTTTGTCTCACTTCTGTCTCCTCCGCACTGTCTCCACCTGCCCAAAGGATTCTCAGGGCTGCCAATAGGCAGATCTCAGCAGTTACTTCGAAGGAAACTGCAAATTTCCCCTCAAAAGAAATTCAGTTATCCCAAAATTGTTTGTAAACTTGACCCAAATAGTTATTTGTTGGGAAAAACAACAAACAAACAAACAAAACCATGACTAATTATTGGTGACATTTTTCCCCACTGTGGAGAGAGGATACTGCAGGATGCTTTTGGCCGCTCTCGCTTGGAGGCTCTTTCAGTTTGCACCACTGAAAAGCCCTCACCTGCAGGCATCAGCGACTCACATCCACGCCAAAGGAAACCTCACCCATCAGGGAGCATTTAGCCGAGAACAGCCATCACCCGGCTGTTCAGGAGAACATCCCTGAACAAGACATTATTTCTTGGTCAATTGGACACAGCAGCAACATTGTGGGTCAGCCTGTTGTCCTGACAGAGCTTTGTCATTCACCCAGTGCAGTGGGGGCACAGCTGCCCTCTGAGGGAGGGTTTGACAGCATGGTGCTGGCTGGCATCTTGAATGCGTAGGAACAGATCTGTGCATGGTGTTTCTCTCTCCCTTTTTTTTTTTTTCTTTTAAATAAATGCAAGGAAAGAAAGTGTTTTGCTTTGGGTCAGGTGGGACAGGTTTTGTGGACAAGGCTTTTTTTAGCTAAAAGAAACAACTGCAAATTTTACATACTGCTCATTCTGATAATTACTTCTTTGTTTCTATTATTAACATTTTGGTTCAGCTGCTGAAATGAAAAAAAATCAGTAATTTTCTCAAGCCAGTTCATAATGCTGGGATGGGGCAGTCTTCCTGTTCAGAATAATCATAATGTCAGTCTGGTTAGTATAGGCATCAGTTTAGATACCTGTGGAAAGACTGCAGGGAAAATAATATTTGGTTCTTCTTGAGTCCTGTATGGCTTCCATAAAATTAAAATCAGTGGCCTGTGGATCCAGCCTTACCAGCTGTAGCAGCTGGTAGAAGCTGCTTGATAATATTTCATGAGGATTCAAAGATTTAATTACAATTACTATATGAAAAAGATACAGAGTTAGATTAATCTCACATTATTAAAAGTGTGAACCATAAATATTGTAAAGGGACCATTAAGGGGTGGAAGGCTAAAACATATGATCCAGCAGTACCAGCAGGGCTTGGGGACAGGTTTGAAAGCAGCATTTAGTTCAAAATACTTTAGGAAAAACAGTAACAGGCCGCGAAGAGTTTGGGGTATAGAAGAGGGAGGCGCTTGATGCAAAACCAAATTTGCTCTCTAGAAAATCAAAAAGAAAGAGTGAGAGTGGTGCTAAAGGGGAAACTTGGGAGGTCACTGATCCCCTCTCTCCCTCCACCAACAGGCACAGGATACTGCTGTCCTGTCTGCACCGGCACTGCACTCCCCCTTTGATTAAGTGCTTAGTATATTACAAGCAGCGTGATTTTAAATTTCAGCCTCAGTGGGGACACCATTTCTTTGTCCCCTCTTTGTTCAGTAGGCAGCTGGTCTGTCCTTTCCCTGTATTCAGAGGGGACTATGAAAATGCCCCAACATCCACCATGACTGAGAGAGCCCCAATACCAGGTTGGGTGCCCAGACCAAACATGTCTGGCAGCACCTCTGTGATGCTGGAAGCCTTCAGCAGGACAAACACGGCGGCATCAGCCCAGGATGTCTTTTGCAACAGCAAATGCTATTTGTAGGCAGCTCACGAGATTAGTCATTGCAAAGGTGTCCCAGACCTTGTACAGGTATTCTGGGTGTGTAACACTGAAGGTGGGATGCTGCATAGCCCGGTGGTTTCCGTGACAAGCATTGCTGAGCAGGCACAGTTCAGTCCTGTTCACACAGCTCCAATGGCACACACAAGTCTGAGAGCTGTTCCCCAAACCAGTAGGTGGCAGGTAAAGGCTGCTGGCATTTGTAAAACTGGTGTGTTTACCTCTGAGAGCAAGGACACATGGTTTTGTGAAGTTTTTGGTCTATGAGTCCCTCTGGCACAGCCAAGGACAGAACCTGCAGGCTCTCCATGCTCCATGTTTATAAGACAGGTGAGGAGGTCTCTCCAGGTGCTGCCAGAGAGATACCATCAGTCTGGTGTGCACAATTCATGTAACCTGGTGGTGACTGTGGTGTAGGGAAAGTGCTGCTCGGGTGCTGCCATCACTGTGCCCCTGCTCATTGATGGGTGAGTGGGCTGGAGCCCTGGGCTGCTTGGGGCATGTCTACTGCCCATCCTCTGTGGAAGGAGCTCTTGAGGGATGGAGCTCTCTGAGTTTGCATAGGAGGAGACTTGAAGCAAAGCAAGGTGAGCAGGAGGACCTTCAATATTCACTGACTGTTCTTTGCAGGAAGAAAGCTGGCTTCTCACCTTGGCTCAGGGTTACTCTATCACCCAGAGAGGTGCTCCAGGACAGAGGAAATGCCATTTCTTTGGAAATGGGGTTACAACAGAGTTACTGTGTGGTACAAGCAGTCTCTCTGCCAGATGCTGCACAAAAGGATTGATACTGCTCGGACGCTTTGTACAAGCTGAGCAAGGTTTTTGACACAGCAATGGCCCTAAAACTCAGGAATTTCTAATTGCCATCACAACACTCTCATTGCATGACTGATACTCAGCATGTGACACAGCATTAATTATGCATTTTGATTCAGAGGTTGCAACTAATTACTGTTGTCCTGAAGAGTGCTTCTATACTTCCTCCTGTTCACACACACAGGGTTGGTAGGAATACACCATCGATTTGGTCATTCAAGAAGTATAAAATCACAATGAATCTTAGGCAAGTAGTGCCAGCAAAAGGTTAAGCACCAGCTGGAGATACACCCCCAAGTCACGGTGTGAGGGTGAAATTCATACACTCTTTCAGCAAGTAGAAAGAGTGGATTTTGACTCCCTGACTTGTTAACCTCACACCTTTCTTGGTGTCACACAGACTCAGAGGTTTACCTGGTGAAATATGACTGTAGATAATACTTCTCTGAACAAACTACTTTCATAACTTTCAAAGAGGAGCAGCAGCAGAGGCTCCTTGCAGGAAGCAGTGTGGCAGCTGGCACACACCCACCCTGCCACGGGGCAGCTCAGTGCCAGCCGGGCGCCGTGGGGCTGGCAGTGTGCTCCACTGAGTCACTGCTCCTTGGAGCACCCCCTGCCATGGCTCCTCCCTGCGGAACGGCTCCCTCACACCTCCTCCTGCACCTCTGCAGGTACTGAACCATCTAGCAATTCAGGTCATGGCTCCAGCACGGGTGACAAACAGCCAGAGGTACTCCAAAAGAGCCTGCAAAGCAAGCTCAGAATCCCTAAGCACCTGTGCCAAGTCTGGCATGAGCCTGTTCTGTAGCAGGAATGGCAATGTGTGCTGCAGCCTTGCTAGCCAAGACCCGAACTTGCCGTTTGGTCCAAACATGCCCACAGCTGCCCGTGGCATCCATCAGCATCCTGGTTCTGGTTCATGCCATGGCTGCTGCTCACGGCCACCAGGGACTTGAGTCACCCGGAGCGGGTGAGCAGGCGGCTTCCTTCAAAGCACAACACCCTTTCCTGATATTAGGGGGTGGTTTTTTGTTTATTCCCATTTAATATTCCTTTCCTGTAGGCAAAAGCCTGCCCTCCTTTGCAGAGACAGGGAGGGTCAGGACAGAGCTGAGCTAGGACAGAGCTCAGCTAGAACATCTGAATGATCCAGGCAGAGGCAAGATGTTGGGTACACCTGCTTTGGAGCTGTGTAAGAGGCAGGCTGAGAGCAAGGAGCTTTAGTCTGAACACAGCCCTACCACCCCAGCCCTTCCATGAAAATCTTAGTTACTAATATTAATTATTTAATGCTTAATTAATAACATATCTGCTAACTCTGCTACTAATATACTATGAGAGTCAAAAAATCATTCTGTACCTCCATGTGTGATCTTGGTACAGAAAAGAAGTCTGGCCTTTGTAAAGTGTTTCATAAACCAAGAACAATAAAAATGGTTTTCCCACAGGGGCTGTTTTCCCAGTCTCAAGCAAGACTTTCCCAATATTTATTTGTCTGCTTTTCATTTTTAAAAAAGCTGGTTTAAAATGTTTAACAGTAAGAAGTGCCATTATAGAAATGACCTGTACAGAATTTCCGACATGTGACAATCTGGGATAATCTCACTGACAGTATTGTATGCACATTAGCACACACATCAACTGAAAATAATGTTTTAGAGGGGAACATATTCCATGTCACTCCCCCACAAGAATATTTCAGAGGGTAGGAGAGACCTGCAGCTGTTTGGAAAGCCTCATTGCAGAGTGAGTCAATATCTAGTGACATATCTTTTTCCAAGTAAATCAGAGTACAGAACAAGATCTTTACTGGTGCTCTGGGGATGCTTGTGCAGAAAGAGAGGTGGCAGCAAGCAGTTTCCTACCACCCTCCTGGTGAGAAGTGGCAGCAGCCACCACTGGTACCTGACAGCAAGGTGTCCCCTCAGTCCACTCTGGCATAAGCTGCTGTGCTGCTGCTGCTGCCAGCACAGGTGGTGTGTCCACATTATTAGGAAGACAAGCAGCATTTCCAGGGCTCTGTGTGCTCCTTGGTGAATGCTCGCTCTGCTCCGTGCACTGGGCAGCAAGGAGCTCACAATGCAGGACTGTTGCCAATGCAGGCTCTGCCTTGGAAGGGGACATATTAAATAAAATGTGAGCATTTCTGACACTCAGTACCAGGCACAATCTCTACCAAGTTCTTTTATGTAGCCAGAGCCCTGCTGGGGCAGAGTAGCTGCTCCCTTCCCACCATCCAGAGGGATGCTTGTCTGCAGCTGCTCTGCTCCCTGGAGCAGGAGGAACTCTGGCCACGGCCTCCCCAGGCACTGGTGGGGTTGCTGCTGACTTCAGGCTGTGTGGGTTGGGGCTGCATGAGCAGTGAGCACGGCCCTGCCTCGCCCCACACTCACAGCACAAACTGAGTGAGGTCATTTCAACTGCAGAGCATCCACAAGGATGTCTCTGTATTGACCAATCAGCAGAACACAACTCTCTCTAGGAATAAGAAATCCAAACATACATATACATGCATGTATTTACACATATCTTTGTGTACATTCATATACATACATGTACGCTTGTATATATATACACACCTGAAAAAAATAGTGCAATCTTTTTGTAGTGCTACGAGTAGCCTGAGGTATTTGGTGTATTAGCTTCTATCTGACTTTAATGAGCATTTGTTAATGCCTGTATCTCAAATGAATGCTGACTGAGTCAAATACAAATGATCATATCAGTAACATAGACAGAGGATAAACCAAACTCCTCAGATAAATGCATCTCTTTCTCTATCTAGCATTTACAGGTCCCAAGCCTAGAAAACAGTCCTGCTTAGGATCATCACACACAACTAGGTCCAAACACAGACTAGAGTCAAAGAGAATACTTAGGCTGAAATAGAACCCTGTGATATTTAACTTTTTCACTAGCGTTCATAATACCCCAACTACACAGAGGACGCAGAAGAAGTAGGTACCTACCCACAAGATGAGAAGCCAGCACAGGCAGTGCAGCGTGCCCCAGGCAGACACTGGAATAGCTGCTAAAGGAGGATAGAGCCCAGCCGTGTTTCCCATCAGGGCTTAAACACTTCACAAATATTCTTTCTAATCTCATCTTCTAAAAGAGGAGAGGTTTTTCAGCTCTTTGAAGGTATGTGGGAAGTGGGAGTAGGGAATCCTCTGAGTAGACCCATACATGAGTCATTACTTTCTGGTTTGGTTCATTTAGGCGCTGGGTTTGTTTTTCATTGCTGCTACTTTCACCCACTGGTTTAGTGTCTTTTTGTGGTTAAACTAGTCAGCCAAGATGCGGGAACCCCTTTTCCAGCCCCTTCCTCCGCCCAAAGGCAGTTGCAAGGCCTTGTTGCCCTCTCAGCTCCACTGATTCAAGCTATCCTTTTTGTACAGAGTCCATGAACTTTTGTCGGGTCAAGTCAGTGTGAAACTGGCCTAGAGGACACCACTCATCATCAGAGGTTGAGAAGCCCCTTCCCATCCTCATTCTTATAAGTATGAAATACCAAATACCAGAACGTTTCCTGCAGCACATTCCCTGCCACTAAGACCTAATCTGGGTGCGGGAGGGGTCAGCACCTCCCCTGTCCCTGGCTGTGGTGTCCTGGGAGGTGACAGACATGAAGGGACTGACGTCTGCAAGTGTAGAAAAGCAGGAGATAATAGAACTAGATTCTTACAGGGTGAGGGCAGTGATACACCCAGATATTGGGGTTATGATGTTGTCTGAGGCTCCTCTTAGATGTGAGTGGGTGGTGTGTAGTCTGCACAGCTATAAAGATACAACAGGAATTAAAATAAAAGGGGGTCTCAATCTTTTCTAAAATATCTGGGGTCTGTATGAGTTCGAAACTTCCCAGTGGACACTCAATTTTCTGTTGATCCTGTCGATGATGCTGCCCACTGCTAGCAGCAGCACCAGGCAAACTTCCAGCTCTGCTCTGTTTGAGGCCCTCAGCTATGGTAATACACTAAAACAGTTGGTTAAGGTGGAAGACTTTTCCTGGGATAGCATTTGGGAAATGTAAAGGCAGGAGAATACATAAAATTGAGGAAAGAGAAGTTCTATATACCTTTATGCCTTTCCAGTTCAATGCAACATTCACTTTTCTGAAGAAGTCCCCTTGGCTTTCCCCAACCACATGAGCCATTTTGTCTTTGAAATTCCCTCCAGGCACACTGGTTTTATCTGCTCTTACGGAGGTACTTTATTCTTCCATTTTGCTCTTACTATATAAAATTACAAACTCTTCACAGTGATGCACTTGACCTACTGAACTGGAAACAAAACCTCAGGGAGCCCATCCTTAACCATGTGGAAGATCGGACCTTCCCACTGGCCTCACCTCTCTGAATTTCCAAGTGCTGAAGCAGTGAGAGACCTGCCCCGGCAGGAGCTGCACTTCAACCAGCAGAAACTGATAACGGCAGGAGCGTTCCGCTGTGTCAAATCCCTGGCAGCACCGTAGCTGCGCATTTTCCCGATGGTTATCTCCTTTCCCAGGGTGCTCTGTGGGTGCAGCTCAGGGGAAACGTGTTCCACCAAGTCAGCACCAACCTGCGCCAACTTTCACTCAGCAGCGCCTCTTCCAGCATCCCTTCCAGCAACCAGCCACCAAAATGGAAACGCTGTTCGCCCTCTGCCGCTGTACAGGATGGGGTGGCTTGTCTTTCCTCTCCCACCCCCCCATGCTTTGCGTCCCCGCTTTCCCCCAGGCTCCAGAGGAACAATCCTCGCCTTGTTCCCGCTCAGTGACCTGGCGCTGAGATTAACACGCATGAGCGGCTGCATCATCTGCACAGGGGAAAAATGCCGGGCTGCCTCCGGGCTTGAGCGGCCATTTACACCCACCCGCGGCCAGCTGCTGGGGTGGAGGGAGACCCAACACAGCCCAGGAAAGACGATGCAAAGAAAAAAACCTAACTCACCCTGGTTTTTGAGAGGGTGAGCTAGGCAGTTTCTGGGTGGGAAAAGGCATCTGCAGGGAAAGCCTCATGGTCCACTGCTGGTGGGACTGCACAGAAGTGGGGGTCACATAGGTGATATTTAGAGCAGCAGAGCCCCTAGATAACTTGCCTGCCAGCTGCCATCTTAGTAATAGTAGTAGTAGTAATAATCATAATAATCTCCCTTTGTAGGGTGCTGCAAAGAACCTCAGCTCTGCCTGAGGCTGTGTGGCCCAGGGAGACCTCCTACGCCGGGAATGGGACTTGGGAAATGCAGGCACCAATTGGGGGAACATGTTAAGGGCAGCAAAGTGTTTTGCCCTGCTCACCAACCAACCACAGAGCTGGTGGGAACAGTTTCCAGCCCCCACCTGGGCAGCAGTTTGGGTCCTCAGGGAAGGAGCCTGCCCTTTGCCCTCTGCAATTTTCTCAGGGCTGTGCTTTCCAGCACTTCCAAAGGGCTATTTTTTTCTATTGCTGAAAAGATGATGTCACGGTCTGAATGTGTAGAAATTGTTTAGAAATACTGTTTATAACTGTGTGTAGTTTCTTGCAGACTTGAACAAGTCAGGCAGCCATATCTGGATCTAATTTTCTGCTCTGGCTGGAGGCTGAGGGTGGTTCTCCATTTGTCTTGATGGAAAGCCCTAAGGGAAAGCAAGGGAGGCAACATCATCCACCCACTGCTTCTTTTGACTGTCCCAGCATCACCATTTTCAAGTGTGAGCAGGATGCCACAATTAGGCAGGATGAAGAAACACGGCCGCGAATGCTCTCAGAGTCAGACACAAGCTGGAAGCAAAGGGGACAGCCATCCTGCAACACAGGCCAGGTTACCTGCAGGTCCTCTGGCTCAGAGGTGACTTGTGCCTGAGCAGACATACCTGAGAAAATCTCTGGTAAGAAGAACCTGGTGGTGCCAACCTCACAGGGGTCTTTAGGCATCAGAGCACACTTAGAGGAAGTTGTCATTTCAGTCTGTATCATTTGATCTTGACCCTTAGGCACATTTTGGGAGTACCTCTTCCCCCCCCCCNCCCTGCCTGTCTGGGCAGCAGAGGGAGGGCTGCCAATATGTGCTCCACGGTGCTGCTCCTGAGGGGTCTGTGCCCCCAGCCTGCCCCTGATCCCTGCAGCCCCAGCAGGACGGGAGCAATGGACAGCCCCCAAAAAGGCCTCTTGAAACATCACGTGCATCCATGTTATTCACTTTCACGAGGTTCCGGAGCAGATTTAGTTGTCAAGAGTTTGTTCCTATCCATTATTTACTCTATCAAATTAGAAATCTCAGAACTGGTTACAGAAAAAGGAGTTATTAGCTGTCTAGTAATTTAAATTATCTGCTACCCCTTACTCCACTTTTTGTGGAGTTTTGATGACATTTGAAAAAAAAGTTCTGTTGCTATAGCTACCAAGATGAGCTTCCAGCCCTGAGATTATGATCAATAAAACATGCCAGATGTGTCTCCAAGAGCTTTCATGAATAAAAAAACAAGTGTGATGAGAATCTTCAGACTAATTCTAGGGGACATGAATGAAATGCTTTTAAATAACTAATCTGATGAAAAATAAAAAGCAACTAGCACCCATAAGATTTTATCCCAAGCACTAAGTGAATCATTGCTCTCAGTGAGAACAAATGCAGCAAAAGAGCCTTTTAGAAATACACAGCCCATAAAGCTGAGCACAAGTGAAAGGGGAACCCTGTGTTTTACCAGGCTGCCACTGGTCCTTTCCTTCCTGCAGAACTGCTGATGCGCAGAACAAAACCCTGGGGCATGTTGTAATAGTGAAGGCTGAATTTCCTGCCCTTGCAAAATCTCTTCTTCTCTGCAAGTTGTCTAAAAAAGCTCAGCATCTTGTTCCCTCTGGAGCATCTTCCCAAATGTATCATAACTTCAAAAGAAAGATGCATTCACTGTTGGGCCTAATGAAGGCCCACCGGCTATGCATCAACAGGAGAGAACAAAGGCAGCAGAGGGGAAGCTGAGAGAGGAGCCTCAGACCCAGGTCTCGCCCAAGGGCCAGCAGGTCCCTTCCCAGCAGCACGGCAGGGTGCTGAGGGGCTCTGCTCACCCTTCAGGCTTCATTGGCCCTTGGAGTCTCTCTGTGGTGGGTATCTGCTCTTGTTAAGGATCCTCTTCATCTCCATGTGTGCTTACACTCCTGTAGTCAGGTATGGGTACAGTTTTCCTCCCCTGACAGCTCCTGTGCAGGTTCCAGTTAAAGCTGGATGAAGAATAGGAGGAAAATTTTTATTAAATTTGCCTCATGCTTTTATGCTTATTTTTATGCATTTTAGTGCCTTTTTTAAATGCATATTATCTCATTTCCCAGTTCCCAGCCCATTTTCAGCAGCGTGTGACCAGACTAATAAACTCACTCCAAGCTACGTGGATGCTCTGAGTCCAATTTGAACATTGAATCTCTGATTAGCCCATAACAGACAAGGTACTTGTTTGCTGCCATATTGTCACTGAATTATCCTGCATTGGAACTAGATGCCACTGTTAGTCACCATGGGAATGAAACATTAATTTAATGCTATCTGCATTTATTAGAGAGCAAGCCCATTGTACAAGCTGCCAAGGGAAAGCGACGGTCCCCTACAATAACAAGTGTGGGGGAAAAATATCCATTTCTCATCAGGAATGACTCTTCCCACCTCTCATGTGCTGCTCAAGTGTCTGTGGATCAATGGAGACAAGTCAGCTGGAAATGAGAGCAAAACACAAAAATGTCTCAAGCTTCACCTTATGAGTGCATTTGATAATGATTCACCCAGTGCACAGGTCTGACTCTCTTCATCTTATACTGTTATTTTGCAGTTCAGATAAAGAAACCAAATTTTGTGACATTTCCAAGTATGTTCCTGAAAAAAAAAGGAAAAAGAGAAAAAAAAAAAAGAAGAAAGACGGTTTAAATGAAGAGTGGAAAATGTCTAGGAGAATATTCTGGTACTTGTTCTGAGACCTAACGTGCAGGTTTTCACAGTATTTTAATGCCAGGATTCAGTCCTGTGCAGCGCGGTGGGAAGGAGCAGCACCGCCGGCTGCCCAGGCTCCCGGCGGGGGAGAGGGACACGGCAGCACATTCCAGCGCGGGCTGGGAATCCCGGGCCGGGGGCCGCGGGCGATGCCAGCGCCAACGCCGGGAATCGAGGGCGATCCCGTGGGCGCCCCATCCCGTGGGCGCCCCATCCCGTGGGCACCCCATCCCGTGGGCACCCCATCCCGTAGGTACCCCATCCCGTGGGTACCAATCCCGTGGGCCCCCCATCCCGTGGGTACCC
>VWZG01007664.1:555060-591739 GCA_013396735.1 Grallaria varia
GCCCCATCCCGTGGGCGCCCCATCCCGTGTGTGCCCCATCCCGTGGGCGCCCCATCCCGTGTGTGCCCCATCCCGCCGCTATCCACGGGGGATCCCCGAGCGCCCCCTGGCGCTGAACGGGCACCGGCGGCGGATCCCAAAGGGATCCGGGGCCCGCCCGCCGAACCGGGACTCCAAACTAAAGGCAGAACGGGAGCCCCATCCAAGGGAGGCAGCAGGGATCACTGGATCCCCAGCCCGCCGGTTCCCAGCGCACGAAGCCCCATGTCCCCCGTGCTCTCTCGTGGCCACGAGATCTCGGGTGGGTACAGCGCCCACGGCAGGAGCCGGCACGGGCCAGGTCAGTGCAGGTCCTCTCCACCTCTGCACAGCTGGAACTGTAGCCCCAGACGGGCAGTTCCGTTTCTACTGCGCTCAGCAGTGAGATGACAAGTGTGGCTCACGCTCCATCACACCCTTGTGGGCTCATCCACACTGCGGTCCTTTGCCGGGCAGCCAGGATGACCTCAGCCCTGGCAGAGGAAGAACTCGTCATCTGTTTTTGTAAGCTGAACCTCAGACCTAGAAAGTGTCACAAACCAAACTCGAAACTTTTATTACCCCACCACAACCTGGCCTTGTTCTTTCCATTTGAGACCTGTGGCTCGGCTCCTCTGCTAATGCACGCCCTTGAGCACCGGGTCTCAGGTCCCAGAGGAGAGCAGACCTGTAGGAGCAAAAATACCAATTTCTTTCAGGAAAAGCAGTCCCTTTCCCCCGCACGGTGACAAGTCACTCGAGCCGGGGTCCCAGAGTGGGGCCCTCCAGTCTGAAGGGCAGGGCAGCAGGGGCTGAGGCTGCTGGGGGCAGGACCCGGACTCCCTTTTGCATGAGCAGGGGGAGCTGCGCTGCCTCTGCAAGACAACCCGCCAGGATGCGGGAACCCAACAGGGCACAGCCTCTAGAGCACGTGTGAGAGGAGAGGACATCCTCTTCTAAAGGAGCTTCCCTCTTCCATCAGCAGCAGAAAGGGGGGCTGCGGCCCCTCTGCAAACCAGGCCCCGGAAAACACAGAGACGCTCGCTGTGGGCTGTGGTGGGAACGAGCTTTTCTGGGCAGCAGACTAAGCTCTATCATAGTTTCTGCTGAAGGGTATTTCCCGCAGTAAAAGCATTTAAGGAATCATTTGCAGCCTCTCAGGAGATCAGCCCATAATACCCTGCCAATGCCCACTTGTTTAGAGGGTGGTGGGTGATCGTGTAAAACATCTGTCCCGGCATCACAACAGCCCCCGGCTGATGGGAACCCGACCTGTTGATGAAGGCGATAAGCAGACAGGGTAACACCCACATTTACACTGTGCTGAGCTAATTTACCTTTAACCTTTTAATTGCTGCTCCTGACAAAAGCCAAATCAAGAATCCATTAAAACAGCAAGTGGCTTGACAGGTATCTCCAATATGGTGTTATCAGCCGTGTCCAACTGCAGGAGACAATTGAGTTGACTTTCAGGACAGGGCGTTTGTCCCTCACAACAGAAGCTGTGGAAATAGCTCTTCAACACATGCCTGGGGGCACCTCCGTCATTTCCACGCCCAGTTTTGTTGCTTTAGGCATGCGGAGAATGTGGGTTGTGCTGCTCTCCCACTGCAGTTACTCGCTGCAGGTACAGATCAACACGTCCCTTCGTACTGAAGGTGAAGGCAGTGCCTGAACCCACAATACTGGTGTGCCTACACCGTGCAGAGCACGACAGGGAGTGCACTGTTGAAAGGCACTCCTGTAACACCCCTGGTTTTCCCCTTCATAGCCTCTTACTTTCCTTTTCAAATTTAAATAGGCTAAATAGGCTCTTTTCTTTTGTACTGTATTTTACTTCTTTATCTAACTTTTCCTCTGCCCCCTACTTGGACAGCTGAGCTGACAGACACCTTCTGCACCATTAGCTTTCACAATGGAATACTAAAAGGAGGCAGCAGCTCAAACTGCTCTCCCTGCTCAGTCCCACGTCATTCCCCTTAGCGAGGACTGGTTACAGATAAAACAATGAACAGTCTTGTAGGGAATTTAAAAAGATTCATCAGCTCATAACTCCCCAGGCAAAAATTCTGACTTACACATGAGTCTTCAGTAACCACCTTCCAGACGTGTTTTCTGTGTCATTTAGTGAGGTTGTATTATGTATTTAATACATACTTAAGTGACAGCTTTGCACATAGCACATGCTAAAAAGAGTGATGCGTTTTGACACTTCCTAAATTGGTGTTACAAGTTCTTGGTGCTTTCAACTGGGAAGCCACCCAGGCCAGCCAACAGAAAAAAACTTGTTCTGCCAATTAATTCCTTACCAGTTTGTCGATGCAAGCTTTCCCATGTCAAGAGAAGTAATATTTTTTTCTTAATTTCGTAAGTAATCTTGGATCATACCATTGCGCCTAAGAAACTTCAGAGTGAGAGGAGATTTACTTCCCTTTTGATTATGTCCTTGTCTGCAACTAAAAAAGTCCCAGTCAGTCATCTCCTACTAGCGACACAGATCTGCTCAAAAGCCAGCACTGCACTGCTGTGACTGAGTCACCTTCTTTTAACAGGATACACCAGCTGATGTTAAAAAAAACCCAACAAAACCCCTCAAGCTTCCTCTCCCCCCAAACACAAACCAAAACATCCGCAACTAAGAGATGCCATTACAAATGAACTACATAGCACATGTATCTTTGGGGAAGACTGCAGGGGTTCAAAGTCTGATAGACCATGGCTGTAACCATTTTCTAACAGTTCCATAAGCAGCAGCTAGGGTTTTTTTTCCTGTTCTTTTGTTTGGTTTTGGATTTTTTTTTTCTTCTATCATGAACAGTCTTCTGAAGACTAAGACTTAAATATATCCATATTTGCGTGTGACAAAGCTTACTTATATTACTACCACAGACATAAGAAGTTAAGAGACATCAAGTGATCATGACTTACAAAGAGAAAAGCAGTCATGAAACCTATCAAGTGAAAAGTATTATATGGAGACAATGTAAAAAACAGGTGTAGAGAGAATAAATAGAATAAATGCACAAAGAAGTTTGAAGATTTTTCTTCTCTTTATTTAAACACAAATACATTTACAGCATGCAGGTAAGTTAAAACTATATGGCGTCTTCCCCAAACCAATTGTTTTAATGCACCTTAAGTGTACTGAAGTTAAATCATATTCCACAGGTAGACTTGTCCTCATGTCAAATTTAGAGTTACACACAGTAGTGAGTCAGCATTTAAGTTATGTAAATAATTTAGTTGTTCACCAGAAATAAATATTATTTCACGAAGTTCCTATCCTAAACCATCTTTTAAAAATATGATCTAGAGGAACATAAAAATAAGAACCATTCAAAGACTGCAAGTTGAAATAGCAGTGTTGAACATTCTCCATAAAGACTGAATATTTTAATTTACAAAATACAGTAACTGTCCTGTCTGGCTGACCTATGACAGCCAAACCAGAAAGCAAAGAAAGCTGTGTGTTTGTTTTTTTTAGATTTTTTTTTACATTTTAAGAGGCAGTTCTTGGTAAACTTCATAAAAGGTTTAAAATAAAAAGTTTAAATATAAAAAGGTGATGTACACTGAGCTACACACTAGTTACTATTTAATCTAATTTTTTAAACACAGCAATTTTCAGCACCAAAACCCATGACAATTACCTACAGGAATGAAACCCCCATTCACAGGCATGAGAAAAAAATCCTGCTTCATTTGAGTGTGTTGGTTTGTTTTTATGATTGCACATTGACAAATGAAGGTCTGAAAACCTGTAGTTAACATTGAAAAACATAATGGACAGTGCTGTCTTCATCATGAGAAATTCAATTCAAAACAGTTTGCTGTTCCTTTATTTTAATTTCCTCAGTATGCTGTCTTCAACTGTGCTCTAAAACAACTGCAAGCTTGGAGTGTTCAGCAGCCTTAATGAACAGAACTGTCTTAAGAGCTGAAAACTCCAAAACAGTGAGATTTCCAACTGATACACTCAACCTTTAAAAATCGATCTATTAAAAATTCAGACTACTGTAGATATAGAAAAAAAGTGGTTCAAGGTCTAAAATTTGACTATACCCCATCATAATATAAATAATTTGCCTATTGAAAATATAAAAGGTGAAAGATATTTGCTGTCTGAACAGTCACAGAATTTCTACTGTTTCCACAATAACTGATGAATACCCAGCAAAAAATTCAAGCCAGAACAAAAAGTGGTACCAGCCAGGTCTGGACAGCTCACCTAATTCTTCCAGTAATTTTAAGTTCCTTCTTTCTCAAAGACCTGGTAACTAGTTTCTATACAGAAGAAAGCTGTTCTAAAAATTACAGTGGCTAAACCCTATGAATAAGTTAAGCAAATTATACTATAAAATTTTAAACCCTGGATTCAGCTCAGCGGGAGTACTGGAGCTCCAAACAAAATAAAAAAACCCCAACGTTTCGTTTTGTTAGCCACTTTACAGGACTTTATTGCAAAGAGAAGAAAAATACTCAACAACTACTACTCTGGACATTTCATATACCTACTTACAAATGAATTACAAATACAATTCAGGGTAGCACTTTATTATTATTTTAAACACATGTCTCTGGGATTTCCAGATACATCAGTTTTAAAAAGTTGTGTCCTTTACTGGCATATGTGAATTCATTAGCCTGTTGCTGAAAAAGGTTTTTTTAATTGAAAATTAAAATTTTAGCCAAAATTTCCAGTACTGCATGTAGTGGAATATAAAGTTACATTTTAGATTGTGCCCACTTCACTATTAGGAAATAATGAAAGTGAACCATCACAGATACAGACAAATGGACAGACAGGCTCATCATAATGAAGCAGAATGTTTTCACTCCACCAGACTGTACTGTGTGCAGAATCAGGAACAGGACAGATGGGACTATCCATTGCCTGGGAATCCTTTGTAAACTTCGGTTTACTCTTATTACTGTACAATATTTAATTCTAAGTTACCCGATAACCGGGCATTTAATCAGATAACAGTTATACAGCCTTGTTCATATTGAACTCTTGAGATCTGTGGTGTAGCGATCGCAGTGCCTCGTGGCAGTTGTCGTAAGCACTTCAGTATTCTTACACTGTACAAATAAATTTAGTTCCGATGCTCTATGTAGCATTCCAACAGAAAACTGTGATGTAGAGTGCTGCCCTAGTTCAGTGGGACATGTAGTGTTACGTGAACTGATAAAAATGAAAGTATACTTAAACACCGTTGCACATTCCCTAAGACAATAAGATGTACACAAATTAAGCTAGAAAATTTGAACAAAGATTTTTCTCAACGTACATTCAGCTTGGCACAGTGCAGACTAAATTTAAGACATGAAAGACAAACCGTGTAATAAGTAGAGCTACACTTTAAGTAACATGTCATTTTTCAAGACGCCAAAATTGCACTCTAGGTTGTTTTTTTTTTTGGGAATCAGTTAGCAGAATTTGTAGAAGGGGGAAGAGCTGTACAGGCCAGGTATAATTTATACATTTTCAGAAAATAATCCTACAGTCCCCAAACGGAGAGATTATTGTCATGGAATGACTCCCTCTACACAATATCCAATCCTCCTCACGCTTCACTTAGTTTTCAGCAACTGTAAATGAGAAAAATCACAGAGTTAAGCCAAAAAAGCCAAGTTATTTACATTTACTGTAGACCATATCACTATCTACACAGATTTAAGAGTCCGGCTCTTAGACCACTCAGATAAGTGCTAATAAAACATCTACTTTAAAACAAGAAACCACTGAACACAAAGCATTAAGCATTGCTGTTACCGACCAACTTGCAGCACAACAAACCAGCTGGGTGTGCAATCTGGACTGCGTTAATGGGGTAAACATTGCAGACAGAAACCACTTATAACCCAGCTCCATTTCCCATGACTGTTGTTGCTTTTCCAGGCTAGTGACAACTGCATGGATACCATCTATCAGTTATCACAAAGTTTTGATTTTGCTATTTTGGAAAGATGGAACAGGAATGAAGAGATCATCTGGCATTAATCATCCTAAAAAAAAAAATTGATTTGTATAGGGAAATAATCTATCAACTCTGTATTTCTTTAATGTGTCCATTTAGTATGAGACTAAATATGTTCTTTTTAGTGTGCATTCTAGGCAACATCAGAGCATGTGCAAACTCATGCTAATGAGGACAAATAAAATAAATTGGGTCAATCATACCTTGAAATGTCTCTACATTGGACAGCTGAGCTAGACTGCCTTTGTAGTGAAAGTAGCTACCCAAAGATTAATTTCAACATGTCAATCAAGAGTCCATAAATTGCCAGCTCCTTGGTCATTCGAGATGTTGTTGAAGGGTAAAGTACCCACCACTTCAATCTTTATTAAGAAACACTACTGAACAGACCCAGGGACAATGACTAGTACTACAGCCCGATTTTCTCTAAATTGGAGAGGCGGCTTTGGAAAGTCAGTCAGCTAATAAAATGAAATAAATATAAACAAGATTAACATAAGTTGCTCTAGAGCCCTTCAGAAAAGAAGTACCCAGGATTCAAGCACCCCACAATCATTTTAGGCATATTTTCAAATTGAAAATGCAGGTCGCTTTAACTAAGGGAATGTCTAGAAGACTTTTTTAGACACGTTCAAAAGTGAAGATGACAACAGAGAATATAGGAAAGCATTACTGCTAGGTGAACAACAGACTAACTATAGAGCAGACATTTATTAAAAAGATGTGATTCTGTAAAGCAACTTAAGCATACCAAGTACCACACTGTGTAATTACTTTGGAGATTAGACATCTGCACATTAATAAGTGATACTTTGGAGATTAGTAAGTGCACATATTCATTTCAGTTACTGGAACTGCATCTTAGCTAGGCAAACATTTTAATTTTACTGGATGAAGACATGAATTCTTCTGTTATACAATTCCAAATCACTGACATATGAAGCAGTGTGCAAAACACAGGAAGAAAAGCAAATAAATAACAAGTAAGAATAGGGTAATTTTTATTTCATCACTGAATGTTTTCCTGAAGAAAATCCTGGTAACTGCCTCCAATTGACTCCAGCAGAACAGCCCCAGAACTACCCTTTTACAACAATACTAGTTTTGTAAGAAGAGCAGCAGCTTTAGTCAGATGTACACATATACTATTCCGCTAATTATAAATTTTTTTTAAAAAGAGAAGTTAAACTGACTGTTCCAGTGACTCTGTGCCACCGAATGAACTGTAATAAACCTAATGCAAAGTAGCTTGATCACACATTCAAAAAAATCATACAGGACAAACTTACACTTTGTCTTGCCGTCCCCCTCCACGCAGTACAACTGGCTGGCTGTTCTGAGTGAATGCACCTCCACCACGAATTGCACTTGGATGAGTTGGAGAAGCTGCTGGATGCTGGCCAGGACGGATAGGCTTAGCTGCATGGAAAGAAACATGATTTACAAATACATACATCACAACTGCACCTTGGATTATTCAAATTTACTGATTATTTATTTTACATTATCCAAATGTAATAATCAAAACTGAATGCTCTTTGAATAAGAAAACAAGTTTATGGGATGGTATTCTGAGAACCTAACAGGGTAGCGTCAACTACAATGAGCCCTGGAAAACAGACAGTGTTTTGCTTTTGTTGCTCCTACTAGAATTAAAGTTCTCAAAGCTTCTGCTAATGATTATCTTCACATAAACTATCTGCCCCACCTAATCTATTATCCTGTGAGAGTCCTATTCTTTGGCAATAAGAACTCAAATAAGACAATGCTAGAGAGTCTCAGGAAGGTTATGTTCCTGAAAGGAATCATTATACCTGCTGTACTTCCCACATCTGCCTGATTGGTAAGTCACTACCTACTCTGCTCTGCAAGTGGTTCTGTGTTCCAATTACTCCACAGATAACGCTGCTTCATCAACCTACCAACCACTACATGAGAACAGAACTTGCTCAATAACTGAAGTAAAAACCCAGCCATTTTGGCAAGTCACTCACAAGCTGCATTAACTTAATAAACTGTACTTACAATCAGTTTTGCACTTAGCTTTTAACATGCACAATTGTATGACTTTACAACGTTCTTTAATATTAAACAGAAGCATTTAAAGTTTCAGCAGGCAAGGGGGGGATATAAAGCACCTGCAGGTAGCAGCTGCTTCAGAGAAACAGTTCTCAAATTCTACCTTATAGGAAGCTGATCTCCAGTAAGACACAACTAGTTCATCTAGACACTTAAGCAAAAGAGGCTGTGTACCTCTGGTAAGCTCAGTAGAGCCCACTGTTTTCTTGGAGACCATGTGAGAGAAAGGTAAGCCAGAAAAGCACCTGTCTGCAAGATGTCACTTCATGCGACCAATTATTTTGCAGACCTACAGAATATGAGCAAAATTTAACTGCAACACTCGTTTCAGTTGCATAAGCATTTAAGAGAAATGTATTGATTACTGAAGTCCTCTAGTTCTACAGTTATAATGTAATATGCACATTAAAGTAATCCACCGGTCACACACCTTCTTGGTCCTCAGGACTTGACAGCATAATGGCAGGTAGAAGACCAAGGGAATGTGACTATTCTGCCACCACCTTCCCACCCCTTCCTGGTTTTCCATTATTTGTCCCTAGAGAGGGCTGTGGAGTACTATACGTTTTGGAACAAAGAACCGGAAAGGTAATTAGGGATCTTAGGATGTTGTGGGTTTCTGCCCCTCTCCCCCACAAAATCAAGATGATTTTGTTGTTGTTGTTGTTAAAGGTGATGGCTTTATCTTTCCCCTTGCCTTGACATACCTCCTTAGTCTTAGAAACTGTGTATTGTTTTGTTCTAGGAAATGCAGCACACATTCAGGTCAGAATTCTATGTTCGTAAGCCTTTCCCAGAGCCATTTAAAGTAAATAAAAAGCCAAGCAATCATACAGCACCACTCACCCACACTTATGGACTATTAACCGAAATGTAACTCACGTTAGAAAGCACATCACATTCACACATGCAGTTCCAGTGAGGGCTGGAAGATGCACACATGCACAAAGATAAAAAATTAGAAAAAAAAGGAGACAGGTGAAGCTTTAGGGAGCAAGGACGAAGCTTTAGACGGCAAGGGATTCTTTACTAACCAATTTGCGCAGAATGTCCTCTCCTGGCCATATTCTTGGATCTTACAGCTTCCTTTATACGATCCACTTCTTGCTGGTATCGTTTGCGATCACGAGAAGCATTTTCTTTGGCTTCCTTCAGTGCCGATTCCAAAGCTTTAACTCTTTCAGCTGTAGCTCTGAGTCGCTTCTCCAGTTTAGGAAGTTCACAGCGAAGATCAGCATTATCACGTACCAGCTACAAAACCAGAATTGATTATTTCCTTGGTACCTCTCTCTCTTCATAGGGATAGCTAATCAAATATCCTCCCACCCCTAACAGGCAAAGCAGTAGGACTAATATATTAACTCTGTTTCAGCTTTTAATAAATCTATAGTTCAATGACAGTAAGACTGTTACTTGGAAAATCAGCTACTGTGGAAGAACCTGCTACCCAACATAAGCACTTCCACATTCTTCTTTCATCAGAAAATGGCAAGAATCCCCTAGACTGATATACTATGTCAAAACTAACTTGGATCTTCTTTAGTTTTTAATGCAGCTATTCTATTACATACCCACAAGTACTTAAAATAACTAATTAATTTACACTATAAAACAACAAACACACTAAAGATATAGATGTACTTAATTATAAAATTTATGATCTATGTAGTTGCTTTTATAATAATAAACCTTGAGTAGTTTGTTTTTAATTAAAACGTGAAAGTAAGTCTCACTGTACCTGCTTGTGAACCTTTGTAAGCTGCTCAAGATTATTCTCAAGGAAAGAAATCTTCTGTTTTTGTGCAGCACTGCCTCCTGTATCATCCGAGTCAATCTCAGCACTCTGAAGTAACAAAGGCATGGGGAGGGAGACAGGAAGCTGAGTACAAATCTCAACTTGCATATTAAGATCAAGCCAGAAAATTACACTGCATAAACATCAATTTCTAATTTAGTTCGAAACTGAAATTTATGCATCAACCTCAGAAACAAGTTTCATTATAGCATTTCATTACCTTTTTCACTCTAGTAGCCAGATCTTGAACAAACAGCTTCCGAAGATTGTGAAGGGTCTGAAGTTCTTTTGCCTACAGTGAAGGACAAGAAATTAACGAAACAAAACCAAACTCTGAAATAATAAAAATAAAAGGCAGCAAGTATTGATATTTGCTTTGGAATACATTCTGAGTATCTTACCACAGTCTCTTCCAAACCCTTTAAATCTTGTCTTGCTTGTTCCCGTCTGTCCTGCATAACCCTAAAAGAAAATAAATTCATCCTGAACGTTACAGCAAAATTGGAAAATTTCATGTCTTAGGAGACAAGAGTAATAAATACTGTCTAGTCCAAACAAAAAATGTCTTTCAGTTGAAGTCTTAAATCAAAAATGTAACCAACAGATTATATCATACTCAGAAATTCATAAGAGATGAACTGGTAGTGGGGAAGCTACAGGAGGAAGAGGGAAATACTTTTAATATTGAATACAAACAAGTACATTCAGATGCACAAATTATAGAAGTTTCTAGAATAGTGAAAGACTCTCAGTCAGCTTCAGAGTGAATATCTGGGGAGATCTTATCCTAAAAATGTTCCTAGCTTTGACCAGCTGATGTGGTAAATATAATGTGACAGATAAAGGATTTTTTAAGTTGTTTTGTTCTAACACCTCTCCCTCAACACATTTGCCAAAGTTAGCACCATAATGCAAAATCTCATACAGGAACAGAACCTAAAGAGCTGCCATCTTCCTATGTAATATGAAAGCGTTTTCTGCACGGGTAATGTTCTCTCTCAGAACTATAAGCCAGTGCGGTTACTACGATGACAGAACACATGAAAGGAATGGGGACTTCTCTTTTGGTGACTCAACGCTGGAATACAAAGGTCAGGAAATGCATGAAAATGAAGTGCTCCTATTAAGCAGCCAAAAAGCTTATTTTCCTCTTGAAATTTCTCCTTCCTTTGTCAGTTTCACTGCTAGTTCATGGTTAAATGAGTAAGTATTTGAGGTAACAAAATATTCTAAACAGTATCTCAGCATCCTATCCATTTTCTAGACCTCTCTGGAAAAGTAGTTCCAGGCATTTTATACAATTCTAAATTTAAAAAATATGCATTGTTTCTGGTCTGTCATTTGCCATGCACATTTATGACACACAACAGAAAATAACTGGATTCAAAAAGCTGCGAGAGAACACAGAATATCCAACTGACTTTTTTAAAGCTTTTTTGGAAATCTTTTGAAGAGGAAAGTTTCTAATATAGCAAGTGCTTTTAAGTCCTCAATACTAGATATAGTTTAGACCGCAAACTGAAATAAGAAGCAATAATGTGGTATGTATACCAAATCTTACAAGACAAGAAAACCTATAATAATTAACGTAACTTTTGTAATCCTTGTGGCATATAAATAAATAAAAATAAGATTGATTCACAAGACTAAAGTACTGTTCAAATTTTAGTTAAATCAACACTATTTCACAGTAAGGCTAAAGGAAATGAAGGGAAAAAAAAGAAGAAATGAAGTAAGCATTCCTTATTGATTAGCAGGACAGACCAATCAGGTCCATCTGATTACTTCAAATTCTACGACAAAAACCTTGAAAGCCACTGTGTGTGTTATAAACATAGCCAAATCACTTTTCAAAAAGTTTTAAGTATAATCTATTTTTATCTTCTGGAAAGATACATTCATATGTGCCAGAAAGGGGTTGCTACTGATACTCCAGAAACATTTCCAAGAGACTATAGTCAGATTTCTAGAAGCTGAGAACTGTCTTCCAGCCTGACTCCTGGACACTCACCTGAAAGCAGCATTCAATTTTTCACTAACCTTTCAGATTCTAATTCACTAATACATTGTATTTAATTAATCAGTGGAGCATGCAACTGTTTCATTTTAAGAATAAGCCAATTAAAACCACCCAACTAGTTAAATCACGTAAGAAACAAAAAAAAAAAGAGTAAGGGAACTGCTACAAGCCTCTTCCAGTCTTAGAGCATGCAATACTCAGCTGTAAATTGAAAAGTTCATTACACCAATCACATTAACAAAAAAATACTTATGGCGTTCACATTTCATAATTTTAGTTCCAATTTTAAATATTCAGGCAATGAAAAAGTGAAATTCTAGAAGGCTTCAGAATCCCTCTCTTTAGTAGGCACACCATACAGTGAGAGCCACCTGATCATATTAAGTCACTAGTTTATACAGTGTTCCCACGCACATTTGTTTTATGCATCACCATCATCACTTACGTAAGTTCATGCAGTTTTCTACTTTTTTCCTGATCAGTTGCTTTCAACTTCTCATGCTCAACTCTAAGACGTTCCTGTTCAAGCATCATCTTCTGGTTTTGGCTGAAAACAGAAAGCAAATATTTTATCAGCTGAAACTGTCAGACAACACAGTAACACAACACAGGACAGAAAGACATTGCTGGAGGAAACCCTTACCACTTCCTTCCTATTGGACTTTGCTCCTGTACTCATGCAGTCCAGAGACATTTGACACTACCAAAATAATGACAATTACTTACTCTTGAAGTTCAGTGATAAGCTTCTCCTTTGCATCAACTTCATCCCTTAGGCTACTGATTTGTTTCTGATGTGTCTCACGATGGCTCTGAATTTGCTGCTCCACAGCTTGCTGTTAGAAAAAACCAGAATGTACTAAATGCTTTGAGTTTCTGCCAGACTTCACTTTGTGGGGATTTGGGTTGATTTGTTTTCCTGGGTTTTTTTAAACTATGTATTTAACTTACCTTGACTTCATTTGCAGTCTGAACCTTATTTAAGTGCTCTTTCTCCATCTCATGCACCTTTTCTGGTAGGAATAGAGAAGAAAACATTTCAGCCAGGTAATTAGGCAATCACATGGATGAGAGAGCTAATTTCCCCTTCTCTTGCCAACACCTTAGAATTTGAAAAAAAGTCCCCTCCCACCAAAAAGATCTATTAAATCAGCAGCATTGTTAATCCAATCCATAGCAGTTCTTTCAAACAACAAACATGTTTTCCCAATAATTAATTCTACAGGTTCAGTAGCAAAAAGCCTTCCTATGGCTCTAGCCTTCAACCTAAACAGAACAATTCCCTATTTATCACTATATACTTGAAATGGCGGTGGTGGTGGGTGGGGTGTAGGGAGGCAAGTCCTACCCTGGGCTCGGAGTTGAACTAACTCTTCATTAAGGGAATCCACAGATTCTTCCAGCTGCCTCTTTTTCTGTTCCACATTCTGAAGATATTCAGTCAATGACTTGATCTTGGCTTCATGCTTGTGGAATGAAAGAAATTTACTTACTTTGGAACTAGGTATCATGGAATTACATCTGCATAAATGGTTCATACTTATTTATAAACGGTAAGTAACCTCATCTCAAAACAAAAATTATATTAACTAAAAACTCCAAGAAGAATATGACTACTCAAGTAGATCTGTAATGTAGTCTGTAAGACGATGTCTTTATTCTGGACTAGAAATGTGCATCTCCTGATTTAAAAAAAGATTATTACTAAATTGCATACATGGATCACAATTTTCAGAAGTGTTAGGAGGTCACATTACTGATATTTTCTAACAATCACATTAAAATGGCCTTTCTCACATTAGAAGTAATTTTAATCTGCTATACAAGCCTCTTGTAATTCTACTGTGCTACTACCACCCTTCCACTTCCAACCTGCAGCATTAGTAGGCAAAGTGATCACTAGCCACTGCTTATGTAAGACTTGTATTTGTAAAGGATCCTGAGGTGGAGAAAACAGGGACTCTAGTATTTAATACAAGTGCTGCAAAAGCATTATCAGGCTAGAGCTATGCTGCAGAAATTCTGACATCCTGCCAACACTCAGAAACATCCAAACTGACAATAGTACCGAAGAAATAGCTGAGTCTTGTGGCTGCTCTGTCACAATGTGCTTTGTTAGGTGTCAAAACGAAACTGCAACATTTTTCCCCAATAGGTTAATGAATTTAATTTTTAAAGAAGATTTAGGAAGTACACTGTAAAGAAACATTTACCTGTGAGATACGAAGCTGACAGGCAGCCAACTCCTTTTCATTTTCTTCCATTTTCTTATTGCTTTCGGCTTGTGTGCCTTCTAACTGTTTGCAACGTTTTACCATTGTTTTTACTTCTGATTTCATTTTGCTAATGTACAGTCTCGCAACTGTGAATTCTTCATCTATCATGCCAGTTCCCTCAGGTTGCTGCAAAGTGTGGAATGGTACGTTTAGAAAGCTTAGATAACAAAACTGAACTAAAGGTGCACCGGAGCAACTTAACGCCCAGAACACATCGCCCACCTCAACAGATAGTCACAGCACCTAAAAAACCCGCAAACCCTCACATTTTGGTGCTTAAGTTTTCTGACTGATTATTTAGAAGTTTGCACTAAGGTAAAGAGTCACCTGAAAAGGGAAATACAGTTCACTACTGATTTCTAATACTGCTTACATTCTGCACCTAACATTGCTCTTCCAGATTCATTTTTCATTTCGTTTACTCACTTCATTTTTCATGTGAGAATCATCCTGATTGTCACTGTAGGTCAGTACCACATTTCCAAGACAATGCTGTTGATTAAGGCCACTTCATACATCAGTTTCACAACAGGAATGAAAATGCTGCTTCAGAAAAAAATCATGCCTGCTGTTCCTTGCCTTTGCATAATCAAATTCTGTCTGGGACTCCATTAAGTCACAGTACACGGAATGGATAAGCTTACACCCAAAATATTAATACACCAGTTTTTCTATGGTGGTCATTTTTACCATACTAAGAAAATGACCCTGCCTAGCCACAATGTATGTGTATGGCATGAAAGAGAGCACCAATTAATCTTTACCTTGACATCATTATTTCCTACTGCAATTCCTATCTCTGCCAGATCTTTCAGTAAGGAGGCCATCATTTCTGTTGCTCGTTTCTTCTGATGGTTGGTCATTTCTTTCAGTTTCTGAAGCTCTGCATCTATGCTGGCTAATGTGACCTACAGTAGAAGAAGTTACCCTCTATTAAACAAAACACACTCTTGCTTTTGGAACTACTTTCATACTATTTACAGAGTAATAGCATTTCTTCTGAAAGAACTAAGAAGTACTGGGGACAGAGACCTTCAGGTCACAAAATAAAATATTACAACTTTGCAACAAATTTAGTGTCTGTATTGTTAAACCGCATTCAGAGTTATATATAATAAAATATTGCAGAGAATTAAATTTATAGAAAAAGGTACACAGACAGCAAATCCAACACTTTTCACCATATTTTGGTAAAGGAAAACAATTTCTTTGTCTGCAGATCTCTTAACTCTCCCCTACTTGCAAAGAGCCAGACACACTCAAATTTCGTTTTCAAGAACAGAGAAGAATGAGACCTGTGCCATGACATATTGTCTGCAATGCCAGCAAGCATGCTGATCTTTCCCAGTGCTTAGAATTTTAGGATAACAGGCGGACTATTAACTGTTTACAACTGACTGAAGACTGCCAAATAACTGGCTCTCAAAACTGTCAGTCAGATCAGAAACTTTGCAAGTATGTAAGCAGATGTATGGTATTATCCTGTGGGCTGATGCTGCATCTGTATTTTAACCAGGTTATTTTCTGGAATATGTCCTCACTGTTCTCAACTATTCCTTTCAGAAAGTAAGCACAACTGCTTATGTTTGAAGGCATAAAGGTAAATTACTTCACATGCCATAAATACAGCAGGCAAATAAATACAAGAAAAGCTTGTAGCATGCTCACTGCAGCCTCAAGAATGTTCTTCTTTCAATCTCAAGTCAGTATTACCCCAACAGCACCACAAAGACAAACAAAACCAAATCAAATCACCAGCATGTCACAGAAGTGTTCACCATGAATTTTTTTGAAGCTTACTGGTTTTAGAAAACCATCCCTTGCTAAAACTAAAATGAGTTTTAGACATAGGCTCTCATCTTCCCTTGTGAAAAACCTTTTCAAATGACTTCAAGGAAGAAATATGAGTAAGGCAGGAAAAGTCACACTGAAGACAGTCAGTAATTTCTTATCCCAATTTCATACCGATTTTTGATTAAGTTCGTCACTAAGCAGCTCATATTCCTTTGCCTTATCTTCTACTTCCTGAGACTTCTGATCATAATTGACAGCTAATTCTTCAAGGGCTTGTAACACTTCTTTCACTTCCTCTTTAGACGCATCATTTTCAGCCTGAAGGCGATTCAGCTCTGCTTGCAGGTTGTCTTGGTCCCGTCTGGTTGATGCTAGAAGCTGAAACATTGATAGAGATTTAATAAAATGCAGCAACAAATAATCATGAACGACATTCCATGTATAACTTGAATTTTATTAACGCTTTTAACCACTACAATAGGTCGTATCGATATTTTTAGTGACTAGCATCATGCAATAAGGATACCAAGGACAGATAAAGTGAAAATATAATGAACAATTAAATTTACCATCTATATCCATAGTTATTTAGCTTTTAAAGTATCTTCAAAATGGAAGCGATTACAAATCAAGACACATAGGGACAGCAACTGGAAACGCACATGGAATATAGCAAGTTCTCAAAAAAGCCACTAAACTTCCAGCATTTTAACATTGCCAGCTGCTGAAGAATAACTAGTCAAAAGTGTACAGTTGCTAAAGAATCATATTTATTTATTTAAATAAGATTAAACAGTAGCTTTGATTTCTGAGGTCTCAACCTATTTCCTTCTAACCATGTACACAAGGAGTACTGTTTCTTTAATCTTTGTGCTATGGAGAAATATTTTTTCTAGTATCTTGGCTAAATGAAATCAACACTTTCATTGTTAATAGGCATTTCCCCCCATTTAATTAAGTTACATCTCTGGCAATACGCTAGAACACTCAAACAATTTGTATGCACAAGTATGATCTGAATTAACACAGATACTTCCTTTTTCATTATAGGCCAATACATTTCCCTCCTCTCTGTACAGCAACTGACCAAAAGTGTCACAAGATTTTACAGTAAATGAAGTTACCTTCAGTTCTGACAAACTGCTGACTTTGCATGGGGAAGACAACTGCTGCTGTCTGCATAAAATACTTCAATTCTTTCAATCTTCATCGATAATTGACATTCAAGTAAACTGGTTTAAGTTTAGTGATTAGCATAGTGTAAGTGGGAGGAATGAATAGGCAGAGCATTTAGATAAGGCATAAATGAGAATTACTGTGCAGTAGTAAGCTGTCGTTCTATTCCCTGGTCACTGAACCCTATTCAGAACACCTCCAGTTTTTTTAAAGGAAAGACAAAATAAAATAAAGGTGCAAGAGCAAAACTCACCTCTTCCTGATCCAACATTTGTGTCTTCAGTTTTTCTACTAGTTGGCTCTGCTGATTAATTTCTTCATCCTACAGTTCAAATAAGACTATGTTCATTAAACTGACAAACACCACTCAGAAAAAATAAACTAAGGGACTTTAGATGTTAGGCATCTAATTTTTCTCTATTCTGAGACAATTACACAACTGAAAACAATCAAAGTAAAAACAAAAACCCTTTTAATTTCACTGGCTGATCCATTAGGCTCTTAACCTAGCATGTATGTGTAACACACCATGCTTCAAAGACACAAGTCTTATACCTGTGCTTTTGCAAGTCTTCTCCAAGTTGTTCTAACTTCCAAGAAACAATTAAGATTTAATTAAAAGATTTTTTCTTCCCCAAATATCATAGTATTGCTTAAATTCGAGACTGTAGTCAAATAAAATACACATAACACAGAAAAAAAAATCGCCATCTTCAAATTACTCGTTATCCCACTTTCTCATTACTTTCCAACTAAGAAAGGATACTAACTAAGCACCAGATAAGGCAACTCTGACACAGAGCTTCAGAATTAAGAGTAGGCTGCCCCAGCAAATATTTAAACAGGCTGAACTAACAAATGAATACTGACAAATTAAATATTACACAACAATATGGTTCAAGATATAACTTCAAGAGGTCTTACATTAAATAAGAACGACATACCTTATCATCCAGTTGTTTATATAGTTTGGCAATTTCTTCCTCACATTTCCTTCTCTCGGCATCAGTGAAATTGCCAGTTACTCCAATTGTGGTAGCTGGTTTATCATTAATAACAGTAATATCCTTGTCCACTGCAAAAGCTTCTAAGTTGGCCTTCTCCTTGTCAAACTGTTCATCAACTGGCACAGTCTCCCCTTAAAGAATAAACTTAATTTTAGTATAGTCAGCCACAAAGTATCTTCTACAAAGTTAGCCTAGAGAAGTAGTATTACGTATTTCCTACTAACAGCATTGCTCCAGAGTTCACAAGCAATTGAGCTCATATGATTACTTGGCAAAAAAAAAAAAAAAAAAATTACCATTAGATCATCCAAACTATTTCCTGCTTACCATAAAACATTATATTTCACCCAGTTACTTTGCTATGAGCCCCAAATTACACATCCAACTTTATCTTCTAGAAAGCCACCTAACTTGCCAAGAAGACAGAAAATCCTTCCTTCCTTTCCCTTGGTAGTCTGCTTTGCTAGGTAGCCATATTTACTTTTAAATTGCTTTGCTTCTAATTTAAAATACTTCTTCAGTTTTAGTTCTCTGTTCATAAAGCTTTTTCTGATGAGAACACTTCAACTTCACACAGGAAAAAATACCAGATGCTAATAAAGGCACTTCTTTGGTAAGTTAAACTAAATTCCTTAGTGCTTTGTTCAAAACTTTCAATGCAGTCCTTGTCCAACACTCCAGTATCTTGTGTCAATATACTGAAAGAACTATATTTAACATTTCAGGTGTGGCTTCACGCTATCTCTACAAAAGACTAAAACAACACCTTGAAATACAAAGAAAATCCCCCACATCCCAGTAAACTTATTTCAGTTAACCCATTTTTTTAGATTTATATCAGGATTGTAGTGCAGTTTTCTACAAGATTGCAAAATCATCTTCTGTAGCTGCGAAACTGCAGAATACACCTGTAAGCATGACCTATGCCACTCTTTTCCCGAATTTATGGCTTCATTATTAACTTGCATTTTGCAGAAATTTCAATTGATAAGAAGTTAATTATTCAGGAAGAATGAACTGGCACACATTCTGTACTGTCAGCAGTTTTGGGTGGGTTTTTTGCCTACTAACATGTTTGAGTTTTAAATGAAGGAAAGATCTTGTGATATTGATTTGAATTAGAAAACCAAACCAAAAGAAACATTCTACTCAGTTTCTGCATTTCCAATTAATAGCAGTTTTTTCTCTCCCAAAATAGAAATTTCACAATGTATGTAACTCTAACTCCTCCAGTAAACCAAGTATTAAACAATCTAACGTGAATACAGCCTCGGACATTTTTGCCATTACAATATTACTAGAAGTTGTTTCAGTTGCGATAAAGTGAAAAAAATGAAGTTTCAAAATCAGCTTAATATTCTAGCTTTAAGTCTTAAGTACTGTCTTGCATAGTGGTCCTAGCTATTTTTGTATCCTTGAGATTTATTCAGTGTCTGTTGCCCTGACTAAAGTTTTCAGAATAAAAATCTAATTGCTTCTCACCATTCCGCCATCTGTTGAGTTCATTTTCCAGCCACTGTATGGTGTTACGCAGAGTCTTGTTTTTCTCTTTTTCCTTCTCATACTTTTTCTTCCACTGTTCTGCTGTGAGCTCCACATTGACACAAACTGTGTTCTTAATGGTCTTTGCTCTTCATAGAAAAAGCAAAAAGCTCTGAAACTCCACTTCCACAGATCACTGGTGAAAGTGTAAACATTCCCACTTTTCCAAAAGTTTATTTCTACTCCCTGTCAAGTTACTATTCTTTCAACCAGACTGATACAACTGTTAACGGACAGAGCAACACAGTAAACTATTGGAAGGCTGAAAAATCTCAAGCCGAGTTGGAAAAAGCTGCATACCTTCACCTGAAAGAATTCAGGTCGGGACAGCTGTGCACAACTTTGAACAAAGAATAGTATTCACATCTTGCCAACACTGGTACAAGGGAGAGCATAATACTTTTAAGGTGCAAATCATCAGGCTTGTCTAAGAAACAGCTTGTTTCAACAGAAAAGCCCCCGGTTACTAGATCTCCACTAACCAAAAAGGTGTTACAATCCATTTAGATAATTTCTGATGTGATTATCTACATGCAGTCAGGTGAATTCCATCCAATTATCTTTGGAGACAAAACTACAGGCACCAGTAACATATTCATGAAGTTAATGTCTGGTTTTTACTTTAGTGCTATACATCACTTATCTCAGTAGTTTTCCTATAGTCTCCTAGTACCAAATACCCCACCCCAAGAGAATAGAAGAGGAAAAAAAGCTTAATGGCAGTTAAACATTTCCCCAGCTCCACACTGTGACTCCTAAAAGTACCTTTCTGCAAACTTTTGGTGACACATGAATATCAACAGACACGATTTTCTACCACCTTATATGATATTTACATAGCCTTGAGTTACTACCGCCGAGGGTTTCAGCATAAATTTGACAACCCTAGAAGGCTGAGTTAATATACTGGTCTAACTATGGCGGCCGAGACAGAAGTGTACTCTGTTAACTTCTGAGAAAGTCAAGAGCACAAGGCAGTGAAACTACATAGCTGCAAGCTGGAAGACAGTTTCCAGTAGCTCATTCAATAAACACTCAAAGGAAAGCAAAAGACTTCCTAACTTCTAAGAGGAGACCAAAAACCTTCACTGTTGCAGAACACAGTCATTACTCCAGACTCACTAACTAATCACATTCTGCCAGATTTCTAAGAAGTCTAGTCTACTTTCCAAAATACAAAACTTCTCAAAGAAGACCAGTAGGAAGCTATCTTGTTGAACTAAGGTGGAAGATGTACACTAACGCCAAAGACCAGAGGGACTAGCAAAATACTGACTGCTTTCATAAGGTGCTCCAGTTAATGCAGTGATTCAATCCAGTGGTCAGGAACTGGAGTATAATAATGAAGCATTAATAGCAGAATGTTAAAGAGCTACCTAACGGAATAACAAATTTGAAATGGGCACTTATAAATTCAGTTACAAATGACACGGGAATTTACAAGTATTAACTCAAATGTTACTGGAAAGCTAGATGAGGACAGGCTCTTCTGACAAATAAGGGACTCAACTGAACAGAAGAGAGCTCCTTTCTCCCTCCTTCCACTTTAGGGCAGGGGAAAGTACTTATTACCCTCCAAGACTATACATTAAAGCACATTTTGAACCAAACTATATGCTGTCCTCCTGGAAATACCCTCTTGAAGATCCCGCCCATTTTAAGGAGTTTTATATAATATGGGAAAAAATAGATCACAACACTTAGCTCTTTGTACACTGAGGAATTACAGAAAGAAAGTTAACATTCTAATTAATTTGTTAAGGAATCTTAATGGACTAACTCACTTATTTCTCATTCTGCATTTATTTCTATTAAATAATTTACTCACCTTTGGCCAAACAGAAGAGTAGATTTAGTTTCAGATTCATTGTAAGAAGATGGAGAACAACAAATAACAATAGTGGTTCTGCAATTACCCCCAAGTGAATCTTGAAGGATTCTGGTCATTTTGCTATCACGATATGGAACATATGTCTACAAAGAAAATGGTTAAATGATCAGTCACGGTCTTCCAGACACATTTAATTTGCTGAAATATGAGCTACACTTTTGCTAGGTATAAACTTGATTATAAAGACATTCAATTCTACTTGAATTAATAAATAATAAGACTGAAGGTGCGTGAGACAAAATAGAACTGTACTTCTATGCTTGGCAACTTTTAGAGTAACAGAAAACTTCCAGTATGATGCTTAGGTCCCTCAGCATTAAATGTAACTTATTAATATCCACTGTCAATACAACAGTACAAGAGTAACGGCCACCTGCAATGCACTGATGCAACTGAAGTAGTTTAAAAGACCCCACGCACATCACAGAGATTAGTAAGAATTTCTGTGTAATATCATATTCAGAGGTAGAAACCTTTAACCTTCAAGTATAAAAGTACAAAAGAGAACACTCACACTGCTCTCAGCCAGCGCCGAGATGACATTTCCAAGAGCAGACAAAGACTTGTTGATGTTCTTGGCCTCATCCAGCACAGCACCTTCTGCTCCAGTTTTACTAACCTATGCAATATTTCAGTAGATTACAAAATGCATCTTCAAAAAAACACCTTTCACATTTAAGATAAAGCCTGAGTAACTTTTCCACTTTTAAGTCCATCTCCCCGACTTTAAGGAATACTCATAAACAAGTTGGATTAGAATAAGCAAACTCTGATTTGTTATAAATTTCTCATTCACAACTCAAGTGTTTATTTGAAGATGTTTCTGATGTTTTAAACTGAAGTGAATATTCTCCTGCAAAGTAGATCTCCTTGTAGAATATAAACGTATAGTTAAAAACTTCTGTCAAATGAACAACTTCAAAAGTTGTTTGAAGTGTGTAAAAAAAGATTCAATTCCTTAAAAGTAAAAAAGCATTATAAATAGTTTGTCCAGAGGTCACCCTTAAAACAAAACCACCATCACACCCCCAAAAACAAACCATAAAAGAAAAACTACAAAACCCAAACCACATACCACCACTACCCCCCAGAAAACACAGCAGAAATTAGGAGAACAGATTTCAGAGCCTGACTCTGACCTATAAGAGGGATTTAAGAACCTAAGTAGATATCAGCAGAAATGTGAAAAAAATCTAACCTGACACCATCCTATTGACCTTAGCTCTTCTGCCTCAAGGGCAGAATTTGACTAACAGTTCTATAAACCTCCCTTTACCATTTTCATCAATCATGACTACAACTAAGCAATTCTATTTCCCTGTGTTTAAACCATCTCAAGACAAGGCATTAGAAAACTTCATGTATTTCAAAAAGACTAGAGAAACATATAGAAGTAAAGTTTGAAATAAACAATGAAAAGAACTACAGAGAAAGGAGACCTGCAACCCAGCCCTTTTCTTTAAAAAAGACTGTGACTAAAGAAACACATTTCAAAATAAACACAAGATCAGAGACAACAATAAGGTTATAGAACAGTGATGTAAGAAAAGACAACAGTAAGCAGAAACAAATGAAAAAACTGGAAACAAAGACCAGGACAAATCCAGAAGTAAAGATGAAAAGACTGTCAAAAATCCAGCTCTTGAAAGGGTAATTACAGTACTTATTTCCTTCCTTGCTTTAAGCCACTGACATAGGAAAGCAAGTTGTCATTTTAACCAATGTTAATCAGAATTTCAAATTAAGAAATTTGGTACCACTATATGGGAAAATTCGATATTCCACATCCATAGAACTCTTTATTCCAGTACCTGGCTAACTCACACACCTGTACATTTTTTTTGTGCTCTCAGACACCAAAACTGAACTCTACCCTTTTCCCACTCTAGTCCATATTTACAAACTCTCACTGCAGAAATGCATATCAGCTTAAAGTGGTAGTATTAATAGCCAACCCAGCCTAGGATTCAGAAACCACATTTTAAAGTCAAAATTGACCCACCTTAGAGATGACAACAGATCAGTACTACACTAATGTAAAATACCTGACTGTAAAGATTAAAAAAAAAAAAAGTTTTTCAGAGCAGAAAAAGAAACTTATAATTACCTTCTCACTACCTGCCAAGTCCACAAGGTAAAGTTTTCCACTTAGTTTCTGTTCTGTTTGAGTATTCTCTTGTTTTACATTAATAAGAAAAATACTATGACTTCGAGAGCTGTGTTCATTCATATCTGTAATTCAAAATATGCACATTGTCAAAAGGATTTGTACAACCAAAATCTTTTAAAACAACACCTTCCCACACTGCAGCAAGAACAAAAAAAGCTGATAAAACTGTATAGTGTAGTATCTCAGTGACAACAGAACTAGAAGCAGCAAAACCAACGGTATCATCTAATTAAGTAATAAAGATCCAGTTTCCCTGGGGCTTCTATTAATACCCCATAAAATCACTGATCAGGTTTGCTGGCCTGTCAACTATGGAGTTCACACTTCCAATTTACTTTATTGGAACAGAAAGCATATTTAGGTTTAGATACCAGAATGTTTTTCATAAACTTTCTACTGTACTGGGGGTTTTTTTGGTGATAATTTGAACTAGATGGCCATAGCCTTTCAGCCCTTTCTTCTACTGCCCCCTCTGCCATGAAACATGCAGAGCAAACAAGACCTGTTGAATTTAAAGAATTATTTTAATTCATTAACAAGATTTAAGAAGATTGCAATCTGAATTAGTCTTCCCTTTAACTATAAATCCGTCACAGACCTAGAAGGACCAGCTTACTGATGCCACAGAAGCAGCTCAACACAGAATAGTATCCTTCTATCCAAATTTCTGCTATTTCTCCTTTACTTAGTGTGGTTCCCACTTCAGAACCTTACTACCTAGGATCAATGAAGTGGAAGTGCAATCATTCCGAAATCATTCCTTAAAAGGAACATCATATTTCTATTATTGATCTTTAACCAAAGAAATGAGAAAGAAAACCTTATATTTTTCTTAATGACTAGTTCTTCATTCAGAAAAAGAAAGAATATAGACACAGGAAATGGTGAAACTCACCCTCAAAATTGGCTCTCAAATATTTCTGACAGTCACCTCAGTTGCTAAGAACTAGAGTATTATTTTGCATGCACCTCATCCTTCCTTGTCTTTTTTTAATCCCTCTGTTGCTTCCTAATCCTGTTACTGGTGGGAATTTGAAGACCTATAACATGGCTCCTTGCAACTCAGTTGCATGCTACAGCCAAAAATCCTGGGACACCGGGATGCTGCTTAAATCTGCAGCACATCTGAATATATATTTTGACCAGCTGCTCTTGGAGTATGCAACAGAATAGGCAAACTATCAATGAGCCACGATGCATTCCTTATAGATTTCTAGGTTAATTGAAACAGATTCCACAAACTGGGATTTTGAACTATTCCTAAAGCAGAACTACATCTTTTTCTCCATGATTCAGAGCTCCTCACTGATCACTCACTTTCCCCTTTCAATCCAAGTCTAAGCAAACACCTAACAAGAAATTAATTGAAACACTTGTTTTGGAAAGACATGCTGAAACTGCTTATGCCAGACCCTTTAAAACACCTGAGTTGTTTAGCCCACTATTTTTGTCTTCCCTAATTTTTATGGCATACCAGAAGCAAACAGAAGGGAAACAAAAGATAATACTTACTTGTAACTGCTACATGTCGATTTGATTTTCCTTCATCTATAGTATCCATAACTTCTTCTGGACTACATACAAAACGCTCTGTGCAACCCTTCGGGGAAAAAAAAAAAAAAGGGAGGATGTTGCAAAATAACACCCCACCAAGCCAAAAGTAAATAGTGTACACTAGATGACTGCAAGATGAAAACATATCAGATGGATGCTCACCTTTACATAAGGAACTCTATTTTTGTCCTCATGAACAGAAAGATTGGTCTTTGAAACTGGAAGAGAAAAATTTTCAAAACTAAGGCACACACGATTTCATTACAGAATTAATGAAAGCACAGTGTACAATGTACAGCTGAGTTATAAATGTTACCTCTCAGCAACACTGTATAAAAACTTAATATACAAGTAACCACCACTACTGCAGCTTTAGTATTATATTTAGTATATTATATAGATGAGCTCTATGCTTTCCCATTTTGATGCACCCTTATCATGTATAGGTGATTAGCATAATTACCTAAGTATCAGGATAAGGTTTTTTCCTATGTTCAATACAAGTAAAAGGCTTACCATCCAAAAGGTCCCTTATTTTATCCAAGTATATTTCAAAATATGACACCTACAAGTAGGAAGAGAAAAAAAGAGATACATCATCAGAAAGCAAAAATGCTTTGCTTTTTGATCACAAGGATCTGGCATGACTACAATGACCTCCCACATAACACCACATCCAGCTCATGTTCTTAAGGCTGAACTAAAATACTCCTTAGAGAAGAAACTGTTTTGATCAAAAGCTTCAAACTCTATTAACAATGCCATAGGTTATCAGGACAGCTACATCAATGTTCACTGGAAACAAAATTAAAGTGTTAACATAATTCTTTTTTTAAGAAGAATCAGTTACTTCAGAAATAACTCTGTTATTATGGTTCCAAGTTAGGCATTTAAAACACATATAGAACATCCATTTACCCACAGATTACCTTCTAGTTTTAATACAGAGTAAGTAAGTATAAATGAAGAAAAGTTTACCTTAATATGAAACTCAAGATTCTCATCCATGGAGTAAATATAATTAAAAATATCTTGTACTATTCTTGGAATAATGCCCATTCCATCTGGGTCATGAAGCTTCCCCTTTTCAGAAAAAGATACAATAAAATGAAACATTCATACTGAATGCAACATCACAAACAGTACCCAAAGGCAAAACAACTGGTTCCAGTTAACAAACTAGTTTAAAAACGCTGACAGACATGAAGCTCTTACTCTGTCTATAAAGGAGTCTTGACCATCCATTTAGTCCCAGCATTTGTCAGATGTGAAAAGAACAGCCCCAGAACTCTCCCAAACTACTACTATTGCTATTAACATCATTCCTGTGTTTCTCATCCTGCTACTGAGGGCTGGAAAAAATACACTAATTGCCATTCTCAGTCCTAAAAGAAATAATGGGGTATCAAAATGTTGTAATGGAAAGGGAAGAAAATAAAAATTGCAAGAAGAGAACAAGTAGATATTGCAGTGACATTAAGAGAAAGTTATTTAGTATTTCTTACTTCCATAGTATGTGTCTTTCCAGATGATGTCTGACCATAAGCAAATATTGTTCCATTGTATCCCTCGAGTACATCTGAAGGGAAAAAGTATTTTCATTAGCGTTTCACTTCCTTCTTCTAAAAACATAAGTCAAATTAAACAGAATGCAAGCGGGCAGTTCCTCAAATATCCAGCAGTTAAATGACTCAATGTTTGGGAACCTTGCGCTAGAGTTATGGGAAGGGAGGGTGTCCCTCCCTACCCCTTTTAATGAGTAATACCATCATCAACTGCCTCAGAAGTTACTGTATTAGAAGCACATGCTTCTTCAACCAGAAAAATCAGGAATTTACAGTCATGGACAAAAACGGAAATTGATACAAGTGCCAGAACTGAACAGATAGTCTTTGATATCTCACAAGAAGAAACCATGGGAATGCCATCGTATTTTCTACCTTCAGGAAAGTTTAGTTGTCCAATTGTGATGAGAACGAGCTATGCCTTAAGTGACAGCATCTTACACTTAGGCCATAAGTTTCTCTTCCAAATTATGAATGAACCAAGCAAAGTTTTAGATTGAGAGGTGAGGGACTGGGGGGTTGGCTTGCTTATACGTCAGTTACTGTAGAATCACATCCTGCAAGCAAACTTTTATTCTCCAAAAACAAGCATGAAGAGATACTCCAAATGGGGAGGTCTTTGCCACTCCATCAGACCTGCAAATCCATTTGTCCCACCACTAGAGCTCATTTGCCACTTGATGTAGCACAGCCTAGAAATGTCACACAGAGATCAGTTTTACACAGAGAAAAGGAGCAACATTACAATTCTTAGTTAATTCCATTTTTTAAGGAGCAACTTTTGATCTAATCCTGATTACTATTTAACTCATTAAAAGGTTCAATACTTGCAGTAGCATGGATTTTCCACAGCAATTCACTTTTCTAATGATCAAAATCCCCTTACATTTACCAAAAATTCTCTTGTCACTAGTAGTTGATATTTCAGGGTTTTTGACAAGACTTTGGAAAGCTATTTTGAAAGTTGTATCAATTATTATTGATGTCCTCAGGAAACGAATCAATCAGGAAACTAGCTAAATGCTTACTCCAAGAACTTACTCTGGTATATCCTTTGTGATAAGACTTGATTTTCTAAAGTTACTAGGCCAATTCTGACAATTCAGTTTTGGAGAAACTGTACATCCTGACATGCAGGGCAAAAACTCATATTTCACAAGTTTCGTTTCCTCTTATACTTCAGCAATCTAATGTAGGATGTTTTTCACCAATAAATTTTTGAGGGGACAGACGTACAACATACCACAAATATACTAATAAGAGTTATTTTGATTAATTTCTAACAAATTGTTTTAAACAGAGAATTGTAAAAAAAAAAAAACCAAACCAACAAAACATAACAGGTAAATGTTATGAAGTGTTGCAATCAACTGAAACAATATGTTAAGCATTGACAGGATTTATTAGCTCAACTACAGGATGATTTTATACTGTTACAATCCATGTTGGCACTTATTAAACATTCAGAAGACAAAAGGTAGCAATAGAAGTATCAGTTTTCAACACTGAAAGCCACAGGAATATGAGGCATTTTCGGACAGTAAAGTTGCTCTTCCACCTTACCTTTGACAATCTTTTTAGCACAGTCATTGTATACTTGTTCCTGTGATGTGTTTGACTGGAATACACGGTCAAATATATATGGCTTGGACTGCAACAAAGAGACAGAGAAGAGTCATTGAGATGTTTTAAGCGGAACTGGAAGGTGTTTGTTCATATAGTTTAGAAGTATCCCATACTGTCTCAGCCCAATCTTCTATTTTAAGCACTTGAAGACTGTAACAAGGAAATCAGCTTATATAGTGTTGCCTAAATCTTCACATGCTTGCTTACAAGTAAGGCTTTGAATTAAATATATTTGGGTTCAAAGTGTTATCTAAACAGGTCTCCAAAACTATTCTGACACGTGACTTGAAGTTACTTGAATTACAAGGTTAGCCAACGCCTGGTCTGTACATCCAAGAAGTCCTTATTCTATTCTACTCTGGTGGCAAGTTTACTATGGTAACCCCAAATTACTAAGAACTGGTCATACCTCATGACATAGAGCATCTGTCTTGGCATTATTTGTCAAAAAACTCAAACGTAAAAGAAACATCCAGCTTAAGAACTATTTTGACAAACATGATATTCTTAAAATCAAGCCCCCCAAGCAGAAGAAAAGGCCATGTTGGAGCAAGGGAACCTTTCACAAATTACTCCATTTGGAAAATACTGTATGAGGAACCTCTGACATAGAATTTTGAGAGGAATGTTGGATATTGCTTAGTTTTTAAAAAAGAGATTTTTATAAGAGTTCAAGCAGCTGACAATCCATTAGGATATGAACTATTATGTTTATTGTATCTTACAAAGTTTTTGTAGCACTTTCAGAGTGTGATTTTGCAGGTGGCCAGGCAGATGAGCAAAGTACAAAGGACTTAGGTCAGTTACCATTGCTAAACTCCCTGCAACTGTTAAGTGCTCCATTTTTGCCTAAGTTTAATTCATTATCATCCCTCCCCAAGGATATTCTCAAACTGCCTCTCTGGCAAAGGAACAAGTATAGTTTCCATCTTTCATCCACCCACTACATTTCCCTTCCCCAGCCTGACCTTCCATTTGTCTTTTAAAAATGTCTAGCACTGTACCAAACAAAACTTTTTTTAGAGTCAACATATATTTATCTGTGGAGAGGCCTTGAATTCAGATGGATGAGCTCCCTCTTGGAAAAAAATAATTAGTGCTCACGGTGTAAGTTCAAGAAACCACAAGACTCAGTAGGCAGAAACTATCCCTAAGGTGCTGAAGTTTGTCAGAATGCTTGTTTCACAGCAGGGAAAGCAAAAGCCTACTCAATTACTCATTTCAGCTTCAAATACACCTCAAATCACTATGTTCTACAGGCAGAATTGAGTCCAATGCATACACCATGAGACAAACAACAAACAAGTTTAGTAACCCTGAGGTAAGAAAATGAAGACAGAACACATTACACGAAAAGGAAGACACTGTAGAAAAGATGACACCAGCTATGCATTTTCTTTCTCACTAGCAGCTGTGGTTTCAAAAAGCCTCAAATTTCACAGATATCAATCAGCTACATCATAAAACAATCAGATCTGTTTCATGCTCCAGTGCATATTTATGTGCACTAAAATAACTCCATTTTGGAGGATCATATTTACCATTGCACATTGGCAAAATATAGTGGGAAAGGGATAGTGTCCAAGGCCACTGCAAACACTCCACATGGCATTGCAGAACTGTGTGTTCGCACTCGTAAGATTTAAAACCTCCTTCAAATTATTGCATGGGAAAGTACATAGATGAAAATTACTCCAATTAAATTGATTTTAGAAGAAATAGGGAAGTTCCTGGATACAATCTTCTGACAGTCTATGAAGCAATTTTTAACAATACTCGCTATTTCTCACAAATCCCAACATATCTGACCTGTTGCCAACAAAACATGACAATGAGAACAGAAAAGTACACTAAAATGTAAACACTGCTTTGCATAGTATATATGTCTCAATGTATACATACACATCCTTGTGTATTTATGCTTTACTACAGAATATTTCTGATGCCAAGTAGCAGGAAAATACCTTGTTTAGAAGGAACTGTAGGCACAACCTGCACTAATTTGAAACCATCCTGCAATCTACAGGTATTTGTAGCAGGTTCTTAAAAAAAGCTTCCCCTCTCTATATTTTTAAACCATATTTAAGAGGGGTTTGTTTCATTTTTAATTCTTCTGCCAAGGAAATGCTGACTGAATTGAAATAGTCTTTATCTGTGTTAAAGAAAAATGTTACTAATTTGAGAGTAATCTGTAGACATAGATTACCTTTAACTATCTACTCTCTGCCATTTAAATGACTCCATAAGAGAACAGAGCCTAATTACAGTATTGCATACAATTACAATCTCTTTCCTCTTACAAAATGTTAATATAGAGAATAGCAGATATGATGAATACCACAGACTAATAAGTACAGAAGATCAAGTTGCAAGAACGTTGCTCTGGCAGTAATGCCTTTAATTGATCTTGTTTATTTATACAGTGGAAGCTGTTAGACACATGGCAAATTCCAATTTCCCTCAAGTTAACAACTGCTACCAAAATATCCACAAAATTTAACAATTCTGGCCAAAGTATCCTCACAAGGAGTCCTGTTGTCACTTGCCACTTCTTCATCCCTTGCAGCTGGAAAGTGGAGTATTTGTTTACATGTCCTCAGTATCACAGATTCCCAGATGAAGTCACAATACAACGTCTAAGCATTCAAAAATGGAACTAGTTATTTTCCTCCCAGGTCACAGCACTTTTATCGCACCTATGAAGATGCATATTAGAGACATGTCTCTGCTCCATCATCACCGAATCAATATCTAACCAAGTAGGTTTAGACAAGCAGGTTCCAGGATGATTATGTTTTAAGAATACAAATTATTCCCACTCAGCATGATTTCACATCTTTGACATCTGCAATGCTATGTCTTATCACTTCTCTTTACAGTCTACTTTCTGCTGGAAACAAAGCTAAAACAGTATTACACAGATTACCATGCCCTAGAAAGCCTCCTCATTACCTTTAAGAGATTAATCAAGAAAGATTAAAGTGCCAGATATTTTTTCTATACCAGATGCCTTTTCTTCCCCAAGCAGTAAACAATCCGATCTAATAATGCACTGAAGACACAAAAGGTCCAAGTAACGTTACCACATGGTGTCCATAACAGGCACAGTAGCAGTGTCACTACCATGAGATCAGGCTGCTTTGACACGCTCCAGAAATTTTCAGCAGGTGTTGCTCAAATTGTTAAAAACTTAAAACATATGACTTATAAGCAAATAAGCAGAGCCTCTGACTTCCTCTCTCCAAATAAGTTAGTTCTTTGCCGAGCATTTCTTGTCAGTTGTCAACCACAAGACAACTCCAGCTCCCACCGTTGCCTGCAGTGAAGGGATGTGGTCTCACAGCAAAACTTTGCAAGTGCTCTCACAGCTCTCAAAAAAAGTATACCTGCCAACATGATTTAGCAGTAGTTAAACTGAATCTTAATAAAGGGCTTATGTTGAAGGACACAGTTCCACAGTTAACTTGAAGACTAATTACCCATTATAATCATATAAAAGGATGCTCAACTCCTCTAAATTACAAAAAATTGGAGCATGCATGAGCTTATTTGGTGAAGCTTTTAAGTCAATACCTTCAATGAGGTATACTGAAAAATTTGCATTCACAAACTACACTGAAATCCTATCTCAAAAGTCCAAGAAATACTTAAAGTTATCTCCATAGAAATAATTGCAAAAAGCCTTCAGATTACTATTGTAACTTTCCATAAAATACAGAACTGGTTATTTGTAAGAACACCTGAATTCACCTTAGTTTTTATGTATTAATATCTGAAGCTAAGTCAGAAGTGAAAATTAACTTGAAAAATCAGTAACCTATTTTTCTACCACAATACATCCAGAAGCTCTTTACTGTTTCTTGCTAGAATGGACAGTTAAACCAACGTCATACTCACGCATGTTAGCCTAGTGAAAGGCTGAAGTGGCACACAATGGGCTTACTTTCCCTTCAAGTTCTGCATCTTTAGCAAAGAATGTTCTCCCCATCAGCACAAAATACATGAAAAGAATAATCCCACATCAAATAATTTCTGGAAAGCATTATGTCAGATACCTGACTCAGTTCTTCCTGTCACTAAGCTAAGGTATTGCTGCTTCAACACACCTGAGTCCAACATTGCAAATGAGTGAAAAGGCACAGTTACAAAGGAGTGTTTTATTTTTAGGGTAAGGAAGAGGATTTTCTTCTTGTACTAGCTCCATGCATACGAAAGTGCAGCTGATACATAACAGTTAGTGGATTGCAGCTCTTTTTGTCGTATTTTTCTTATTTCTGTGCAAATGCCGCAACTCAAGTATCAACTTTTACAGCAGTTTTTAGTTATTGTTACAGAGTGACTAAAATGGGATTTTATTTAAAATATTGTGAATAAACGCTCAATTTCCAGCATCAAAATAGAGAATAATTTCGGAACAAACTTTAGTAAAAAGTTGCTTCTAAAGAAAAAAGCAAATACTGCTGGCATAAAAATGGTCACTAAATTTCATAATAAAAAAATCTCCACTGAGTGAGGTGTTTCTAAGCAATGGCACAGCAGCCAGGGAAAATAACTCTCCCTTAAGAGATTACTGTAAGATAGACTATTTGCTTTTTGTTAAATCATCATACCAGTATCATCTGAAAAGCATCTTTGTTACTCACCACTAAATGGAAAGTAAGAAAAAAAATTAGAGAATAACACCAGAAGAATAGTATTATTTCAGCTACAGACTGCAATTTCTCATTCATGTTTAAAGTTGCACTGAAGACATGAAGCATTTTTATCTGTGTGTCTCTAATGCAACAGTGCTTTGCTTCACCTTAGCAAACAATAGTAACTAAAAAGTTGTTTTAATAATGCATCTTGCTTCTTGCATTTATACAGTCCAGCATAGCCTTTGGCAACACATGATTTACATTTCCCTTTTGAAAAATGTGCTGCCAAAAGCTGCAGTAGCAGCAATCGATCTTCATTATCTGATTCTAATATAACTTAAATCTAGTTCTGCTCTCATTTATGATCCAACACTAGTTTAAAACATAATGAAAAAGAAATGTATATGTCTCAAGCTCTTTCCAGGACCACAGGGGTTACATCTTCCATTAAAAAACAAAAGAAAAAGTACTCTAAGCAAATATGAAAATACAGACAGGTAGCCACAAGTCTTCTTAAAAATCACAGAAATAAGGAATATACTAGGATCATTACTAAACACATGTGGACTACAGGGGCATACTGCCTATTTTGTGAATGCCCATAACACCTCACCACTTCAGCCACTGGGTAGTACTGGTTTTGGTTTAGGCTTCAGTCAGAAATCCCAGAGCGTACCTACCTTTTGGACAGCTTTAAGATGAGCAAGACTAGGGATGAATATGTTTTTAAAGAAGATTAATAGATACGCTATGCAAACCTACAAAGCTACTCAGTTGCAAGTAGCATCACATTTGAAAAAATAAAGGACAATCCTGTATCAGACTGCTATTCCTCTCTGTTATATCTTACTCAAAAAGCCTGAAACCCATGGGGAATTGCTATCAATTTTTGTATACAGGTACATTTCTAATGTTTAATATTAGAGTCATATACTCATAATGAGTCACCCTAATATCTCTTTTAACAAAATCCTTATACTTAATTAACAGGAAGAGACATTAGGAAAAAATAGGTAACAGACTATTAGAACGGAAAGAAGTCGCCTCGAATTAATAATTTGAAAGCTCTTTACTAGTTAAAAAAGTTTCATCCTGTGGATGTGTTTTAGAGTCTGCTCTTTAGAACAAACCAACACCATATGTCCCCTCAAATTGCTGTTACACACTAGTTACAGTTAAACCAAGTATTTTATCTAACACAAATCAAAATGACTCACTTGTCCAGAAAGACAATGATGACATTAATTACATAGGTGCCAGGGAAAGAAGAGAGGATAGAGTGCTCAGACATGACAGAAAGGAGGAGGGTTTGGTTATAGTCACTGATTTCCCTCCACACCCTCCTCCAGAGGAGTCAGAGCTGCAGTCTGGGATAAGCTCTGCTTCCGATGCCTACCAGTTTTCTTCTCCCATCTACCATTACAGACAACTCCCAAGTATTATTAAAGCAGCCTTTGTTGTTCCAGACCCAGACACACAGAGAAGGTACAAGTCCTTCAGGAAGCTGAGGAAAGCAGGCTCAATGATGGTTCAACAGGCAGCCAACAGGGACAGAAATCAAACTGCTGAAGTAACCAAGCATAAATCTTATCAAAGAATGTTTTTAGAAACTGTTTCATGAGGACTGTTTCTGTTACTATCCTCCCTTGGGCAATTCCGCAACACAGAAACACAAGCGTGGCTGGCTACAGACTCAGGCCAGAAGGTCCCTAAATTTGTAAAAATTCAAGATTGTTAAAAAAAAAACCAAACCATACCCAAACTAAAATCACTGCCTCCAACAGTTTTAAAGAATTAAGTTACAATTTTGAGAACATCAACCTCATTCTATAAGCACCATTATAAAAACAAAATCACAGAATATAAATACTTCACTCAGATTTTGTGACACAGGACACAAATATTGTCACTGCTAACAATTCTAATATTTTTGGGAACATTTTCTCCCTAAGTCAGACACAGCATGTACTGGACCCAGGACAATCGGGGAATTTTTTGTTGTGATTTTTACCAAAGCAGAAATCAGCAAAGTAGAGCTGGCAACAATAAACATTAACCCTGAGCAGAAAGCCCCACATGATCCCTCAGGAGCACACCATCAGACTGTTCTACTCAGATACAGTACCACCTCAGCACAATTTATATTTTAAATAATTTTAAAGCATATTTTAAAAATATGAGCTTTTATTTATACTATGACTAATGAAAAAAAATGCGGAAAAGTTGTTTTTTAAGTCAGAAAACAAAGGCATTAAACTAAATTGTGAATTATAAAACAGAATATGCAGTGTCACAATGAATGGGCATTCACCGATGGAAGTGAGATCATTTGTTCTAGTTAACTTTTCCATTTTCCTTACTCTGAGTTTACCTGTACAACCTCAGGAAGAACAGACATACTCCAAGATAGGAACTTGCCAGCTGAAATAAGCCCAAATTACCTCATTTCTCAAGTATGCTATCGTTCTTGTTGCTCCAGACTCAAGGAATTCCGTATTTTATAGACCAATTCAGCTGAACATTAACAGACTAAAGCACAAGGATTTAGTAACTCATACAAAAAAACTGGTATTTTATTAGATCTCCTGCAATTTCAGAAACTTTGCAAAAAAGTTATTATTAGCAGTATCAGAAAAAACGAAAACCAAAACTTGAAGACAGATAACTGGCCTTTAAGATGCTTTCAGCAACACAGAACCAGCATGGTTTCTCTCAAGAAAAATATTTACATGAAAACACAAAAATAAAACAAGCATTAGGAATAACGTGTGTTTGCGCAACACCAACCAAACTACTGTAAAATAAACTACGGTACTTTATTTTTATGTTCCAGTTCCACTTTGTACCTAAATATGACCTATCAAAAAAGAGCAGAGGATTATCTTTTCCCTAGCAACAGCCAGATTGTTTTATAACAGGCCGCATACCTTGCAAGGAGGCTTCAGTTAAAATACATTTACAAACGTGCAGTTAGGCATTTGCTTAAGTCATAAGGCAAAGTCTGTTTATTCTGATTTAACAACAACAACAAAAAGTTGTTAGCTGAAGGCTGATGTACAGATCGCAAGCACCGATGCGCCGGAGCCTGCATCGTTGTTCTGCATGTCTTCCCCAAAACTCTCCGCAGACAATTCTCCGGTGGCAGCTCCCACGCGTGCATTTCGAGCGCCTATTCAGCAGTGACCCCTGCCCGGACAGCCTGTCCCGCTGCGGGACCCGCCTTCACTCCGCACCTCGGCCCTCAGCCTCCCGCCCGAGCCTTTGTCCAAGGCCTCCCGACCTGCCCCCCGCGCCTGTCTCGCAGCCCCTCAGCCCCCGCCGCCTCCCGCGCCAAGCCCGGCCGTGCCCACATCCCCCCCCGCCCAGCCCAGCCCAGCCCAGCCTGCCCGCAGCCCTCCCTGCCCTCCTCCCCTTCCGCCACAGACCCCCAAAAGGCTGCCCCCCTTCCCGAGGCGTCCCCGCCTCACACCGCGCCCATCCTCGCGGCGTCTGACCCCGCCGACCCCTGACACCCCCTCCCTCCCTCCCTCCCTGCCCGCGGCGCTTCC
>VWZG01007664.1:591930-629430 GCA_013396735.1 Grallaria varia
TCGGGCGGGCGGGGCGCGGGCAGGGCCGGGGGTGGTGGAGCCCGCAGTTACAGAGCTGTAGGGTCACCAAGGTTGGAAGAGACCTTCGAGGTCATCCACTCCAGCCACCCACCCAGCCGTACCACTGTAGCCCCTAAACCACTGCGCCATGTCACCCAGCGCCGTGGCCGGGGGCCTCTTACACACCTCCAGGGATGGTGACTCCACCACGTCCCTGGGCAGCCGGGCACTGCCACAGTTCCCTCAGCGTGCACACAGAATCACTGAATCACAAAATCAGTGGGGCCGGAAAAGACCTCTGAGGGATCACCGAGTCCAAGGTTTGACCAAACACCACCTTGTCAACCACACCATGGCACTGAGTGCCACATCCACTCTTTCCTGAACACCTCCGGGGGTGGTGACTCCACCACCACCCTGGGCAGCCCATTCCAATGTCTAATTACCCTTTCTGTGAAGTTCTTGATGTCCAACCTCCCCTGACACAGCTTGGGATATATCCTCTTGTCCTGTCACTGGGAGAAGAGGCCGACCCCCTTTCAGACAGCCTAGAGGGCGATAAGGTCCCCCTGAGCCTCCTTTTCTGCAGGCCAAACACCCCCAGCTCCCGCGGGCTGTGGTGTTGGGCAGGGGCTGCAGGGTGGGACGAGACCTCTCCTGGGTACCAGGGACCGATTCACCCTGGTGGGGCTCCCGCATCAGTCCCACTGGTGGTGGTGTCGGAGAGCTGTCATGACATGGCCGTGTCGCCCCAGTCCCGCTGGCAGCGGTGTCGGAGAGCTGCCGTGGCATGGCTGTGAATGGCCCTGTTTCCAGCAGGATGCCGAGCAGGGCAGTGCTGGGGAGAGCCAAGCTCTGTATGTGCGACAGAAAACTGAGAGGCCAGGCGTGAAGTGAAGGCTTCAAGTGGCCACCTGAGACAGAAGCCTGCAATACTTGGAGATTTTTTTGGTTTTGTTTCTTTTCCTCACTCAGAAAGAGAAAAGAAATCCACACCCGTGAGGAGTTCACAGATGTCAGGGAGCTGCCAGTATTTGATAAAGTGGCTGTGAGCCTTGTTGCCTGCTCGTCTCCTGGAGCTGGAACCCGGCGAGTGGGATCAGAGCACACGGCATCCCACTGCTCATGGTGTCAATCCCAGGGAGAGAGTCCCTCACAAACTCTTCATCCCAGTTTACACAAAAATGTCTGCACAGTAATTTTTTTAAACTTAGTTTATTACAAGTTTTACTAATTTATTATAGGGGTCTTATTCTAATCAGTCAAAACTTACAGACTGTGTCTAGACAAAAAAACATCTGGTGAACCATTCTGATAGACGTTCCCAAGAGTCTCATGACTTTACAACTGTGCCTCTTACATCCAGGCGTGAACTTCAGATCGGAACAAAGTACAAGCTTGCAGGTTGGCTAAGTTCACTCAGGTTCCTAACAGAAATCATGATTTGTACTGGAAATTTTTCAAATAGCCTTAAAGTTAATAAAAAAAAAAAAAAAAGGAAAAAAATAGGGGGCCTTTCTCTTAAATTAGTACATTTTAGTAGGCCAGAATGACTCAGAATAGCAGTGCCCTTCCATTAAAAGTGTTCTTTTTTCATTAAAAAAGAGGGGGGAAATGTTTCGAATTTTAACAGGGACCATCTGTAATCAGGCATTCCCCATTTTCAGTTCAGGGATTTCAATGATGTGTTTTCATTTAGGATAGGTGTGCAAGGCAAACACATCTTCAAAACTGTTCCACGTCACAGAAGAATTACCTAATAATCTAGTTTCATCTACAAGTTCTTTACACACAGTAATACAAAAAATATTTCTGTGCCTGGTTTATCTTATGAGGTAATCTAAATCTTCTAAATTGAGTTCATGTTGTAACAAGTTTATTTTTCCATTGTGATTAAAAATGCTGGAGGACTGTGCTGTCTTATACAGGGCAGCAACAATTACACATCCCTACCTACCAGCACATGTGGAAATAATTGTCTGGAAAAGCCAAGATACAGGCTGTCTGTAGAAGGTGCAGTGCTGCTCCACAACATCTAGCATATGAGGTATATATAGACATCAGGCTACTGTTCTGTTTGTCTGTGTTTTCAATAAAATGTTTTAAAAATAATTGTTACTAGCCTCTATGTGTCAGAAAATCTCTTTTTGTTGATTGTTGTTTTAGAAATTATTAATTTGTATCACAAGCAGCAAGATATATTAATGCTTCTATCTCAACTGTTTCTGGGATTCTTCACAATCCTATTCCTAGGAATGTTCTCATACAGCTGCTGGATTTGGATCCTCACAGATTTCCTTTTTATGAAAGTACTGTGAATTATTTACTGCTTTTTCAATCAATTTGCTTTTGCAAATGAGGAAAAAGAAATGCTAACTGCATAATGAACAACTTTGTGATTATTGCTCCCAGAAGTACATGTTTCTGCTGCTAAGACATCCTTTACCCTAATCTATCAAAGAAACTTCTAGTTCTTGTTATCCATGGGCAAGGGGGATGTAACATTAGCTACATTTACTGACATGTAGTACCCAGTGTAGGAACATCTCGGCTAAGGAAGAAATCTCATAATGATGTGATTTTCAGGAAAACAGATGCTTGGGCTTGCTTACCTTTTCAATGTTTGACATAGCAGACACTCCACAAAGACAACACAGACACATGGTAGGAAATTACTCATTGTAAGTATGTTGAAACAGAAAACATCAGCATGAGAACTCTGAAGAAGGAACTGCCCACTTTGAAGCTGTTGGTTCTGTGTAAGCTCCCAGGAGAGCTGGCTGATGGTGTCCCATCCTGGCTGTGGGAGCCCTTGCTAATGAGCTCTGCTGAACTGCATCCTCTCAGATCCCTTTCAGGGACTCTGTCATGAAGTTTCTCTGATCTGCTGTTCAAAATAGCAACCGTTCCTTGACATGACCTACTTAAAGTCTGACACAACGAAGCAGTGTGCTCAAAGAGGGCAGTGTGTTATCTCTGCTGGCGCCAAGATGTGTCAAAACAGCAGTCCTGAGGACTCGTGTTTAAAGATGCAGTCTCATGAGACCAGGACAGAGACCAAACATCCTGGTGAATTTCCCATTTTGTCACAATTACAGAATTCTCTTTCTTTGCCAACTGGGAATATATTTGCTGTCTTTAATGTTGTTATGTAATGCCTACAACATATATATTTTGACACTTAGGAGAAAAGACTGTTTAAAAGTAATATATTGTAATGAGAAACAATGGTGCATTAGTTATCAAAAAACGTGAATCTTTCTGTTTGATGTTTAAGCATAGTATGCTCATGTAAATCAAGTATGTTTCCTTTATCTGACAAATAAGTTTGGTAAAGTTTCTCAATAAAGACCAACGTGTTTTACCAAAGTAATTTATGTTAGGAATTTGTGTTTGTTAGTTCACTAACCATATTTCTTTTCCTTTATGATCTGTGCAATAAACCTCTACAAATTCTCTTATGATTTACAGCTCCTTTAGAACTCCAGTCTTTCCCAGCAATAAAAGCGTGTTAAGCTAAGGGAATTGGCAAACCTGAGCCTTACAGGGAAGCTATATCTGGATAATGATGTAATTAACCATCAAAATTGCTCCAGCACAGCAAAAGTGATCTTGATTTGGTCTTAAAAGAACATTACATATTTGAATAAATCTTTAAACCAGGTGTTTATGGAGAAGCAAATTAAAGCTGCTTCCTCCTGCACGTTAAAGAATTAAATTCTGAAATTCATCAGTTGACAGCACTTGTTGACATTCGGTGTGCTTAATGCAAACACAAGTGCTTGTCTCATTTTAATTTGCAAGGTGCTGGAAAAATACAGCACACAACTTCTGAGAATTTAAGGTGCATGCCAGGTCAATTTTATTCAAAATTAGCAAGTCAATTTGTAGAACAAAAGAGTGATTAATCTGCCACATATAGTGTACCTCAAACAAAGTTCTTTATTGCTTGTAACACACTCTGTAAATAAAGGTTATTAAGATGACTTATGAAGTCCAACAACATTGCATGAGACTATGGAAGTGTAATTAAAATTAACAAAATTTTATGGTTCAAACATCTTATACAAATATATTTTAAACTATATCGATATATTATAAATCTCTCTACCAACAGACTGTGCCTGGTCAACTCAGCTTGAGGAACTCAATAACTGATTGAAAGCTGGTGGATGGAGCTCAATGGCCTAAGATACTCTTGGAGTCCAACTAGATTATTTGACGCTCTCATCCAGTTACAAAATTTAAAGCTTCTTTCCATTGCAGCAAGTAAAATGACGTGGAATATATCTCCCATCCCTATCAAGTTTGGGATTTTATGTGAACTAGAAAGATGAAACATATGTTGAGGATGTTTCTGCTGATACATATTAATTTCTTCTTGGCAAAAGTAGAAGTAATTCTAAAGATCAAGTTTATTTTTCTTTTTAACTGGAAACATATAAAACCCAAACACCCTCTGGTTTGTCCCCAGTCACCAAGATAATATTTAATTATTTCTGATAGCGATAGACTAATTAAAAGCAAAAGCAAGCTCTGGGAATAATGTCACATTTTAGATGTTTATTTCAGCTAATTTGTGCAAATTCATGCAAAAAAAATTTGTCTGCTCACTACCTAAAGCATTAACTCCAAATCTCTTTGAAGAAGGAACACACTTTTGGACCTTGTTTATATTTTTAACCATGAAAATCATGCAGCATATGTATCATAAGTCTCTATTCTCAGTTGCTTTTCATTGTTTCTAACCCTTATTAACTTCTTCCTGGACTGTATCTTAGCTTCTATGTCTGGGTAACAGGATTTTAGCTGGCTTTCCTTTTGTAGTCTCTGTTTTATCTGGGAGCCAGAGCTGAAGGCAAGAAGCATGGTTGTCTCAAACTGAAGAAGAAGATGTTTTATTCACAGAAGGAAGCAAGAAAAGTAGTTTGGAAGAAGAGTCAAAGTGGAAGAGATAATTTGGGGAACACAGGAGAACCAGGCAGAAAAGCCTGTGGTTTCTGCAGGAGCTTCTTCAACATTAAGAATGGGATCTAAAATCCCTCACTTCCTAGTGTCGGAAGACATACGTGGAATAAGCAGGTGAAGCTTTGTACATGCAGAGGGACACCAATGTATAGCTACCATATGCCTTGTTAGGGCAGGGGCAAAGTGTGATCATGCGAGTGACTGTGTGGTAACTGAGGCTCTTCAGGAAAGAGTTGGCTCAGGTGCTGCAGAACAAAATTTGTGCCAGTATGGTATGACATAGAAAAATTTGAAGATTTTTTTAAAAGACAAGAATTGAATTGGACAAGCTTTGCAAAAATTAGCATCCAAATATTTCAAAAGGACATAAAATTGTTCTTGGTTGATCCAAGATCTGGTAAAGATCTGGTATTGACAGGAGTAGTGGTCTCACAATAAGCTGATTTCAAACCACTGATGGCTATAAACATCATTACTTTGCACCTCAGGTTGCATACAGAACTGGCAAGAGAGTCCACTGAGATGATCATTCTGTTACATACTTAGCTGATGAGGAAACTACCATTTCATAGGAAGTAGAAGGGCTTCCTTGAAGTGCTCATTGGAAGTCAGCCTTAAATATGTAACACCAGTGTATTCAGAATGCAACACTTTTCTTTGTTCTCATTTTGGATTTGCTATTTTTTTAACTGTTTGTTTTCAATTTTGTTTTCTTTCCACTGCAGAGTTGCTCTTCTGAAGGAACATATCCTGACAACCTTGCCTGGAAGTAGCAAAATTTTGGGTAAAAGGTTTACATTTGAAAATACAGCCTTGCTCATTTCTTCAAAATACAGCCTTGTTTTTTTCTTCAATTGTAAATGGCAAAAAAAATTTGTGGGGCACAAGTTATGTTGTGAACTTTACAACCAAAAATAGATCCAAAGATTGTGCGTCTTCTAAAATGTCAGTCAGTCACAGCTCCTCATTGGTATGAGGTATAGATCACCTTGCTTTATTAATCTAAGTGCTTTTACATGCCAAAACCCCCACCACTCTAATATAATCTGAGTTATGGCATAGCTAATTTGTCTCCCTTCAGACCCCAGACTTGGAGAAAGAAGAGCACAATATGTAGGTTGAAGGATAAGGAAATGTCAAGCTATGTATTTTATGATCATATATCAATATGATATGTATTATCTATCAAAATATATTACTTATATATCTTGTGTACTTTAAAGCACATCACAGTGTCTCCAGGGGTCTCATATAGCTGGATAGAAGGGTGCCAGAAATGGTGTGCCATGTCCCATCTTGATTGCGGAGGAAGGAATCCCTGAAATCCCCCGTGTAATCTTCTTTTCAGTGATTCAAAAAGTTTCTGGTGGAGCTTAAGGAGTTTTCTCTGACACTTTTGCCTTCAATGTTATTCAGAGTGTTTCATTGGGCACTTGCAAAAAGAAGTCTAAATTCATGTGTTCTTCTGAATTTGAATCAAAGGAATAAAAGACTCCTAAATGCAGCAGCTCTAACCCCAACTCTTCATATGTTTCTTTAAAATCTAAAGCTAAAAGACAGTATTATTTGGGAAGGTCTAGCCCGGTTGAACAGAGCTATCATCTTGCCTTTCTTCTTGTTTGTTAATTCTTGCAGCTAACCAACCAAGCTGGTCATGCTTCTATCAGCCAGTGAAAATTGAAGTCAGAATCAGTTTAAGATAAAGGGGTTTTGCCTCCCACTGATCTTGTTCTGAAAAATTATACTTGGCTAGATCTTTTTGTCCAGTTCATGCATCAAAAGACATCGGGGGCTATGACTGTTGAAGTAAGCTGTGCTTTTCACAGTCACTACACATACGCACACACAAAGGGATTGTAAAATTCATATTTATTTTGTAGGTGTCATTCTGTTTAGAAAGATGACCATACACAGCTTTTTACTCAGCAAATTTGACATATGCTTATACTTAAATTCATGTCTGAAGTCTATTGGCAAAATGATGTTTTATTAATCTCTGCTTTATCAGCTCTGCAGAAATAATGCTGGATGAGAGGAATCCAACCCTTTTTCTAGTTCTTTTATCCCCAGAAATTTCTCAGTTCTGATATTTATTGTTGGTGACAGTACACGAGGTAGGCTGAGAACAGAGCTGACTTTCAGAGCCGAGCCTGAAACTGCTAGGCTGAAAGCGCTTTTCTCTCTATGCTGAAGAAATTTCTCCAGCGATGGTAAATGCACCATTCATGAGGGGTGAGAGGGCAGGACAACTGTGCTTCAAAATCAACTTTGCATGTGAAGTTCCTGCTGGCCTCACGCAGACTCACCATCCTGCCTTCTAATCTTCCCCTAAACGGGTATGTGCCGCCTTAGGTGAAGCGTGAGGGGCCATGGGGTGTGAGTGCATGCCTAAGTATTCGTCACGGTGCAACTCACACTGTTCTCTCCAACTCCTCACTCACATTTTCAGCGAGCTTATTTGCCATGCCGTCCACAGGATACAGCAGAGAGGTTTCACTGGATTTTCAAGCTGTTTAATAAAAGTCTTCCTCTTTTGTTTTTCCTTTCTAATCTGAATGTTTGCCAGCTCTTACAACATGGAGTTAGTATGTGGGAAAGCAGCAGTTCTTAGTGGTTATTCAGAAGCTTTGGTGCTAAAGTGCTGATTTAGCACACTAAGGAGTGGCTCAGTAAAGAAAAGAAATTCAGGGAAGGGATGAGACAGGTACTAATCACTTTCTGGCAACATATAAAGAGCTTGTGTCACCCTAAGTAAACTTCCTTCTCATCCAGATTTCATTCATGAAGGTGGTCACTTTTCAGCTTTTATATGGCTCTAACCTTTCTGTCTAGCCCTCTAATAGTTTTCCCTGATATATTTGTTGCTTTCCCAAAGTCCAACAGGCATCTCAAACAGGTCAAAAAAAGTGTAGCTACTAATAAAACCTTCCCTGCCCCACTGTATTTAGTTCTTCCTGAAGTACCTTCACAGCATTAAAGTTCATTGATTTTGCATTCCATGATTTGTATGACGTTGCCTCTCTTTGTTTGTCTGCCCTTGCCTCTGCTCGTGATCCCCTATCCTCTTTTCTTTGCTAATGATGATGGGATACAGTTTTTCTTTTTGTTCCAGAGTTGCCACCATGCTTTCCATTGCATCACTCCATCTATCAAATTGTCTGGAAGAACTACTTCTGTCAGGATGCCAACCAAAATGGTGACTAACATGGGCAAACGCAAAAGAACAGTGAGAACAATTTATGAAACCCCTTTTATTTCTGATATTTAGAAGACATTGATTCATCTCAAAAGCTATTAATCCTTTTTACTGTGGTACTCAGTTCTTTTTCACTAGACATCAACGACTGTGTTGTTTTCCTAATTATTTGTAGAAAATTATATTATTTGCCAGAAATACAGAGAAAAATGGAATAGTGGAACTGAAATTGCTTTTGTGATTCCCACGCCTCTTGAATATTTGTATTCTGATTTGTCCGTATGCATCTCTTTCAGAAACAATAATATCATCATGCCTGGCAAAGAATGCTTCCTTCCTTGGTCACAGCTGTGAAGACAGGGTTTGGACTCAGAGGGAAAAATAAGGAAAAGGATTCCTCAGTTGGTATAGTCTCCATTTTTGGAAGCCCCAAAAAGCACTAGACTTGTCACCAGCAAAAAGGGAAGAATACATGATAAATCCTTCAGTAAGATTTATGCCCTTTAAAATGGGAAACAGTGCCCCTTGCAGTAGCTGGAACTTACATGGCATAGTGTGAGTAAAATTAGAATTTTCTATGTGCCCTTTATGCTGGCCAAGCATTTAACAGGCAGCGCACAGGGCTGATAGATGACTCCTTTCCTCTGAATACGGTTCAGTGATGTGGGATTAAATGTTTACCTTGAAGAGTGTATGAGGGTTAAGATATAGGAAGAGGGTTGGGAGCTGAGAGAGAGGAAGCTGAAGCGCATGGTTCATCGGTCATTGCAATTTGGCAGATCAGTTTGTAAAAGGTTATTAAAGACACTGTGGAGTTGAATCTTGTGTGTCCTTTAGTCCATCTTACCTCATGCACCGGACCTCTACCCAGTCATGGCCCTGCACAATAGTTAGTCCACACGGACCTCATAATCAGTGAAAACTTTTAGAATAACTTGTAAAGTAATTTTACAGATAGACTTGAAAGTTCTAAAGTTTTCTAAAGTGAAAATGTATTTGAAATTAATTAATTTAATATCAGATTTCTAATATGAGACATCAACACTCCTTGTATTCTGTAGGCCAAATTTACATTTTTCTTAATACTGGTCAGAGTTAGCAGCCTTATAACAACTGTCTTTATGGATATCAGAGCCCTTTTCCAAGTATTTTCCCTGGAATAGACCCTTGTATGTTTCTGTTATAAAATTCTGTATTTGTTTACCTGTTAATTCTAAGCCTCATCAACATAGTCTCATTTTTACTTCCAAGTCAATAATATCGGTGTTTTCCATTTTCAACAGTTTAATTCCTGTTTTCAGGGATATCAACTGCACTAACAATACACTGGAGTAATTTTAGTATAGAAAATTTACACTTCTATTGTTATGTGTATTTGTCGTTATTCAAAAGTCAATTATTTGTATTTATTTACTTTGTAGATATGCTATCAGTATTTTATGTGTGATACTCAAGTCTTGTACAAATTTCTCACTGTTAATAAAATTGATGATCACGTATCCAGAGCAGACATAATTCCCCAAATTAATTTAAAAATGGAAGAGAAAAGAATATTTCTTTAATCCCGCTACTCTTTCTGAAAATCCTCCCTCTTGAACATTATCAGCATCTCATGCTGGGCCATAGACAGATACCAGACCTAGTATGCCTTGAAAAGAATTATGTATGCGTTTTGCATTTAAATCTAAGACTTGCAAATTGAATTGTAGCAGTGTTTAATGCATGAATTCACTATCTGGAGCAGCTGTCCTTTCTGTGTAAGGACTACAGATTACACTGATTACAGATACGTCAGCCCTACTTCCACTGCTGGAAGGTACAGCCTGGTCTGCAGAAAGCAGCACTGGTCACTGTTATTTTAGCAGAATAATGCAAGGGTTAACACAGAAGTTCATGCGGTTTTAATAGAAAAAAATGCATTGCATTCCTGCTGTATTCCCCACGGCTGGATTTCCCTGGGAAAAGGTAGACAACAATGGTACATTGTTAGAAGAAACTTAAAGTGTTTTAAGATGGAGGCTGATAAGTTTATGGATGGGGATCCCAAAACAGGATAAGAATGACTCTGGAGTTAGAATTAAATCTTGAGATAAATGCTCTTTTGTATCCAATGTATGGTAGGCTGGTACCCAACTGCATGTTAGAGTGGAGATTCTGTGTGTTTGCAATGCTTAAGCCTCCCAGTGCAGGAATTCTGTTGCTTAGTTGGGGAAGAAGTGGTGGGCTCAGTGCTGAGTGCGAGGCACTGCGGTTGGATCTGATGTTAGAAGCTCTTGGAACATCTTAGGGTCTTTTAGTCAATTTACTTTCAATACTCACTGCTGTAAGGATGTTGCTAAATAACCACTCCTGCTTTCCTCTCATGGTACTCCAGAGGCACAGCTTTAGTCCTTTTCCTTTGTGTCTCATGTCTGCAGGAAATCAGGAATGGTGTCCATGCTGAGGTACAGGGCAGTGCATGGAGGAGTTGTATTTAAAAGTAAGCATCTGTTGCAGTGGTTCTTGGATTGCCTGGGACATTGTTCAATGACCTAATTACCTAAGTAGTCTTTTTCAGTTGTCTGTTACTATGTTCTAGACTGTGCTAAGACCTGAACCCAGAGAATGAGAAGCAGTGCTTGTAAGCTTGTAAAGCTGCTGTCAGTGCCTCTGACCTGCTTAGGGCTCTTCTTTTTTTTTTTTTTTTTTTTTTGGCCAAATTAAAGATTTCTCAATAAAGCCCTACTGACCACTTTGTGGATGTTGAATATGTCACAAGAGCTGGTTTTTGCTCCAAGTCCGAAGTACATTTTTCATTTTTCCTCTTTGCATGTAGATGTGGGAAGTGGCACAGCTCTTTCCCTGAGGGACAGGCAGTCCCTTTCCTTCTTATACTTCACAGCTCAACAGTATGACTTGGTCTTTAAAAAAGACAAGTACAGGCACTCTGGCCTCATAACGTTGAAATTAACTAAAAAGTCCAGTGTGGTGTAAGTCTTTATTAAGATCACTGAAGGTTTTATGAGATATACGACTGTAGAGGAAATCCTTTCAGAAAATCTCATATACATAAACAAAAATACAGCAGAGTGCTCCCACCAGTGTGTTCTGTGATGTAGAATTTTTTTATTTTAAATAGCATTTCTGCTATGAGAAAAAAATAAATCTTTGTATATGACAGATTCTTACTTAGCAAAACCATTTCTTTGCCTGTAAGGATTTTATCTGCACACACAAGTGACAAAAGTAATTTGGCATTGTTTTTTATTACAGCTAGATGGGGTAATTATGTATTAGGTAATAAGCTCAATTCTGTTCCTTTTTATACATGGTCAACAGAATTTACTGCATTGCTAGCAAGGATATTTATGTAACTTAATGAGAACACTGAAAAAAGAGAAAAGGTTTGGTTTGCTTCAGACAGGCTTCCCACGAGGTTACCAATATTCATTGCTTTGATCTCTCCTCAAGGTTCAACATTAAAAGAGGAAAAATCATAGAAACAAGACTTTAAAATTGCTGTCAACTGGCTAATTGATTATTAATTTTTTGAGATTATGTTGCTCCTGCAAAGAAAAAAGGAGCCAACATAATAATCTTTTATCCATGGGAACACTGTTCTTCTGTTAATAACTGGGTTTTTTTGAGAAATTTCAAGAGGAATCAGATTGTCTAAGAAAACATCATATACCAAAGTATATAGGAACCTTGATATTCATGTTGTGTAGTCTGACTGGTGTCCAGGAGAGTCTCTTCAGCATTTTGAATGAGGAAAGCTGAAGTTCGGTCTGCCACAGAGGTGTTATATTTTGGGTTATTTTTGACCTTGTCTGGGGCAAGAGGCTTCCTAGAGTGTTAAACAACCAGAACAGTTAAACAGAACAGTTAAAACCTAGAGCAGATTTCACCTCACCTACTATATATATAAAAACTACTATAAGCATCTAGAAACTAGCATGTAGTCTAGTCTTCCTAGTCTCCTCTAACAATCTGTGAACAAATTTAAATGCCCCAGAGGGTAATCTATGTCATTGTAAGATAGGTCAGATAAATTGTCCTCTGAAGAGGTTCCATCTACCTTCTGTTGACAGTAAAAGAGCCCAAGTAAAATAACCTAGCTTTGGACAACCACGTCCTAGATGCCTAAAGCTTAGGTAGGATGAATACTGAGATGGACTCCTAAACAGGGCAGTTTTATTCAGGTGCTTAAATTTACTCATGGAACTCTTAAATGTAAATTTGGATCCATCTTAAGGAGAGATACCCAGAAAACTGCAATAAGGCATGCAGTAATATGCAATATATTGGTAACATCAATGCATCAGTCTTAGAACATAATTTCTAATTACATGAGTGTCTCAGATGTGCTGCACGTATTTAGTACACTTTTTAGAGCAGTTTTCCCAAAGCAGAGGCTGTTTTTGGCACTCATTTGAAGAAAAGCACTCAAATGACGTAGAATCAGATCAGTTCTCTGTATCTTGCAAAGATCAAATAGAATCCATTAAAACATTATTGATTCAAACTTTGAGCTGAAGTACTGCCTGTAAGAGCTCTGTCATTAGCCCTCTGAAAGGGCTGATTAGACTCTGACATGAGTTATGAGCAAACAGAAGCTACCAAATGGTGTTGTTGTGCACAGTTGAAAGGCCCAGGGCACTAGCAGGGGTGAGGATTAGATGATCTCCAGAGCTTGCCTCCAGCCTCAGCCAGTCCTTGGTTCTGTGATAACTGCACTTCTGGCACCCCCTGCACTACATCCACTTGTCCCTGTGCCAGGACTTCTCCATTGCTTTGTCCACCCTATTGCATTTTTTTCGATTAAAAAACCCAAACAACTGAAACTAGACTTTTAAATGTTTTAAAGAAGCCTATTGCTTTTATGTCAAACTCGTGAGTTGAGCGTGCCTGTGGTATATTTGAAAGAAAAGTAAAGAACAATCAGCTTCAAATTGGAATCCTTTACAGCCTGACTAGCCAGCCTGCAGTAATGGACTGCCCTGCGCTCTCCCCGCCAGGTGGGAACAGAAACATCAATATCAATGAACACATGGCAAATTGAGTGGAAACAAACCCTGAGGACACAATTGTGTGGTGAAGTTACCTACCCTCACAGCGTTACAAAAATTGATCTACCAATGTATTTTAAGTATTAAATTGACAGTTTGCAATGATCGAAATCAGAGATTCCACTGATACAGCACATCATACACTTTTCCTTTTGATTTATATATTGCTTTGTGTGGTTATCAAAGTGATCATCTTTTTTTTGGAAGCGTTAATAAAGACACTTGTATGAAATATAAGCTACCATGTGTTATGTTAGAGAATATTTTTGCTATTTTCTTTTTGCCTCTAAACGCACAGCCCATTTTCATAAGCTCCAGAATATGAAATGGTCCTTATTTTAATTTAAAGTATTTCAACAATTTAGAATCAAATCCTAAAACTCTCAGCATGTGCAACCAAATCAAATTTAAATTGAAGAGCAGAATCAATATTTTGAACATTTCTGCAGTCTTTTCAAGTTCATTTTTCCCAGTAAGAGAATGTTTTCAATATTGAGTTATAAATGAAAATAATGAATCCCATGTCATTCAAGATGTAAGATTTATTTAGATAGTATTCTAATTCCAGATTCCTTAGGCAGGTGCTCATAGTCTGATTCTTCTATATCCAATAGTACTCATTCAAATCATCTCTATGAAATTTTTTGTCCAGTTTTAACCCTGCAGCAATGCTTATGATTTCCTAGAGAATCAAAGAAACGTGATGAATAATACCATGGAAGTTTTATATGCTGAAATCAAAACATAAAAGAATTATTTTGATCAGATGGGTTTCCTTTTGATTTTTTCTGCTTTGCTATATGGTGTTTTTAGGTGAATCAATTTGATGATTGAAGAATAAGTATCATCTCTAAAAATTACATGCATATGATTACAGGCTGCCAAAATTCAAACTCTTTGACTGCATTACTGCATTCTGCTAATGGAGCTTCATGTCACAGAGATTATCAATCAGATGACAGATTATTTGCCTTACAACTGCGCAAATTGCAATGGATGTGTGTCATAAATGTTTTGTTATTTCTGAGTTTGCCACAATAAAATATCCTTTTTGGCAGAATTAATTTCTTTGTCCAAAGAACAAATATGTCATTGACAAAGCTTGAAACATTTGCCCTAGGAAGGTATATAATTTCAATCACAAGCATTATGTCTGTACAACTGACTGTATTATATTATTTTGGCAATATGCTGATTGCCAGGCATCTGACAATCTACTGTGAGCAATCCATGAGTCAGTGAAGAAAACCTTTTCATTCAGTTCAGAAAGTACAAACTGTTTTGTTATCTTTTCTTAGGGCATATATTTAGCTTCTCAATGTGAAATTATCCTTGTCATCTCTGATCTTGCAATTCAGATGGGGAATGTAATGGAAAGAATACATAGACTCGGCCAAACTCATAATCCTTCTATTTGCTCTGCATCCACTGTTTTGTACACACAGGCCCAAGTATTGGCTTTTTACAGCTAGTTGTTATCTTGGAATGCATGTAGAGAAACCATTCAATATCAAAATGTTAATTCATAGTGTAAGTCTAACTGCAGATCAACTGTGGTATTTTTGCAGATGCATTTTACTCTTAACTTGTATGTCTGTACAAAGTTTGTAAAGCAATATAGGGTCCTTCAGTGTGGAGGCTGCTTGGGTGTTCACTGAATCTTCATAAAAAAGCATTCCCAGTGCCTGTACAAGGCAAGAACTGCTATTTACAGAGGCATTAATGAGCCTTTCCAGCACTTTTCTCCTTTACATGCCATTTCTCTGCCTGGGTTACAAGTGCAAAGAGAAAGTCCCAGTGGCACAACTGGCAAAGAATCAAACACAGAGCCATACCCCTGATCTCAAGTTCAAGATTTTAATCCATTAATTGAAGTTGCATACTTTTATTGATGAACTCTTTCTTAGTTTTTACATTTCTCAGTGATTTTCTGCTAAGTGAGATAATATCCAAACCCAAAAGCTTTTTAGAAACAATTGCAAACAGTTCTGTTTTATCTGACCTGCAAACACAAGCCATTAGGCATAGAGTTGGTTGGGGTTTTTACATTTTACTTTGTCTTTTCTGCCTTTTACTTTGGAGAGCAAAACATCTGTATTACTTAAACAAGCAATGAATCAAAAGGAGATCACACACTGTAAGTACTTAGTGGGTGTAGCAGGTCAGCTGCATGCAAAATACACATGGTAGTTCCTTTTTCTGAGTTTTATTGAACAGGAACCAGTTTTTGTTTTTATAAGACTGAGATCAGGTTCACTGTTCAGTAATTGGAACAAGGTAATTGTTTCAGGAGTTTCCTTTCATGCTTGAACAGTACAAAAAAACCTTTCCAGATTTCTAAATGCCCAGGTGCTTTGCAATGGGAGGCATCATTTATACTTCTAACAAACAGTTCAGGTCAGTTCTCTGGTCGGCAGCAGTTTATTGCTGCCAGGTATTTGTTTGATGTTCTGCAGAGAGCAGTAGGCCAGTTTCCAGCACAGAGGTGTCCTCAGCACCCACACTACCATTTTTGTCACACGTGGCAGCAATCTGGGCAGCAGCAAGTGAAGCCTGAACATAAGAGTGACATAAATGTCTCATCCTACTGGTGTTCTTCTCAAGTTAAGTCTGAGATACATTAGAAGTGGAAGAAAAATGCTGCTGCTGCTTCTCCCTTCAGACAGGCAGTTGCAGCTGTAAATGCAAAGAGCACAGAAGGCCCACAGAGAGTATTATTAAATTTCCCTTAAATCTTATTTTGGCCATAGTGGGGCTGAAAAGAACATCATTTAGCCACGTGCCTCAGAGCACAGCACAGCTCCAGTCTAAGGAATGGAGCTCTGCTATTGTCCTCTGAAAACAATGTTCTCCTCCTGATCACAAGCCATGGTACACTGTATTACCCTCTTGGATGGGACTTTTCACTTGAGAAGCAGAACAGAACACTAGAAATTTTCATCTTTTTTTCTTTTTTTTTTTACCTCTGTCCCATCTTCATCCAAACTAAATCCAGAGAATTAATCTGCATAGGAAAAAAAGTGCTGCTATCCTGCTGTCTGAAAAGAACTCAGCATTACTACTCTGGACTAAACCAAAGTAACCAAAGTAACTAATCAAAGCTAGAACTGATTTTTAATTGAAAGAAGAAAACAATTCCTGCTTCCTTAGTGGCAGGATTGCTCCTCCCACATCATGCTGAAATGGATTTCAAGGAAAATGGATATTTAGGTAGATCATGGAAGCTGTAAAGATATTTGACTTTACTGACAACAGAGTCACAAGGAAAAATAAATAAAAATACCCTAAGCGGCCTGTGTGGTAATTATAAACACACTCAGAGTAGGCTTCTCATCGCTATCAGTCCTCCTCTTGCCAACTGATCCGTCTGGTCTCTAGGGAGGTGCTCTCATGTGATTTCTGTTTGAAGCATTGAAGTGTTTTCTGACTATTGACAATGGTCCCCTTGTACACTGAGCAGACCAGGGTATACTCACAGTCAGTCAGCTGATGGAGAAATTATTTTAAAGTTTTTTTCTGGATTGAAAGTTGGATGAAAAGTTATTGTTAGAATTTAATAAATTCGTTAATTTTCCCTGCTCAATATAAAAAAGGAAAGAAAAAAGAGAAATTAATCATAAAATGAGTAAGTGACATTTGAAGTTAAATAGATACATTCTAATCCCCAGAAAATTTCCTGAAGCATGGCTCAATTGAAGAAAATAAAGATAATTCAGTAGCATCATGTGCTTTTCCTCTTTCCAGAAACAGAAACTTAATTTCCTTTCTCTAGTGAGCCTAATCTGATTTTCCTCTGGTATGGGGCCTATGATTCAAATGGACCACAGAGGCCAAACAGTGTTTTGGTATCTTTCACCTCTCATAGGGTTGAGAAAATGAGTGACACTGTCAAGAAAAAAATGGTATAAGGACTCTCACTGACCCGTACAAGTATCTTTTCATGGAGTCCAAAAGATCTTTAGTGATGAAGTCTGGGTAGCACAATAATCCTGCATCCCCCATCACCAAGGAGAGAGTGCAATCAGCAGGGTGAGGGTAGGGAGGCATGCCAAGCCCTCCTGCTGGACCCACATCTATCCCAGGGCTATTTAGCAAGCAGCCAAAGTTAGCTGGGAACAAATGCTGCTCTTGCCCACAGCATGCCTCTTATCCCCACCCATTGAAAGGAATCCTGCCCTTGGCACCAGGTTGCCAGGAGCATGGGATCGGTCCCCTCTGCTTGTTCCTCAGATTGTAGTGCCAGCCAGAGCAGAAGTCAGTCTATAGAATTCAGATTCTGGAAACTAAGCAGCAGTAATTCAGCACTTTGTCTCCACTCTCCAACAAACAGGTCATTCTAAAGCACGGTTTTAATGTTAAATTTTGCCTTAGTGTCTGGTCAGCAGAAGATTTCATTTTTTAGCTCAATTAATGCTTTGAGGAAATAAGCTAGTAAGCATTTGAGCCATTATTTTACCATCACAGGAATACACATATATATATATGTATTTGTTAGAAACATGTGCTTTGCTAAAATGGTCTTGGAGCACTTTCTGCATGCCTCTGTCCCCACTTGGATCATTATTGCCATTCCTTCTGTGTTGGCATTCCAGAGCAGCTGATTCACAGCCTACATCTGGTTCTGTGGTGTTCTTGCCAACTCAAAGCCTGATGGATTATTTGGACGCTTAACTTGCTCAAGTCATTCTCCTTCTGTCACTGGCTTGTTTGTTTTGACATCCTCTGTGTTATAAATACATTTCTGCAGGGACTTTTCTCACTGTATTTGAATAGCCCATTTGAATTATCAGAAAAGAAGTTTCTTTTCTTTTCTTCTTTTCTTTTCTTTTCTTTTCTTTTCTTTTCTTTTCTTTTCTTTTCTTTTCTTTTCTTTTCTTTTCTTTTCTTTTCTCTTTTCTTTCTCTCTTTCTCTCTCTTTCTCTCTTTCTCTCTTTCTTTTTCTTTTTCTCTTTCTATCTTTCTCCTTTCTCTCTCTCTCTCTCTCATACAAAGGCCTGCTGGCTTCAGAAAGGAAGGGACTACATGAAGGCGCCTCCTAGGAAAAGTGACTAGATCAAGGACCAGGATCCAGCTCCGTGAACTGTCACTGTGAAAGCAAAAACTGAGCTTTGCAGATGTGTACAGTCATTTGGGATTTTTGAAATTTAACATTGTGTTGTTGTAGACTGACATATACCCCAATTGTTTAGTGTTGAATTGCATCTGTGTTAATTAATTTAGAACTGCTCATGAGTTTGAATTCTTAAGTCATGTAATGCAACTTGGGCATCAAAGATAATACATGAGATCAGGTAGCACCTGAATTCCGCCTAATTTGTGGTCTATAATGAGGCTGGGAACAGTAGAACAGTGACCACGCTTCACTGCATGCACTTTAGGGAGGAAACCCTTCTTCAAATTCCTGCACTAAGCCATGTGAAAACTTACGTACCTTGCCATCCTATGGAGTTAATCTCCACTCCATCAAAAGTGGCCAAGGTTCCACCCCATTGAAATAAATCAAAATTTGCGAGTAATTTCAGTGTATCTAGGAGTACCTCAAATAAAATATATCCCTTGCCTTAACCAAGGCTGTTTTTCCCTCTCCAGGAATTTCAGTGGGAGTTCCTTGCTGAAAAAGCTGCTTAGGGCACAAGTGGCTTTCACAGAGTGAGGTTTCCTCCACTGAAATGTTTGCTATGGGTAGCGGCTGTGCAGTCCTCTTGTTAGATGCACTTCACAACTCTTACTTCCAGCTTCACTAGGCAGAAATAATTTCCAAGGGTGGGATGTGGATTTAGTGTCCATAGGCTGGTGGTGGGGGCAATGTGCACTGGGAACAGGATGGGCAACATCCTGAGCCACTGCACTCCGAAACTGTTTGTGCAGTGCTTTCAGTGAGTGCTGGCTGTTGTTCAAAAGCCAGAACCATCTGTCTTTCGGGAAACCTGCCTCTAAACTGACACAGAAAGCCACCACTGCTGCCTTATAACAGCAGCCATGTTATATTTCGAGTGGATGGAAATGGACTAGACACTGGAGATGGGCTGGAGTGGTTGTTATCCATAGCACTAATAAGCAAAGCAATCCAGACTTGACAGCATCCTGTGCTTCTGGAATTGGATGTTCTCGGCTGCCCACAGTTTGCCGCAAAATCTGCAACATCAGGTTTTTTCCTCCAGCCCATCATCCTTGGAGTCTGACAGTTACGTGGGAATTTTCACTTTCAGGGATTTTCTTGCTAAGAAGCGTGTCTCAAGTCTTTGAAAAATCTGTTGAGTGTACAGCCTGCTGGCTCAGAGCCAAGGGGCACAATCTGTGGGGGTTTTATCTGTTTGCAGCCAGTCATGATTTTTTTTGATTACTAGAGTTCTGCTTAAGGAAGGAGAAGTGTATGGTGAGATCTACCCATCAAAAATGTAAGGTGTTAATTCCAAGTTAACCAAAGCAGGAGCAAGTTTTAGAGATCCTTGGTGTGGTTCCCCTAAGCTTTGCACCTCTGTGCTGCCCTGCCTCCTCTCTCTGCTTTTCTCCCCCCTGAATAGAAATCCTCAGGAGTCTGAAATCACTCTGTCCATGTCTCCCACCACAGCAGCAGAGCAGCTGCTGTGACAGGACAAACCTCCCTGCTGAGAACCAGGCACCAAAGCTCTGTTTCTAGCGGGGTCCTGGCCAGCTAACCCAGAGTTATCTCAGAAACCTGCACTGCATTGCAGACAGTAGCTGAGCTTCCAAGCACAGCCTTTCCCTACCTACAGGATGGAGGGAGAGCTGAGCTCAGGTTTTCATCTTCCTTCTGCACATTGTCCCAGAGCAGGATGCGACAGGAGCCATTATGATTTCCATTGTGGACATCATCCTGGAGGTTTTCAGACTAAATTATTTAAAGCATTTGGGACATTATGCCCAAGAATATCAGCAGATGGAGCTGAGCTGAGGTCACAACAATCCCATTTGCCATATCCTGAGTAAAACCCTTCAAAATGAAACTAAAAAAAGACACTCAAGCTGCTTCACCAGTACTGAAAAGAGTGCAGTTTAGTGCTGGCTGTGACTGGTGAGACAGCTGTGCCTTCCAAGCAGGTATAAGTGACAGAGTTCAGTGCTGCTACCCCATACAACAGCTCCTCTCTTTGAAGTGTCTTGTGCCTACAGAGGGAGTGCTGACCCACAAAGGCCTGCTGCACATCCTTGATGATGACCAATCCTTTTCTTTCTGCAGAGTGACAGCTGCTCTCAGACAGTGCAGCTCCCCTGCCAACCAGTGCAAAGTCAATATTCTGGCAGAAGATCAGAGTGCCATTCTGTGTATCTTTCCCTCTAATCTCTGTAGTGTTCTGACTGCAATCCCCTTCCCTGTACTTCCACTGAAGCCTTCTCAAGCCTGGGAGCTGACCAAACAGTCATACTCATGGGGAACTGATAGAAATTTGTACCAGGAAATAGAGGGGGAAGTACAGAGAACAGCAATAGAGTGGGAAGTACAGAGAACAGCAAAAATTAATCCAAAATTACTAGCAAAGAGGGTAAAAAAAGTTAGAGAGATGAGACTTCTAGGTGTCAAACATGTCATCACTAGAAATCTTCTAGTAGTTATGGTATTGGTATTTTGAAGATATTTGAGGAAAAAAATATATAAATGGAGGTAAATGCTAAGTCACTGTACAAATATATAGTAAGGACCATATAAGAAAGGCCACTAAGTCCAGTGGCATGGATATAATTCACTCCTAGGCATTGTGCCAATCCAAGGCCTAATCTCTGCCAATTTATTTTGGGCCTGGTCTCTGTGGTTGCTGCTGAATCTGTCTTTTTCCATCTTACTGTAACAGAGTGTTTAGCCCCAGTGGACACATGAAACTCAACTAGCACTTTATTTCAGGGAATGGGCTTAATGTTCCTGACAAGATGGAAAGTTACCAGCTGGGTTTTCTCCTGCATCTCCTCGAAATCAAATATTTTCATCACAATGTCTATTAGACGAAGCATAAGTGAAAGGTAAATTTTCCCAGTATCCACAAAGCTCTGTAGCAATTGAGAGAGAGGCCATGTATTATGTAATTTTTTTTTGTATTCAAACAGTCTGTAGCTAATAAGGCACAAAGCTTTGATAGGTTTCCATACACCGAGGAGTGCAATTTTAATGGCATTTTCATATCAATAATTTCATAATTGAAGCTTTTTTGTTCAGCTGATCTGGTAGAGCTAGATGTATTATAGAAACATGGATTAAGGGATGTCTCACTGAAACTTCCAGGTGAAATGTAGAAGTCTTGTTAGAAAAGGCAGTGTCTGAAGACATTCAACATCTCCAACCAAATTGTTCTTGCTGAGAGAGTTCTTCTAGGATGGTCTACCCTAGGATCATCACTGGCAGCAGTGTCAGATGCCCATGTATCAGCAAGATTTCTCCTATTGCTGCTACAATTTCAGCATAGAGCACTGTATGAAAAGTGGGTCCTGATTCCAATTGAATTATTTTGTTTTCTGGTATGTCAACATTTCCTAAAATTTTTGTGCTTGTTACTTTCTTTACTGCTTAGTCTTGTTGCTTGCCTCATTCTGTGGATCTTCGCTGAGGTCACAAGTTCTTCTCCATGGAGTATTCCATATAATTATCTTGTCACTCTGATTTAAAGGGAATGAAAGAAGGTATTATGTCCCTGAGAAATCATGTTTGTCATCACTTGACTTACTCTGTGGGAAGGTTTTTTTGAGACCATCAGCAAGGAAGTAATTACATGGCTGGATGCAGTGTATCATCTAACCCATCTTTTTGGTGCCTTTACTTATATAAAACAATTTTTATTTCCTATACCTGCCGGATGCAAAAGTGCAGGATTTCTTTAGTACTGCTGAATCTGAAAATTAAGATTCCCATTGAAATGGAAATGCAGATTCCCAGTGAAAGGGATCTTTTACATCTGTGTTGGCTCTGTCAAAAACTGAATCTTCAATGCAGAGCATTGAAGCACATCTATGTTATTTTTCAGGTGTGAGATTGTATCACTTACCAAATCTTTCATGTCTGCTTACAGAGGTCCAAATTAGTTGCAGTTATGGTGATAGGTTTCATGATAATCATGATCTATGTCTGTCAGGACTTGAGACAAACTGTGCACTTTTATGCTACCCAGCAGCTAAAAGATGTCCTTTGATGAGCTCTGGCCTGTGCTGTAAGCAGATAAGTGCCCTCAAGGCAAGCCTCTGTACCCTGCTGCCATGATTTGGAGTCTTCAGAAGTCTCTGAACCAGCCCTTAACTATCCCAATGTTCTCTGTATTGAGGGAAACAATAAGGTAGAGTGGAAGGACAACAGACAACCAGAGCAGTGGCCAAAGCTAAAGGAACAGCAGGAAAAGAAGCCAGTGACTGGTGAGGAGCGTGGGGGGACAGATCTGTGAACCATACACCAGGGGAGAAACAAAGACAAACAGTTTGATATACGAGAAATAAAAATGCCTGAAAGTTGGTTTGGCTGATGGCATCTGATTACTGTCCCCAGCCACAGCCAGGCATTTCTCCAAAGCATCAAGACAGTCTGACAAACTGCTTAGCCCAGCAGCTTGCCAAAGGCTGTGCTCCAGCAGGAAGACTGCCGGCGCCAAGGAAACTGCAAAGGAGGCTGTTAATTTTCATTCTCAAGGTTTGTTCAGTGTTTACCCACATCCATCTTCTCTTCTTGGGCAATCTTCTCCTCCCACCCCCCTTCCTAAACCACATAAAGTGACAAAAGCCTTCTGCAGAAAGGACCCTGCACTGGATCCTCAGCCATGACCCTGTGGGACAGGGGTTACCGTGGCCATCAAGGCTGTGCTGGTGCACACCCACCCAAACATGAGTGGTGCCAGCTCCTACATATAAGGAAGCTGCTTATGGAAACAAAGAATGAAATAAAAGATTTCTTGGTGGGCACATTTTATTACCCTTCCTGAGAGTTAGCTTATGCTTTGCTTTCCAAGATACACATGACACTGATTATCTCCAAAGCACAAGCAAAATGTTAAATCAAATGTAACCTCAGAAAGTTTTCCTTCTGAAATTCTTCATTTTGATGATGTTGCTGACAAAATACTGAAACACCACTGATTCCAGCTGTGTGGCAGACTCCTGTGCTAAAGCAACAGCTATTCCCATAGAAATGACCCAAATGCTTGAAGCTTTAAATCAGGCAGTTTTTGAAACTGAAAGTTACGCCTGCTCTACTGATGACATCAATGGACCACAAACTACTAAACCTAAAGAACGAAACAAGCTTTGAACTCTCAGCAGATGCCAAACTTCAGATTTATCTACGATATCTCCATTCAGATTTTTGATGTGGCTGGTTTCCTTTATCTGTGCATAAGCAGGCTTTAAGAGAATGGTTTATCACACTGAGATGTGCAAATATAAACAGAATGAAAACTTTCAAGCCTTATGAAATACTTATCTCTAAAACTAATATTACTTCTAGGATGAATGCCGTCTTTGTTCTTAAAAAATACTCTTGAACATGGAAGTGCATTTCTTTAGGTGACTTGATCCCATTTTATCCACAACTTCAATTATATAATCAAAACCACTAAACAAATTATCTCTTTTATCAGCTTGAATCCTTTGATGATAAAAACTGCTTTATCCCAAAAACTTAATAGAACAGGAGGCCAGTTTAGAAAGCTTGGTTTCTACCACACTCTCAAGAAACCGGACCATGGTAGCTCATGTTGCAAAGCTGGGATTTGGCAGTGTAGTTGATGGTGTCTGCAGAAAATGGTAATGTAGTGAACCAATTTGCTCTATTGCCAAGACAAAGCCATGATCCCGGCCCATCTGTGTATATGTCATCATCTCAGGCTTGTATGGAGACTAAGCACTTTCTTGGGTACCAGATTTTGGTCTGGCCCTGGACCTTCTGTTCCTGTCCTGCACAGCATTAATCTTACCTAAGAATAGTTGCTTGCTTCCATTACATCAGCCAGGTCCAGACTGTGAAGACTTTTAGATAACACATTCAGTGAAACTCCCATTAAAATATTACCAAGATTATTTACAACCAGTGTTTCAAAGGTCTGTTCCTCAGATAGACAGGCTCTCTCATTCACATCTGAAGTTCCAGTAAAAACCACATTGTCGTGGAGGAGTACAGGAAATTGGATTCAGCGACAGTGGCCAGGGTGGTTTTGATGCAGTGATGGAGAAATTCCCTTTTGCCTTCAAGAAGCTTTTGACTTTTTGTACCCACTGCAGCCTGAACCTGAACCGCCCTTGCCCCTGAGTTAATCCTTCCCTTTCTGGGGGTACCAGAGCTGTTCCCTGCTCAGCTGGTACTTACCTGCTGAGGCCTAGGGAGTGTGTTATTGCCTCACACAGCATGTTTATGTTGTAAGGGGTTAAAGAGAGAATGAAAGGCACACTGAGTTTTTCAGTGTGTTTTACGGCCACCCAGTGAGGAGACCTTCTCAGCTGCCCTTTAAATGAAAATGAACCCTGCAGCCAGGTCAGTATTTCTTTTGTATTTCTTACGCACTGTCAGTTGCGTAACAGAGATAGTTTTCATCCAAGCAAGCATACTCATAGTTCAGAAATTATTTTATCATTGATACTGTACGTTTTCTGTGTTTTTTCTTAATATCTGAACTTATATGGAAATGTCTGGTTTCTGAGTGGACTCAGTTTTACCAAATTAATAACTTTACAGATGTCTGTAAGAGCAATATCTATTTTTAAATTTTGTCTATATCTATATCTGATATAAAATAAAATCCCACTAAGCTTAAAATACTAAATATTGTCTTCTCGATTTGACAGTTAAAATACACCTTGTTTTCTGAATGTTTTTCCAGTTGTCTTTCACTTAAGCAGTCAAAGGAATTAGTTTTGGTAGTGATTTGTTCGAAGATACAGATTTCGCTGAATGAAAAGCTAAATTATGCCCTGTTTCTAATGAACATTTATGTTACTGATTAAGGTTAGCTAAAAGGACATAAGCCTCCAGTCCATAATTTCATTAGTGGACTGTACCTGCGGCCGAGGATGCATTAATTTATTTTGCCCAAGATTCTGTTCTTCATGATTAGAATGAAGACCAATTCTTCAGCTGTGATTCAAGCACAACACAAATTAAAAGCAGTAATGAAGCAATTTTAGGACTAAGAACATTTGCAGTTCCAGGGGGGCTTGAAGACTATGACAGCTAAATGGGTAAGGTAGGTTAGGAAAGCTTTTTTTTTCCAAAGTGCACTGCAAATATTACTAAAAATTACAAGAAGCTCTTAATTTGTGAATACAGGAACAACAAATAGCCCGAATTTAAACATTTTGGTGTTACTATATTTATATTATTTATATGTGTGTAGCTCTGAAATGTTTAATTAATGACAATATTTTTCAGTTACTCTGATTTATTTTATAGTGCAGTTACTTTGTTGGAAAGTCATGACGGGTTCTGTCACGTGAGATGTTATTCAGGTAACACCATCCTGGCTGCACCAGAAGAGGCAAAGGGTGTTGCATCTTTGGCCATGGAGGTGCAGAAGAAGCCAGGAGAGCTGTGGCAGGAAGCACCTTCCCATGTGCCATGCTGATTGTGGGCTGCTTCAGAGCAGGGAGAACCTCCCCAGCACCACCCTGCACATCAGTGCGGGCTGATATTCCCATGGTGGTGCCAGCAAACAATGCTTATCCCCTGTGCTCAGCAAGAGGGGTACATGGGTGCTGACCCCTAGTCTTGCCCCCTCTTTCCCTGCTGCTGAGGCTGGGCTGGTGGAGGTGAATGCCTGTGTGACTCTTCTCAGACGCTTGGGCTTTCAGTTCATTCTGCTCTCAGACTCCTGCACCCACCTTGCTTTTTGTTGTTTGCTCATTCTCATTTTCTTTGCACTTTTTTTTTTTAATTTAATTAAAACAAACTGTTTAATTTACAGCTGGGGTCTGTGCCTAGAATGGGCTGATCTGCAGCTTTAAATAGGCAGAGAACATAATGCTTTATCCAGTCCTTCTGTGAGTCAGCAAAGTCTCATTCAGGTACTGTACACTGCACTTTGTTCCTTGAGAAGCTGCAGGGAATTTTTTATTTGCACTACCATAAGTCCTAGGAGAGGATGGACTTAGTAGAGCCTGGCGTGACAGGACAAGGGGGGAGTGGTTTTAAACCAGAAGAAGGTTAAGTCAGACTAGACGTAAGGGAGAAATTTTTTACCTTGAGAATGGTGAAACACTGGCACAGGTTGCCCAGAGAGGTGATGGAAGCCCCAGCCCCTGGAGACATTCAAGGTCAGGTTGGATGGGGCTCTGAGCAACCTAATCTAATTGAAGATGTCCCTGTTCATTGCAGGGGAGCTGGAACTAGATAATCCTAGATGGTCCTCCAACCCAAACCACTCTATGACTCTATTGTGGTACTCTGTGACTTTATGTTCAAAGCCCCATCCAACCTGGCCTTGAACATTTACAGGGATGGGGCATACACAGCTGCTCCAGACAACTTGTTCCAGCACCTCACTACCCCAATTGTAAAGTATTTTTTCATAATATTAAGTGTAAACCTACTCCCTTTCAGTTTGAAGCCATTCCCCCTCTGCTACAACTGGCCTAGCTGTGTTTAAATACAAAAAAGGAGGGCTAAATTTTCAACCATGAACAATTCAGTGTCCCATATATCACGATAAACCATTTGAGGCCACAAATATTTACATATTTGATTACACTACAGATTAGATGCTTGGAGAGAGAAAGGCCTAATTTGCTTTGCTAGATAACTGCACATAAACTGGATCTAGAATTTGTAAATCTGGCCTTAATTTGACATTATTACTTATTTATGTGTATCAAAACTGAGCAGGTACTCTGCATCTGAGGAACGTTCTTTAAATCTTATAACAACATTGTCTTCAATGAACATTCATGTGGGAAAAAAATCAAAGGCAGAAATTCTGACCAGAAGGGTTACAGAATTTCTAATCTATTGAGAATAGATAGTCTAAGTGTCTAAAGCAACTTGAAGATGCGTTAGAAACTCACGGAGAACACACCATGAATTCAGTAGAAGTCACATAACGATAGATGCCACTGCTCTGATTATTTATTTGTTTAATATACCAACTGTTCCTGTTCTTTATCAGGTTACCTTGTTTCCTTCAGGTATACCATGGGGAGAATTTTCACAGAAGTAAAGCGTATCTCTTATTCTGTTCTCTAGTAAGACTTATTTTCTATCAGATTGTTTTGAAAAAGTCGTAACAGACTAAATTAGCTTTTATCTAGAGGCCACTGTTCTATTCCATATTGCTTGACCATTTTGCTTACAGTTCCTCTCTGTAAACCATTCCCAGCTCAGGTCAGTAGCACACAGACAGAAACAGTACCACGCACAGTGCCTGGGCTCCAGTGCTTCCACAGTTTCCTAAACTCCTGTTCTTTACCCACTATGGTATTTAGTACTAAAAGGCTAAAGCTAGTCAGCTGCACTATACAGGTGCATTGAAAGGCTTTTGCTAAATATAGATTAAAAGGTGAATTACCTCTGCTTCATGTACCTGAAGATTAGGGTAATCCCTCATGGCATGCAACTGAAATCCACTAAAGCCACAGAGTCCTGGGCACTGCTGTGGAGAACACAATTTCCCTGTTCATCACAGGAACCCTTGGTGCAACTGGAAGATGGAAAGCTTGCATTGCTTCCCTTTCTGCTGGAATCCCCTTGTGGAGGGTGGCTGTCTCCCAGGGAGGAAGGAAGCAGTACAAAATGGGGAGAATGGAAGGCAACTGCTACAGCAGGGACAAGCACAGATGAAAAGATGAACACTAAAGTTGAACAATTGGAAATTTGTCAATTTTGTTAATATCTTCAGATTACTCTGTATGTGCTGGGTATATTCCTCAGCAGTTTTGACAGAATACTAGAAATATCTCTCCAGAAAATGGTTGGAAACTAGATAAAAATAATGGGAATCCATGAAACTAGGCAATACAGGTTAGCAATGACAGGTACCTCTGAGGCTGAGAAAATGAATCATAATGGAAATATCACCCTCCATGTAATTTTGCAGTTGAATTTACCAAAGAAGTGTTGTTAAAATCAATGCCTAGTATTTATGGCTTGGGATTGATCTGACCTCAAGTTCTTTCAGTTTGTTATTCTGCCAGTACTTAAAAGTACACATTGTGCTGCCAGAAGACTGGCTACCCAAGCTTCACTTCAGGCACTTTTCTTGTTGGCCTGTCGTGCCTTGAATAGTGTAAAATAGCTTGTGGCCAGAAGCTCTTTCCCATTTAGTTTAAGCCATTAGCCCATTTGCTGTACAGCTTGGAAAGGAAGGGATTGATCACAGACACACCAGAATTAGCATGAGTAAAGCACAGGAAGTTTTACCAAAAGGAATTCTGCACAACGAAGGGTTTTTCCTTTTTTTTTTACGGCTAGTACTTGTGGTTTTGTAAGGTAGATATAATTCCTGATTTTAGATGTGGAATTAAATACATGATACATGTGATTTGTCATCTGACATTACCAAAAACTTTACAGATTAAAATAATTTGACTTGGCATTGTGATCGAACTCTCTAAAATGCATAACAGTCCTACTAGACACAGTGAGTAATTAATGATGTAGTTATCCAAACTGTGCTTCCTATGTTGCTAAAATATCTCTTAAATCTTGCAGATTTCTTGCTTTTGGTTGCTAATTTTGTTTCTTATATTTGTATGTTATAAACAGGAAATTTATTTCCTACCACAGTAGACTTGTGTCTTTGATTACTGGCTAGCTGGGAGCTATTTGTAAATATTTCTACACCACTCACACGTCCTACTTCCAGGGACATCACTAAATACTGGAATACCAAATTAGCAATTATAAACCTGCTAATCACTACAGTGGCATTCACAAAGGCTTTCTTTAGCCCAGACAGGTTAATCTCCCTGTGCTGCCTCTACAGTCAGGATGAAATTTCTATGGCACAGTGTGCAGCTGGAACTAAAAATTCAAATGCTCTGAACAATTCTGTGGAGTAGACTTGGCTCTCCAGAGACAGCTTCCCTAGGCTGCAGGTATCCCTGAATTTTACCCCTCCGGCCTTTTTTTTCTTTTTTCTATTTAAGAAAAGAAATACTAATGAATCAAAACAAAGAGTAGTCAAGCAAAGGACAAAAATGAACCAAAGGAGAAAGCTGCTGATCTCATGCTTCCCTGCAGAGAAAGTGAGGAAAGGGTGGAGAATTGTCAGGCACTTTGTGATTACCCTGTGAGATAGGATGGGAACAATGAGGTGGTTCGGGAGTGCCTGAACAAAGCACTTTCTTTTTGGCACTTCAACAAATGTTGGCAGCGTTTTCTTCTTTAATGTCAACATTATGTGCACAGCTTCAAGGTAAGAGTTCCAAGTCACTCAAGTTAATTGATGCATCAGGGATGCGGAACTGGAACACTATGTCCTTGCTGCCACTTAAAAATATTGCAAAACTGTATATTGCCTTTGCAGGAGGAACTACAAAAATCTGAATGCATTGTAAAAGTGTTGGACAGAAATGGGGGACTCACTGCAGCCATTTCCACCAATGCCTGTCTCAGATGATTGAAAACCCGTGAGATTATGTCTTCTGCTATAGTTCTGGTGATTAAATACTGTCCTACCTCCCAAGCTGGATCTACTTTCATCCTAACCAGAACTGTCCTTTTGCCGGCTGTAGGTATGTTTTCAAACAGTGTGTACTTTTTGCTCTGAACTTCCAGCTGCCTGCTTCAATGCAGTCCCAAGGTTTCAAAAATGAGGGGCTCGAATTTGCTGCAAGATCTTCCTAGTGCAGAGACAAACTCCTCTGATTGGCAGACCAAAGGAATGCTACTTAGCTGTAGCTGTTGCTTGTGGGATGTATCACCTTTACCTAAACTCCACCTGTGATGCAGGGTATTACAGACTCTCGGGCTGCATCCTCCTCTACCTCACTCTGCACTTGTAGGCTCCTGCCCTCAGCCCCTGTTATTCCCCTGGCCATGCAGGCAGTGATGCCTGAGCCATCCATTGCCCTGCCAGCACCACAGGGGGCACGGGGAGGGGAGCAGGGCAGCTACTGGGTGTTCAGAGAGATGCAGCAGAAGAGACTAAATACAATGTCAAGAGAAAAGTCTCAGGGCGGCCAGCCTGGCCTCCAGCTGCCACTCCAGAACAGCACAAGTGTCCCATAGATTGCGTGTCACATCTGTGAGCCTGCTGTAGCTTTTCCTGGGAATAACTGAGAGTGTCACAGGGGAAAAGAGGTGCTGTTCAATTGAGCAAACCAAGCCCTGCGGCTCAAAGAATAATGATTACTAACAATTAACACTTTTTTTATCCTGTAAAATACTGTCTCAAAACCATCTGGTATAAAACTGGAAATTGTTTGTGTTCCAGTGGAAAGAGCCCTGACTGAGACGGAAATTATTCTCTGAGTTTCCAGGCTCTATGAGAATCTAGAGAGGCTCATCAGAGCCCCCAAGACCTAGACGCTGCCCCCAAAGTGACAGCTCTGCACAAATTTTACAAAGCTATGATCTGCCCTGGATGGCTGCAGGGACATCACTGTGGTTTACCTAATCCAACAAGGGCAGCATTTTTCCTGCTACAGTCAGGTAGGGATGACTTCTAAGACTTGTCCTAACTGTATTTTTATAATCACACTCTTCCTGTGCACAATGGTCACTGGGTGTAACTGTAAATAAGGATTGCTTTCATGTTCAAGTTCAAAATGATGAGGTTTCTCTGTTGCTTATGTAGTGATTGTGCACTGAGACAGAGTGGGATGATGCTGCCAAGGCCAGCCAAGGGTTTGATGTTCCTGGAAGGGTAGGTCCAATTAAAGTATTTTCTATCTCACCACTACATTCCTTTTAAAGTACAATTCAATCTTGCAAATCAAAACTGACTTCATTACTGTGTACCCATATAGTGAAATCAGTAAGATCTTTAGTGCTTGAAACTTGGAGCACTTTCTAAGTTTCAACAGCAGTTTCCAGGCTTTAACATCAGTTATTTTTCTCACACCACCAACACAGCTGCTTTCACTTCACTGAGAAAGAAAATGCAGGAGAGGGGAGGAATTAAACCAGCACTACAAAGGGAAATCTAGTGACACTATCAGCTGAAGCTCAGAAGATCCTGCCTGCCACTCCTAGCTCTCATTTACTTCAATCCAGTTCTGCATATTATGTTCAATTATGTTCTGCATAGATCAGTCACAATATTAAAAAGTGGAGAAAGGGTGACAGATCCCTGTTTTGTTTGTTTATAAACAACCTAACTGGATGTGGCAACCTTCATGGGTCACAGGGAAGGACGTGCTGCCAGAGACACGCCTTCAGACATACCCCTGTAAGCCAGGCTGTGTGCACACTCACCAAAGGTAACCATGGTTCCTTGGTCTCTGCAAGCAGAGATTTTCCAACATGAAGTGATGTGATTTGATTTGAAAGGTGAGTTCCAGAGTTAACAGGGAGCTGTAATATAGCACAGTTTGTTCCACCTTGTCTACATGACCAACATGAGCTCCCAGGCTAAGGCCAGGAATCTCTGGTCCTTCCACAAATCAGCTCTTGCTTCTGAAAGCTTATAGTGAATTCAGATGCCGTAAACTCCCTCCTGGAGGATGTGAGCTTGTTCTTTTGACAAATAGATGCTTCTGCCTTCTCAGAATCACAGAATATGCCAAGTCGGAAGGGACCCAGAAGGATCATCAAGTACAATCCTTAGCCCTGCACAGGACCATCCCTAGGAGTCACACCATGTGCCTGAGAGTATCAACCAAATGCGTCTTGAACTCTGGCAGGTTTGGTGCTGTGACCACTTGCCTGGGGAGCCTGTTCAGTGCCCAACCACCCTCTGGATGAAGAACCTTTTTCCAATATCCAACCTAAACCTCCCCTGACACAACTTCAGACAATTCCCTCGGGTCCTGTCACTGGTCACCAGAGATCAATGTCTACCCCTCCTCTTCCCCTCACAAGGGAAATGCTAACAAGAATTAACTTATCCACAGAGTGCCCTGGATTCACCAAAAGTTAGAAGATGTTCAAGCCTTAACAAATAGCAGCACGTGACTGAATTAGTGACTTTTGAAAGGTAATCAGCAGCTGGACTGGAACCTACCCAGAATGAAATCCTGCTCTGTTATGCATGTTAGTATGCTAGGAATCAGCACAGCTGCTGATTCCAAAAAAACAAGAAATTAAACAGACTCTGTGCTAGTGCACTGTCACTCTCACAATGAAAAAGTGTTTCCTGAAGTTCAGAGTGACCCTCACATGTTTCAGTTTGTGCCTCTGGTCCTGTCACCGGGCACCAGGATCTGCTGCACTGTGCATGCCACTGGAGTGCTGTTTGCTCTGGCACCAGCTGAACCAAATCCTGTCACAGAGCCCACAGGCTCATGAATAAACTCACAGAAAATGAGTGCAGATCTCCATTACAACATGTCCCATCACTGCAAATAAAAGCCAGGCTGGCCATTTGGCAGTCAGACCCCTGTGGCTGCTCCTGACCTGTACCTGCCACTGTGGTTTGGGCAGGAACCCACGATGGTTGGACTGTATAGAGTGAAATCTTTTCAAAAACTGGTTTGTTGCAGACTATGAGCTCACAGCTCTTTCCTGACATCCATGTACAGGAGTGATTTTAGCTTTCTTTTTAGTCCTTCTAACTCTTCTTGCCTCATTTAGTTCAGCTCGCCAAGCTATAGAGCTGTATACAAGCTACTTCCCATTACAAATTAATCTGGACTCAAGAGCATGATCAGTTTAAGAAATAACATGCATTGATCAGAAAAGCAACAGGCAGGAGGGAAAACAAAGTCACCTGTTTTAACTAGTGGTGTCCCAGTGCAAGGGCAGGGACATGAGAAGGGAGAAGGCCTATCCTGTCCATGGTAGCTGCTCCGAGGGACACCAGCAGTCAGGCTTAGAAGAAGAGCCAGTTTAGATTTCAGGCCAAACCTGTACAGGGGTGGTTCCTGTGGGACTGGCTCATGATGCCAATTTAACCAAGACACCCACAGCCCCTGCAGAGCTGTAAACAGACTGGCAATGATGCTGCTTTCTGTGGTCATCGTTTGTTCCATTTTTCAAGCCCACAATTCTAAGCAACTATTGCTTTATCGTAAAGATTGATTAAAGTTGATCATTAGTAATCCAATACATACTAATCATGTTATTGCTGAGGGGAAAAAATGGATTATTCAAGAGCACACTGGGAAATTTTGGAGAGTCTCAGTGTGCTGGTTTGGGCTAGGGTAGAGATAATTTTCTTCACAGTGGCTGGTATGGGGCTGAGTTCTGGATTTCTGCTGAAACCAGTGGTGAGAACAAGGGATATTTTTGTCACTGCTGTGCAGCACTTACATGGAGTCAAAGCCTTTTCCTCTTCTCGTACCATCTTGCCAGTGAGGAAGCTGGTGGTGCACAGGGAGCTGGGAGGGGACAGAGCCAGGACAACTGACCCCACCTGACCCAAGGGACATTCCAGACCACATGATGTCATGCTCAGTATAGAAAGCAGGGGGAAGAAGTAGGGACATTTGAAGTGATTACATTTGTCTTTCCAAGTCACCATTACACGTGATGGAGCCCTGCTGTCCTGGAGATGGCTGAACACCTGCCATCCCACAGAAAGTGGTGAACGAATCCCTTGGTTTGCTCTGCTCGTGTGCACAGCTTTTGCTTTACCTGTTAAACTGTCTTCATCTTGATCCACGAGTTTACACACTTTAACTTTTCCAGTTCTCTCCTCTGTCCCACCATGGAGGGTGAGCTGCCTGATGGGGTGAAACCACAACACTCATTATAGAGTGTGCTGTGGGCTTTTTAGGCCCCTGAAGGCAGTCTGCCCACTGCCCACCTTGCTGAAGCAGGGTTAGTCTGTATCTCCCTGAGAAGCTGTAAGAAAATAGGACTATTATTTAAGACTTGAGTCATCACAATTTCCTTTTGTATTATTCATACCTGTTGTCAGTGCTGCCCCTCCACCGCATCTGTGATGCTGAAGGTGACTGTTGTCTTGAGGAAGTGCCTCGAGGATGGTGATGGGTTTGCTGAGCAGGTACCCACAAGCAGAAAGTACTCAGAAGAACAGTGCCTGAGCATTAAGTTAGTTACAAGTTACTCCTGGAAGGGATGCCAAAATCTCGGTAAATTATTGATTTTCTGTACAGTGGTACCTGACCTGTAAAGAATCTGTATAATCTGTAATCTTATTCTGTGCTAGCTAACGGCTTTTAATTTACTGCTTTCCTTACTGTGAGCTGCTGCAGGTAAAATCTGCTTTGTTAGTTTTGGGTCTAGCACTCCCAAAAGGATTTACGAGGTTTTGCTACTTCAATACAACCTTACATTAATATGGGCTTGCTTTTCTTTTGGAAGCATTTTTACAACAAACACACGACATACGAAATTAAAGCTTATTAAAACTCAAGAATAAAAGCCTTACTGGGACATCCCTGAAGTACCATCTCCCAGAAGCAAGAGAAGGGAACAGCAACTTTGTGCCGGAGTATCAGCAGATGCAAGACATTTACCCCTACTCACTGGTTTGTCCAACTCACTTCAGTTCCTGCTTCAAATTATCAAAAGATCAACTAGACAAGTTGATCTGACAGCTACATTCTGATTTACACTGGCAATGCACTGAAAACCAAAAATGAAGTATACAGACTGCAGTGAAAAGGATTTTATCTGTATCAGTGCCAGTGGTTGATAATCCCTGAAGACATGAGATACAGTGTTAATGAAAGGATTGTTAACGCCTCACATCTCTCATCAAACTTGTCTTCCACTGAACGCAAAAAATGCTGGTCACAGCACTGACAACTCTGCCATAAAAACCCTGAGCTGGAGCCCATAGCTGCTTTTACAACAGGGGTTTAACAAAGTGAGGTGGGGATTTAAGGTTCACACCTGACACACTAAGCATCATCTCTGGCTGAATGGTACTGAAATAATTTGTATTTGCTGTTCAGCACTGTGAACACCAGAGGCCTGTTAGCACTGCATAAGACTATTGTATAAACAAACACTAGAAAAACACAAATCACAGTGGAAACCAGAGAGAAAGAAGGTGTTTCTACTCCTTTTAATTGCATCCCATTAGCAGAAAGGCAGAAAGTCAGAAAATCTTTAGCTACTGACAGACAGCCTTGACTATGGCAAGGTAAGGAAATACATCTCTCAAATGCCTATGCAGTCACAGTTTCAGAGGTAAGGAACAGCATTTTCATCTGCACTTAGGCTAGAACTGAAGGTGTGCCTTTTAAAAAAAATAGCTATGATCAGACTCCAGCAAGATTGGAGACTGCTTTGCCAGTCAACACAGGCAGAAAGCCACAGGATCAGTGGTATGTGACCTGGAGGGAGGACTTCTGTACCCAAACATTTGAAAATGTTTATACAATGAAACAGAAAAAAAGCATAAAACTACTTTTAAATCAGCAACATAGTGCTTTGGTAGTTTCATCAAAGCATCATTTTTATGATTTTTAGCTTCTTCACATCTTGTCCATTACCACCACTTCCTAGCCAATACCTAGATTCAGATTAACATGCAGTTTTATAAACTGAAATGGAAATTGCTCCCCATGTCCCTGACCACTGCAGTAATTCCAGACCTGGGACAGCTCTTTACACTGGGAAAGCACGTATCTGTCTTTCAGTGCCTTCAAGGTGTAATTCTTCCAGCAGATGTGACAGGACAAGAAGAGAAGACTATAAAGTTTTGACCGAATTCAGGATGTGGGTGGCTTTGCTGTTGCACGTGTCAGGAGATGACGTACATGAGGATGTGGCACATCTCACTACATGGGGAAGAACAGATAAAGCTAAAATATATCCTTTCACTGATCACTACTGAAAAAAAGGCCCCCATTACACTGAAGAGCTGCAGCCAAGTTTCTAGTGCTGCTCTGAAAATCTCAGCCAGCAGTTTCTTCTTGTTGTTCTAGACCACCACCTAATGGCAAGCACACACTCGGGCTCACCCAGCACCTGCTGCTGGGAACACCACAGCCATGGAGCTCACAGTGCCCAGCCCAGTATCAGACAGGCACGTTTCTGCCAGGAGCAAACCTGTCCTTCCCTTCACAGTGACCCCTGGAACAGCTGCACCACACTGACAGGCTAACGTGGAGCTGCTCTCTGTTGCTGCTGTACCTGTGGCAGCAGGACTATCTGGAAGCTCATTTTTTTAACAGAACTGAACTGTGTGACCTGGATCAGCACAAACAGGCCTCGCTCACTAATTGCTTAGGACATTCTTATCCTAGAGCCTCATTCCTGTAGATTACTGAAGCTTAGTACTTACTCTAAAATAACTCGCTTTATCTGTGACAGTGCATAGAGCAACCTTACAGAACCACCACACGCTGGTTTGTTCTCTGCCTCGTCCTTCCCAAGTGGATCAATGCAGTGCAGTTGCTGCTCCCTTGCTCAGTCCAGGCCTTCTCCCATTACTGGCAAAGAAATCAGTTCCTGTAAATTACTTCCCTCATAAACAGATTCTAACTCTTTCTTCACCCTGTGGATATATTATTTACATACTGGAAACCTCTGTTAAAAAAAAAAAAATAAAAAAAAAATAATCAGTGCTCTTGCTTTGACTACCCTCTCCAGTAAAACAAGCAGTAGATGTGTTAGTCCTAGTCAAATGCCAGGAAGCTTGGCATACTCACGCCCCAGGATACACTCATGGAAAAGAGGTAAAGTTCTAACTACTTTCCACAGTGAGCCATGCATTGAAACCAGTAGCAAATGTTAACAAAAATACTCAGTGAGTATGCAACCAGCAGTATCTCAAAGCATACAATTTTAATCTGCATAATTTTCATCAGTTTGGACTTATACTTGGCCCCTGCTTGGGAGAGGAGTATTTGCAGTTCTGGCTGAGCTTACCCTGCCTGCTCCCATCACCTTGTTCCTGAAGCAGCAATCTTCCATTTTGTGGGGTACCTGTATGGACTAAATACACCAGTATTAAGTCATACCCTGTGGAAAACCTGTATTTCTGAAATCCATTTCTCCAGTTGTTCACTCTGCTATCTGTTTACCTCCACCTGGTGGCACCTCACAGGTTATGCCTTCAGAAAACTCTCAAATTTACAACAGTCCAGTTTATCCAGAGTCATTATATTTTCACACGTTTACGGCTGCAGTGTTTTTGCTACGTGTCAGTCTGCTTTTCCTAGGTTTAGAAACTACTTGGACTTCTATTATTTTCTTTTCAGCAATGCAATAAAGAGGCACTGAGATTACAGTCACATCCTTAACCTCAATTTTCCAAGGACAACAGCAACTAATCACTAGGTAAGACTAGTAAT
>VWZG01007664.1:634430-636921 GCA_013396735.1 Grallaria varia
TGACATCCTCCTAAAAACTTTTGTTCAAACTAAACCTTCTCTTTTAAAGCTGCTTTTTAAGTGTATAGGCTTTAACTGAATTCAGCTTAAGATACCAGAAAGGGAGAGGGAAAAAGGAACCAAAACACAATTGAACCCATCAAAAAATAATAACAGATTAAAAAGAAGAGGGGCAACACTTTTCACTTTGTGAATCTACAGTATCTGCATTATTCCTGAACTGGGTTTTATATGTCAAACTTGGCAACAGCAATGCAACCCTCACTGACAACACTCTCAAGGCAGCGAGGGCTACAGTTAAGATTTGTGTTTTAGTTGAAAACATTAAGTTGGGCACGCTCACAACTCTGCAGGTTATTGCAGTACAGTACTGTTGTTGCTTGTAACCATACATGTACAGGCAACTCCATCAATACAAAATGTCACAGAACTACACCCTTCTCTCCAAAATCTTTGAAAGGTGACTCAGTAGTCAGTGCATCACAAGTCAAGCAGAATTTTATCCAGTTAATCCACAAGTATAAAACTGATAAAGTGTTACTTGTACAGATTGACAATGGGATGTCCAATGGTAAAGCAGAGTCACTAGTCCATTAACTAACTTCAATGTTAAGATCTTTTTTTTTAAATTTACATTTCCAAAACAAAATGAAGTCTCAGTTTTCAATTTGCAAACAGAATCAGGGTTGGAGTGCGAATGCCCTTGCAAGGTATACGCCTTTCAGATTTTTCCTTCAATTTTATATTTGGACTGTATAAATGCTCCCAATTAAGTGCTGTAAATAGCATTTATACTTCAAGAATACAGTGGAAGTCACACTTTTGGGGAAGTACACTACTGTTTGGCAACAAATCACCACCACAGAAATCCTGTTCACAAGTTGTAATTTTTAAGAACTTTTTGTTACTCTGTTCCCTCAGGCTTTGCTTGCCTGAAAAAATGTATTTGTACCAATACTGTAAAAATGTCCTATTTCTGGATACAAAAGGATTCTGAAGACCAACTATACCTTGCATATAAACCTGAATAACAAATCAGCATAAATGGCTAACCAAAATAAGAACTCTAGTATTTGGAAACATCAAAGACTGCTGAGCATGCATTTTCCTGGTGTATTTGTCCTTCCTGGATGTAAAATACTGTTCAAAATACTTCTATTATGCAATAGAAATAGCACTAAAATTATTACCAGCATTTTGCTTTCTGAATGCTTGAAGCTACAGATTTTTATTCAGCTGTTACATTCAGGATACTTTTTTTCTGGTAAGGGACATCCTTCAGCAAGTAAGAATGTAGCATTCACTGATACTGCATAAGTGACAAATTACTTCCAAATCCTGTTACTGTTAGATCTCCCTTTAGTGTTTTAAAACCATTCCTAGGGGAACAGCTTATTAGTAGTGACACTGCTCATAAATATACTTATTTAAAAAAACCAAACCCAAACCAATCTAGAATTCACAGATGAAATACTCAAGGAGTTGACTGTTTAATTGATATAAAGAATGAAAAATTAAAAGTCCTTTAGATTTTTTTAAACTGTTATCAAACAGAAGTTACAGCAAGAAAGCTTAAGCACACAAAGACTAGCATGTAGAAAGCTGAGCAGCAGTAGCAGCAGGAGAAAAATTGATCTATTGTTCTGGTACTGAGAGGTTAAGTCCTCTATATTGATCAGCTAGTGGAGACTTGTTTTTTCAAACCCTAAAATTTAGACCCAATATGGTTTAGCCAACATAGTGCCAATGAGACTGAAGGTTCCATTTATCTACTTATGGTGTTGTTCTTGGGGTGTCCTACGAAGGCTGGACTCAAGGAACCCGAAGGGTCCCCTTCCAACTCAGCATAATCTATGAACAAGGTCTTTTATTTTGTAGTACAACACTACATATATTTCTTAGGAATAGACAACACCCAGAGTGGCAATGAGAACAACAGGCAAAAAAAGAGTCTACCACCATCTTTGACTGAATTATGATTAAAATTCCAACAATTATAATCATCTCACTTTTGTCTACTTAAGTAAAATTTATTAATAGTTTATTTCAGTTTTCAAGTCCTAAGTATATTTAAGATTCTCACTATACAGAGCTGAGGCAAGCACAGTCACCTGTGTTGGTTTAATCACCTCCAAAATACTGTTTTTGTTCAGAATAACAACAAATGAAGCTTATAGAGAAGCTGATTTTGTTTAGGAAAGACTACGCTAAAGACAGGCTGTAAGCACTCCCCCTTCTTCCCGGAAGTGCCACTTGGAAAACCTGTAATTTTCCAATTGTACATCAGTGAATCTCATTTCAAGCAGTCTGTGACCCCTGCAGCTGTACATTTCCCACCACTACAGAAACAGTTACACAGCTGTCAAAGGAAACAAGTGACAGAAGAACCCCACTATGACCATCACCCTCATCTACATCCGAACTGCTCCTTCTCCACTTGAAAGTACTGCCTGGAAAACACACTCAAGAACAATTTTTTTTCTTTTTTTTT
>VWZG01007664.1:636969-671500 GCA_013396735.1 Grallaria varia
TTTTTTTTTTTTTTAAATTTAGGTTAAACATACAGCAACATTTTTGCTGCTTCCCTTAATGAAGGTACAAGTCCACCAGATATTTCAAAATACTATTTACAATACTATCAGATATTTACTGTGAAATTCTGAGTTAATTGCAGGCAAGTTAGAAACACAACACTGTTCATAAAGGACCACGGCTAGCTGCACCCACCTAAAATAATCTGACTGGCACTCCTTTTCCATTCCACAGCATACACAGATACACTCATGTACCAGAAGATGTTACAGATTGTAATTAGGTAAACCAGCTCTTCTGCCTCCATGTTAAAGAAATGCTGCATTGAAGGTTTTATTGAAAACAATACTACTACTGAGAACTATCCAAATCAAAATTTCTTCTGAAGACCTGTAAACTAGGACAGCATACTCTATTTGTTTTGTTAAAAAGCACCATGTACTTTGCTAACACTACCACTGGGTTTCTTTCCCTCCCGCTCTTAGGGTACAGTCTACATTACACTTCAATTGAAAAAAATAAGCACATTGATTGTGAGATGTAAGTTGCTTCTGAAAGCTATAGTACCTATAAAAAAAAAAAAAAGGCATGTACTTTACATGAAAGTACTTTAATCTATTTAACCTTCCATATTCATTTCCTGTGGCACATAACTGTACCTGGAACTGGGGAAGGCTTTCTGGGAAAATCACACATATGCTCAGTGCAAAGAAGTTGTAAGTGGTACTGACTATGCCTCTGCATCTGCAGGCACAGTCCTGAGCTTCTCAGAGGGCAAGTGTAAGTTCAGTTGACTTTTTTTCAAAGAAGCAGTTCAAGTGGAATGCATTGCAGACCATGAAAACATAGCTGATATTAATTGGCTAGTTACATGTCTTGCAGAGAATACCTCTTTCCTGCCTGCAATGCAGCATAGATGCAACTGGACAGGTGTCAACCTCAGCATCTCATTAACACCATTTTATCTACAAAAACAGTGAGCGTCCCTAAGAACTTTCTTCCACCAGTTTTATTACTGCTTCTCATTTTTGCTCTAAAAATGAAAGATTTTTCAGTGTGCCCTTTAGTCTGTGTCGAAAGAAAAATGATACATGTAGAAGTAGCAAAAAGCAACTGTAGTTCTCTTGTTTATACACCAGTCTTTTATCTGCCTGGAAAAAAAAAACAGGCAAGCAGCAAGCCCAGACCTTTTCTGAACACTGAGATCAATAACCACATTTCTGGTAACTCAGGAGAGTACACAACGCTACACATAGTTACATATTCCCGACATTACTGGAGACTTTCAAGGCTTTAAAAAAACCATTAGTAAAGCAATAGACAGCTGAACAACAGCATGAAGTTTAAAAAAAAGAACACAGCATAACATTCAATAGTTAAAGATGACACAAGATTTTAAAACAGAGCCTTGCTTCAGCATTCCCAGAGTGCAGTGCTTACAGACCGTTCCAAAAGAACATGCCGGTACCTCAGTGGTCATGGTTCCATCACACAGTAATGACTATTTAATAGTTTAAAATTTACTGCATCTAACAATGACAAAACATCCAGTTTGACTCATTACACAGAATCACTACACAGTGAGGGGTGAAGGTGGAAATCTCAACCACCCCTACCAATACACAGTAAATAAGAACACCATCATTTCAGAATATCTCAGCTCTCTTTCACAGCTAACAGCTGTACCTCTCCGCAAAACTTCTACAGACTTTCCAAGGCTCTTTCCGTAATTTATGCAAGTCACCCAACTCTCAAGTCAGCCTAGTCCAAATCCTTTTCTAACCTTAAACATGACAAACCTTTAAGGCCCAACTCTGCCTGGAGTTATTCATGTCACAAGATGGTTATCAGAAGATGGGCAGATCAAGCTTTATCACGAGACCAGGCTACACGAATGCTTCTTGTTTGTTCACAGCATACTGTATTAAATTGTAACATTTCAGTTGAGACAACCCTCAGACTTTAAGTCAGTACCTCACGTTATGCTGTAATTCTCTTCATTCACAGCTTGGGACAATGCACACACCGCTATTCTGCAACTGTATTAGTGCTATACTCTGGCAGCAAGGAAATATTTTCTGGCTTACAGACAGCAAAAAGGAAGGGAAGTAAAAGAAAAAACTTCAGGAGTTTCCAGCTATGAGTACAAGGGAAGAAACACTGTATATCAGTGATACTGACTGACAGGACAAATGACTGCCTAGTATCTCCTTAGTGACAGCTACAAATCTTGTTTTACTAAAAACTGAGTTATTGCACACTGCACTATGAATCTGCTTCCCTTCAATCATTTACATGAGTATTTGCAATCTTTGGGATAATTACATATTAATTTTTTGCTCAAATGAAGCCACTGGATATCATCTTTCAATTAGATGATTCTGTTTACATATCACTCAAGCTCTGTGGGACACTGATACTCAAACAGGTGTTTTCTGGAGCACAGAATGACACTGATACTGTCAACGGACTTCTCAAAGATCCACAGTTCACAGCAGTTTTATACTGCTATGTAAAACTATTTTAACAGTGCTAACTGGTTTTACCACATTTGGCTTCTCTGAAAACTCAAGTCATTCCCAAACATGGCCAAAGCCAGGGAGGACAGGGGGCTGCTGAATTTGTATGAGCAGACTGGTCTTTGTATGATGAATAGCCACAGCCTTCCCTCCCGACTACTCACAAGTTTTACTGTGTGGTGACTCACCCGTTGGTACCCTGCTTCCTTAGGTAGGAAAATAGAGACTTACAAAAAAGAAGGGACCTCAATAACCAGCTTCCTAAAAAAACACGGAGCTTATCCTGGAAAGAAAATACATATGCAAACTCTCAGTCCCTCTACTAGCACTACTTTTGATTTCCCGAGTGAAAGACGCTCACTAGATTTGCCAGGCAAACTAAGCAAGCTTTGTAAACACAATGACCTATCCAGGTAAGCCTTCTTTATTTTCTTTTCAGTAAAAAGTTTTAAACAAATTTAATACTGAGACTTAAACAGCTTCATTAAACCTTTCAGTAAATGTTTCAGTCCTGCTAAACATCTAAAGAATTAGATATTTCAATTGCAGTATCTTAAAAGCTGTTTCATAACATCAAGTTAAGTATCTGTTCTCATGAGCCGAAATGCTATTTCAGTGGGAAAACTGAAGCATTAAAATGACTATATTGGGTTCAAAGAACTTCTCTAAAAATCCATTTAGAGTGCTATATTCCCTGATCCCTTCAGCAGATGAGCATTACAAAGGCAATTTTGATGAGGTAACAGAAGAAAGATCCCCTAACCAAAGCTTTTAACTCAGAAATTCCATGGACTACAGAACAGCTGAAGTGTGTGGAAAGATCATCTATCATGTTTCAATGTTTTCTTAAGGGAAACACATGAAAGCATCACATCCCTGCTGTATAAGAGAACAATTAGTGGTTACTAAGGCCAACGTGCATGCAAAGCAAACATCTATCGCAATGCTAAGTAATCCAGAACAATCGCACTTTCAAATCTCTGTCTTATCCGAGATGTTATCTGGCTTACACTGCCTGGTTAAAGATTTTCTACTGTATAGCAAGTTCTCACCAGTGAATTCAGAAGATTGGAGAGACTTAAAGCCATCAGTGTGATTTAGTATTTGATGCACCAGGCCCAAAGATGTTTCACTTTCTGAAAAGAAGTTCAAGATCTGTTTTACTTAAACATGGCATTATTAGACACTGAGAACATGAATCATCACGCCCTTGATTATTACAGCCTTTTATTTCAGCCCAACAGAAGTGTAAAATTTCTAACATCAGAACTCCAGAAACTGTAAACTAGATAAAAGGTCTGTGTATGCACTCCCTACTTGGTAGCAGAAGACAGACAGAAAATCATTAATGAGGATTTTTACTAGGCACTGAATAAAAGCTAGGAAAGCTTGCTAAGCATTCATATTTGTCTGTCCATTATTCTTAATATGAGTTTCCACCAAAATGTCACAGGCCAGTTGGGATACAAAGTTTACTCTGCAGCTACACAGGATGCAAAGTGTAACAGTTTCTGCAAGCCCAGAGATCCACCACTTGGAGCAAAGTTTTACTTTAACTGAGCTGCAGCTGAATGAGAAAACCTAATACAACTACAAAGCCCCACAGCCTCTACTAGAATTATATAATTAATTATGTTGGATTATTGAACTAGATTCTGGATGCCTGCAGCTTTTCATGTACAGTAAGATGTACAATCACAAACATCAAAACTATAACAATGTTCAGTAAGGTTTTTTCTCAAAGGGTGAGTTACAAATTTAGTGAGCTGGCTCTAGTTAACTGCCAGCCTCTTTAGCCTTGTCAGCTCTCAGACTCTTTTCAAAAAAGTGATCCAGCTTCTGGGTGATGAATGCAAAAAAGAAGAGAATGCAAGACTGTTGCCTGCACTTACTGTAGAGCCTGGGAACCAGTGCTCCAATCTTTCACTAGGGATGGCCTTGCTTCCTAAACACAAAGCTGGAACAGAACCATACATGCTGTGCAGTTTTGAGTGTTTCTAACTTCTGTTTACTAGATACAAGCATTCAAAAGTTTGAATGCAACATACTTAACAGCAAGTCTACAGCAGAAAGCACAGTCTCTCCATAATGTGATGCAGCTCAAAGACTACCATTTCGCCAGCAGAACCAGATCAATCTAACAAGGGACACAAACACTTCAGACAAATACTCATGCCTACTGTACACTCCAGAGTTCGAGATACAAGCTCCATCTCTGAAGATTATGATTCAGAAACTCAAGACTGTCAACAATACAGGTTCCTTTCCTGAAGTAATTTTGTTGCATTTTGTTCAAAGTCAGTAGTTTCCCCACTGAACAAGTTAATGTTTCACAAGAATCATGCTTTAATGCTCTTGCTTGCTTTTTAGTGGCATTCTGTTTAACATTTATCTTTTTGAAAGAGGGTAAAGATATTTTTTCATAATTCTTCAGTAAGATGAAAAGGGATCACCCTCTTCAGAGTTGATGCTATTTTTGTTGGCCACTTGATCCTGATGCCAAAAGTCTAGCCTTCATCACAAAGCAAGTGTTCAAGTAACTTGTAAGGGATTTTTTTTAAAAAATCCCTTCTCAGTTTACACACAAAACCTTAAAGCAACAACTTCATCTTCCACAGTTCTTGAACGCTGAGCACTCTGAAAGCCAGGACCAGAATAACTTGGGAGTTCCTATAGGGTCAAACACACTTCAAAATGTTTATAGAATGCCCAGCTCTTTGGGGAAAGCACACTCTGATCTTCAGGATGAAAACCTATGCTTCTTGTAGCCAGAGCTACAGGAATATAGAGATATAGATAGAGACATACAGAGCTACTGTATGTCACAGCACAGTTTTATAACATGTCCTCTGATTAACAGAAGACCTGAGATATCTCAACTTTGTGACCCTGCTGGCCATATATAGCAGACCTGAGAAGCAAGGTTTTTCACAGCATTGTTCCATGTCAGCAGCATGTCTGGGTCATTCAGGGTAGAAAAAACTCAAGACTTCTCTAAAGTTCTTTAACATGGGAACAGACGAAACTTATCACATGATGGTACACAATAAACATGGCAACATGACCACTTCTGCTGGTCACTACGGAATCCCAGGATGAGCTTCATCTTAAAGATAAGAAATGTGGTTTGTCCACAACTCACAGTAGCAGTGGAAGGATAGAAAAGGATTAAAAAAGCCTCATATATATCTTAATAAGTGTTTTCTGGTAAAAAGACCATCACTTCAAAACCTAAAATGTAAAGAGAAAAAAACCTTAGGGAAAAAAATAAAAAAAAAAAAAATCTATGCCCAGAACAAACTCCCAACTTTATATACAACTAAGAAGAAGTAACAAGGACATTCTAAAGGGTTGCTAATTTGCACTAGTAACCATTAAGAAAACTTCAGTACAGCTGTTAGATATTTGATGTTCTCTACAGTATTAGATACAGAAAGTAAGACGATGTAACTCAGCAGCTCCAGCCGCAACTGACTGGCACCTTTGAAGAAGTCAGACTCACACAACAGACATATAAATACCCCTGTGATCTGTGCAGACAACATCCTTTAAGAAACGGGGAAAAAAAAAAATCCACTAAAAAATAGACTGGCACCAAGATGAAGTAGACTGTGTGTGCCTTTCAAACACCTACACCTCAACAGAGGATCAGCAATTCACCACATAGACACAAACTCCTATACACCTCCAATGCCAGAAAAATTCCAATTAAAATTATAACTACTACATGGATACAATCTACCTGACTAATTTAATAACAAGTGACTATCCAAAGACTGTTGCAATTAATTTAAAGTGTATCTGTTAATTCAGAGAGTTGTATATTTTAACTGAGTATATAATTTCTTTATCAAACCCTAACAAAAGTATGGAACTAAGCTCCATAACATTTAGATTTTAAAAAGCTTGGAACACTAACTTACATATTTTACATAGATACTAAACCATCTGCAGAGAACTCCAAGCACAAATATAATATACCAGGTACTTACACAAATGTATTACCTTCCCACAGGCTTCAAGATGCAACCACACAATTAAAACCTTGTATGGAACTCATCACCATAAATAAAAATTGCATTTAATTGCTAATGCTGTAGATAAACATACTATCTATTTCAGGAAAAAAGACTCTAAAAAGCTGTGTGTGTGTTTATTTATAAACACACACAAAGACACAAGTATTAAACTCAATCAGCCAATTTTTCAAGTCTACATGATTTTCAGATGTAAAATATTGTCCATTAATACTTTACAATGCATTTATAATCTATTCAGTACACATCAGTTTTCACATTCATAACCTGGCTACCACTTTATTTCTTCAGACTGGTCATCATCCAGAGGATGCTCTCATTTAGTTCTGGACTTGGTTTACATATCTGAACGACTGGAAGGGCAGAATTTAAACACCAAAAGCCACACTTAGATCACAAACCAGAAGAACCATCAGTTTTAGACTCAGTACATTTCCAGAAAGAAGAATCATAGAGGAGGAAAGAAAGGGGATGGCGGAAGGACCTACTCTAGGACAGCACTGAGAGGAAACATGAAATAAAGCATCAGAACAAAGCCACTGTAACTGTACACATGCAGGTAGAAGGAATTGTCAGGGGAAAAAACCCAAAGCGTGGTGCGGGGAGGAAAGGTACAAAATATATTGGCAAACAGGACTATTAAAGTCATCTGATACCAGGGCAAGAGTCTGAGCAAACCACTAAAACATCCCACAATTTGGTTAGTTTATTAGGTATATGAATCTTCTCCCCAGTGTGCTCCTACATTATCCAGATATTCTGATTGATTTCCAAAGCCATAATTCAAAATGGCATGGAAAACATGGTTCTGGAGACTCCTTACAAAACCATGATGAACTTTAAAAATTATTTTCTTATTAAAAACTCCATCCCTTTAACCTTCTATAAAAAGATGACGTTTACAGTACTGACTCATCAAAATTCATTAGTTATTTAAGTTCCATTCTAACTATGTGAATACCAGTCCTCCAGCATGAAGAACCTACAAAAAGGGTGATGCTTTCCAATAGTACTCCAATTAAAAAACACCACCACAGCAAGTTTTTTCCAGAGTCAGGTCTTCAAATCTGTTGTTAGGTTCTATGAGACATAGTCTGCCACTTGCTGACAAGATGAAGAGGTGATTAGTCCAAGAATTTTGCTAAGCATGAGCAGATGCATCAGTGAGAGTGGGTTGCGTACTTCTTGGATGGGAAATGGCATTTAAGTTCACTTAAGTTCAATGAAGCATTCGTAGCATGCTGGGATTTTAAATGCAAACATTGTAACTAAACATTTCCCACTACTGTCACATCTTGTATTAGAAAAAACTTGGAATGTAATATTTATATCAACATTGCAATTAACATATTTTTAATTTTAAAAATCCAAACTTTCAGTCAACTTAAACCCCACACGGTATTTTTAAACCTTCATATTTCTAAAACTGTGACTACATACCACTGTAGCATTTGCATAAATCTTAGATGCTGTACTCCACTGCCAGCAATAAACGCAAATCAACATTCCATGCAGCAAATAAAGAGATACACATGAAGATGGGCTGTTACCATCAAAATAGACCACAATGTGAAGTATGGATGACCTAATGATATTCTGGATTTTCTGTTCCAAGTTTACAACTTCTAGAAGCAAGTTTGTTAAAATCAACATACCAAGATGTGCTGAACCACTGCTACTTTTACTTTGTGTAGAGGTACTGCATGTCTGGGTCCCGGGTTGTGCTGTGCCTGTTCGATTTAAACCTCTGTATAATTTCCTACAGGAGAGTTCATCATTGTCACTGTCATGTAGGGATGGTGTCCGAGGCCTAAAATGCCGCCATCTACATGATTTGATATTGACTAGTATCTGACTGAGGTCTTTTGAGAAAGATTTGTCCGAGGTATTTGTTTCTGAGGTATTGGCAAATTGACTGATTGAAGAGTGTTGTGATGAGGAAAACCCTTCCAAATCCAGGTGATGAAATGCATTATCGTAGTCCGAATGCGCTCTGTCCAGTAGCACCCTAAAACCAGGAAAACAATCCAGAATTATACAGTGGCAAGAAAACACCAAGAAAGTCACCAGTCTGCCACATATGCTTGCAGATGACAAAGGGATAGAAGGAGCTACACAAAGCTGTTCTACAGCAAGCAGACACACACACCACAACCCCTGGACATAATGCACAACTATCTATTATTTTACAGTAAGTATTACGTTTACGTATATTCTAGCTTTTACTGTTTGAAGAGCTGAGGTACAACATCACGTATATATTAAGACACTGCAACAACATACAGGTTAAAAAAACCCCAAAAACAACCCAAAACAACCAAAACCTAGACAATAACATCACTTAAGTAAAAAGTGATTAAAATGTTCTCCTAAAGTAACTTAATTTCAAAAAGCCTTATTCCCATATATATACTACAACCATCACAATGTAGTAGGATTTCACACATTTACTTCCAAATTCCCTTGCAAAAATTCCAGTAAGCGCCTTCAGCTCTTATTACGATTTTGCTGATTGGCTAAGCTGGTTTACTAGTATGTGAAGAGATGCTAAGGGTAAATCTGAAAGGCAAATCATGTTCCCATTTTTAATAAAAATTTAATACCAATGTAGTGTTTTCTCAAGGGCATCACACCTTATTTAAGAAACAGCACATATACCCTGAACCATTTACAAATTTTCGATGAAGATTCTTAGAAGTAAAATGCCTGAAATATGTCATTAAATTCTTTGATTTTTTGACAAAGCTTCCATTAGAACAAAATTAAAAATAATGACATTAACCAGCTAAGGAAACTTGAAACAAATGTAAGCATTTAAAAAGCCAAGCCAATCTCTCTGTGATGTCTCAATTTCCACATTTTTTGGTCCGTGTTTTTTTTTTTAAACTTGAGTGCTCTATGTCTCAGCGAATTATTTTTTTTTTTAAATTTTATTTTTAAAAGTGGCAGCAATTACATAGCACTTACCTTCCACCGCGGCCAACCCGTCTTCGCGCAAACCCGATACACCTCTGGGGTACAGTGAGGGTGGTTAAGCAGTATCTGTAACGCACATCTCCTAATCTTCCCTCTTTAGGGCTATTCCACGGCCAGTTGCCAGGTTGGTCTAAATGAGGCTTAAAATAATTTTAAACAATTAGACACAAGATGTTTTCCAACAATGACACTCAGTCTTATGATATGTAAGGAATTTCTACTTACAGCATAGTACTGACAGCCTGCTTTCCTACGGAAGGCAAAAGGACCATCGGGGTCATTTTCTTCCTCAGCCTCCGAAGAACCAGACAAGACCTTCAAAGAGGGGACGGGACGGGTGCATGAGGAGAGGTATTAGCAAATTCATAAGTTTTACTTCTGTTCTTTCCTAAAGAGCAGTACAAAACTCTAGAGGACCTACCTGGGAGAGAGGTTCTTCATCTGAGCTAGGAAAATCATACTGATTTAAATCTTTAGCATTAAAGCCTGGCAGTGCAGCAGGACTTGTCTGTTGAGGAGTAGCAGCAGCGGATGAAGGTAAGACTTTTGGCTTCTTCTCATACTTTCTTTTGGGCCTAATAACATCAGGTTTATCTTGCTGCAAGAAAAATAAAAAGCAGTGTAAAATAACACACCGATGAAAATTACATTAGGAGTTCAAGAAAACTCCTGTGTAAGCAAGCTAAAATGTGAATTCATCTCTTCATCACCTTGATAGTAAAACAGGCAGTCATTTCAAGAGTATCTGCATTTCATTTCCAGTAATGGAAACATTTAAGAGACAAGGTGGAATCACGCACTGTTTGCTCAAACTGTGCTGGATAACTCACTAGCAGTTAAGGTAACAGAACTACTTTGGAGAGGTAGATCAAAATACAGTGATGGCCTTCATGAGGCAAGTTTTTATTTTCTAGCATTTTAAATTAACAGCCACCTATGCAGCGTTAGGGAATTACCAAGTACCTAACAATTCTTTAAAGGCAAAAACAGAAGTTAAGACTTCTCGAAGACACCTATAATCTCACAAAAGCCTCTAAAGATTAAACATATTTCCCCATACTATGCAAAGTCAAGTTTAAGTGCATTTCCCAAGTTTCCAAGAAATAGATTTCTTTCAAGCTGTGAAACACTGCACTGACACAATGTCAGTGATAGGCAAGTACATGCCAGCAATCACAATCACACTGCTCTACTATCAGTGGAAAAATTCACTGATTCAAGCCATTCTGTCAGTTTCAGAACAGCCTCTGGGTATCCTTCACTTACAAGAAGTCTTGGTTTGAAATTCAAATTATACCTCAGCATTTCTCCTGTGTTACCTGACCTATTTAACATGCTCAGTTGTTTGTATTGTAGCTATGCTTTGTATAACACAAAATTCTTGCAGGAAAAGAGCGCTGGTCAGCTGTCTGAATCAAATAAGGTTATTTGATACTTTACTTAAATATGAAACCAGACAAAGATACACAGAACGCTGGGAATATCAGCAGACCTTATTTTATAAACAAAACAAAAAACCAACTCTCCAGATCAAAATAGTTACATAATTTAGAACAATGTATGGCCCTTACATCATTATTTCTATCTTTGTACATCTAGGTAATAAATATAGTGTTGTTCAGGATATTCTAACTTTATGGACAGTACTAGAGAAAAACGTTTCAACCTCCCTGAGTAAGAACTACACATATCCTTTTGTCTGTAGTTTGTCTGTATTTTATTTCTGTCTTAAGAAGTGCTGGGAATCTGTATGTTATCCTCATAACTCCAAAAGAACAAAGCACTTCATTTCACTTCATGTTTTGCTAACCTGTTGTCAGTTTAAAAAGCTTTCCCCCCTCCTCCTATCCTACTTTATAGCCAAATAGTAACTTGGTTACTGACATTACTCACTTTAACTTTGTATTCTTTCAGTTCCATAGCTTCTTGGTGTTTAAAAGAGCTGCTGTTAGTCACAGGAATGATGGGAATAGCATAGGTAGGTTTAAGTGGCTGCCGCTGTGCCATGACTTCAGACATGATCTCTCCACTGTAGTCACCCAAATTATACCTGAAATCAGAATATATTTTATTTGTTGGAATGTTTACAATGTCCATCTGGTAAAAAAATTGAGAAATGCAGACTAATGCTTGCAGCTTGGGGGTAAAGGGACATCTGGGATATCACCAAGAAGTACAGAAAGTATTATTACAGAAAAGGGGACTAACAACAGAAAATTCATTGCAATGGCTAACACTGACAAATAAAAAAAATGACAACTACCCTGTAAAGCATCTCCAAAAGATAACACTAAAAAGGAAAGAAATAGAAACTAAAAAAAAAGGAGAGGGTTACCCTCCCCACTCATTTGGGAACTGGTGCCATTTAAAAACCATACATTTCTCATTTAAAAGGTTCTAACAGTGAGGCAGAGGCAGAGTGCCTTACCCATGAATCCTCACTCTTTTGAGCTATGGAATATTTTCACAAGAACCATGAAATTTATTACATTTCAAGTCCTGTGACAAATTCTGAGATGAAGTGCAGTGCTCCATTCTGAGGGAGGTTTTAGTGTCTTCCCTCTATTCAACAGCATATTTTACGAAAAAGCTACTGAAAAAAGCTTCAAGATTTCTTCCCTCTCAGTTTCTGTTTAAAATGCTCAGTGCTTGAAAAAAGTGCCCTGGTAGAGACATTCAGCTTGTCCCCCTAAGAATCCAGATGAAAATATTAGTTCTAGAGCTTTAAAATACTACCTCAGAACACTTGCTTTCAAACATGGGTATTTAGGCTAGGGAAGTCTACTCAGATTCTAAGTATCAGCCTACAGAACAACTCCACATTGCAACTGTGATTTTTGGTCAACTGGGAAAGTGATGGCAGGGCATTTGGCCCTGAGCACAGTTGGCCACAGCAGGATGTCAGAAGAAACACTAGTTGGAGATGGCTCATGAGTTCCACACTGTATGAAATTATTATTTCTTTCTCTCAAGAGGGTGTTAGGTCAAGTTTTTAGCAAAGCACAGTGATCATGAAGTCAAAGAACATTAGTGATTGAAAATGGCCTTAAAAATAGCTGGGATTTCCTTATTCTATGTACTTAAAATGCATTTTCACATGACTTTACCTGAATAGGAGGATTGCTCCTCTAGTATAACATACAGAATAGACACATACATTTGAAAACATGTACATGTGTAACGAAACAACGTAGCTTAGTGTGAGTGTTTTATTTAGCTCTCCATAGCCATATACGACAATGTTATCCTGCAAATGTGAAAGTCCAAATACCTTTTAAAAAACACTTCCCACTGCTTAAATATTTGCAGCAATCAGAATATACTTCAAAACTCTGTGAAGCATATTTTCAATAAACATTACCTCTTTTCCATAATTTCCAGTGTTAAATGCAGCAACTCTCTCTTGCTCTTTTCCCTCCTCTTTATCATCTCCAGGATGGTTACTGCACGACTTAGATCTCGACGCAGCTTAAGCATCTTCTCGTAAGAAGCTTCGTCATTTTTCCGATTCTGTAGATACACAGAGTACATGTGTTTCCCCATATCATTTAAATTAGATAATCTGAATTAAAATAAGTTCTAAATATTCAGGTGTATCAATAAAAAAGACAAGTCACATGCTAAACCAAGAAGCATGTGCATGTTATCCACGAGCTACAGTTCACCAACAATAACTAGGGGTAACACTAAACTAAGTGAAAAAATCAATATAAACTTTCATTTAATAGCATTCCTAAACTAGTTTTATGGTTTTTAGCCCCTCAAATTAGAAAAGAGAATGCTCCAATTTTACTGTTTTACACAATATAACAAAATTGTTTCTTTATATAAGTCATTTTTTGAAAGGGGAAGAATGAAAAGAAAGAAAAGCGGAGAGAGGCACTTGATGTACTTACTTTTCGTGTCTGCATCTTTTCTGTTCGTCTTCTAAAAGCAACATAAGGGTCATTTGTGCTTGAACCATCTCGTTTCTCTTGCTTCACTGCTGGGATAAGAGAGGGACCTCGACAATTTTTCCTCTTTTTAATCCAGTATTCATACACTTCTCTGATCAATTCATCATCTTCCTTCAGCAGCAGCTTGGCCTCTTGCAGGCTGACTGGCTAAATGTAAAACCCAGCATGTCACTTTCATACAGTAATATATAGAGTGTGTATTTCAAATTCTTTATTCAAAGTACCGTTGTACCTGCTGACCGCTGCCCTTTTCTAGTCTGTCTATCATCTCCTCAAACTGCAAAGGAGAAATGTCCATTCTTTTCTTCAACTTATTAACAAAGATCTCATCTTCCGAATCCAAGTCATAATCCGGCTGCTCAGCATCCAAACTAAAAGCTAAATGGTACAGTGAAAATTAAAGTTAGAACAAAACATTTCTGTAGTAAAACTAACAGCAGTGTTCAGAGTACACACCACACTCTTCTGGGACAAAACCAAAATCACTTGTTCGAATATTATAGTAACACTACTTTCAAGTTACACCTATCTTTTTCTTGGAAACAAAAATTACACTAAAAAAAAAATAATCAGGCATGAAAGTTGACATCTATTTGATTAAGGTTTTGTTATTCACTGAAAACTTATCAGTGGTCAAACCAGCTAGCAGCTTTCAGACCTATTATTTTCCATAAGAAATTACACATGCTCTCATCAATGACTTCTGTGATGTAGATGAGTCAGACTAAATTGGCCTGGCATGGCCTACCCCATGCAGCAAGGCATCTTCAAATACAAGTAATGTTTTGCAGAATGCAAACAACTGTTCTGTTTTCCACAATATCATACAAAAACGCAGCACTCTGCACTCAAAACAAGGTCTCCTTAGTTCTCAAGCCTCATTCAAGTTGTTTTAATTGGTAAGAAACCAATTCCTTCCCAAGTGCACATTTGAAAACACATTATGAAATGCATACCTTGCTTTGAATAAATAAATAGGTAGAACACAATGCACCTGAAAAACCACAGTTTCAACTGTTAGACCAGCTAGATAAGAAAGTTAGGAAAAATCTAGCCTAGATAAGAGAAAGAAGAAAGAAAAGTATAACCATCAGATCAGCATGGAAGGTTACTAGTATGAAAGAAGTATTTTTTAACAGTAAGAGTGGTGAAACACCAGTACAGGTTGCCCAGAAAAGTGACGGATGCCTCATTCCTGGAGACATTCAAGGTGAGGCTGGACAGGGCGCTTGAGAAACCTGATCTAGTTGAAGACAACCATGCTCATTGCATGGGGGTTGGACTAGATGATCCTTAAAATGCCCCTTCCAACCCAAACTATCCTACAATTCCAATAGTTTAGACCATCACTGAGGCTGACCGATCCAGAAGTCTATCATTTAACCAAAGCTAATTAGGCATGAAATCTTTTTACATAGCACATACTACTTTTTAAATTCTACTAATTACACCATGCAACAGAATTCTGCAACATACTGTATTTCTCATTTTTTCAAAAGTTATCTGAAATATTGTGGTGATCACATGAAGGGTCATATCCATAGAGAACAGCTGCTATCTTCCAATAAAAACAAAATTTTAACAAATTTGCAAGTCATCAGTGATATCAAACCCCACCTACTTTTAGATGTAGAATACTTTCATTCAGGCACAGGGAAATACTAACACTGCTACTACCATTTCTGCGTGGCCTCCCAATCCACTCTTGATTATGCTTCTGGGACAGGTACAGTTTCTTAACTATGTATTACATATTTTCCTCTTCAAGTAGATTTGTGCCTGTCCTTGGTAAAAAAAACCCCTAAATTTCTCTGCAAACTTACTACTGACCAAGAACTAAACATATTTCTTCAGCAAGCAGTATGTATTTGGAAAAAAATTAATTCTCAGAAGTCATGTATTGATGAGAGCTCAACAGACATTTAGGAGTAATGTCCTGAATGATTGGCAAAATAAAGTTTTCAATGTTGACTTCAAAGAATGAGTTACTTTACTTACGCTGTATGTGAATCAGCTGCTTTGGCATTTTAAATTCTCCAGGATATATAGATTCATAGTATGCAATATTACTTTCTGCTTCTGGAACCGGTATAACCATGTTATCCCTCTTCTCTCCATAGACTTGTTGTGCTGAGATAGCCCGCTGGAGATGATGTTCCTATAAACAAGAAAGTCAATATGAAAATCCAGGAAAATATTTTCATAACTCAAGACTTGTTAAGGTTGAAGGAAGTCTACTCCTCTGCAAATGCTCTCACTGTAAATACCAGAGCCCTGAGCTGAGGGACAGCCACACTCTGACCCAAAATGCGCTGCCCAAGCCACAGGGTTTCCCAGCAGGTGGCACCCTCATCTTACACACTCCCCACTTTAGCTTCCCGACCCTGCCAGCCAAGTCCCGCGTTCCTGGCACACCGAGCCACATAAAGCCATGATTAAATATATCTGGAGAGACACTTAAGATTGATTAGACACACAGATTATTACAAGTAGCTGCAGACAGATATTGACTCTGGTATTATTCTGTATTTGCCTTGGCCATTTATTGCCAGTGATGACAGAAGAGCAGGAAGGAGTCCTGCCATCACTGCCTGGGAACAGCAACTATTTTTACCTAGTGAATGATTCCTGAGGATGTTCTCATTTATTGTAATGCTTCCCATTACCATCCCTTTCCTTTTCCTAATCCATCCAACAATGTAAAAATGCAATCCATTCTTGCCACAGTTCTGTCAAAACAGCAATCAGTATCTGCAGGGTTTGTGTAGAGTTAATAACAAAACCCCACACAGCAAGATGTGTGCATGTTTCTAAATGGTTTACTGACAGCATAACAAGGCATTCTTTCCCCTGGTATCACTGCTGGGTTCTTAACATTTCTATACTGCTTATTTACTGTGCTCAGTAGACCAGTGCTGCAGTAGTTCTGTCAATACAACTCTCAATGAGGGGCTATAAACCGGTTCACTGAAATACTTGGAAACAGGAACTGCAGCAAAAGGGTGGCAGGGATAAGTTTTGATATTGAAGCAAAACTTATCAGTGTTCATCCACATGAACTTATTACATCGTTACCTGTCTGACTTCAATTTAATTCCTCTAGTACAATATGGGCAATTAAGACCTTCCGTCTAAACTTTAGAAGAGATAATCAAGAAAATTATAAAGTACTTTATTGTAAACTGCAGAGTAGGTGCAGCCTGAAACCCAAATGTGTGTTCCAAGCTGTAATTCTGCTGAAAGAAATTACAGGATTTTAGCTTATCTTCAAACAAATTGCAGAGATTTCTTTCACATCTGTCCCCTGGTTAAAAGGCTTCTTCACAGAAAGAGACTAATCATGAGATAAGACATAGTACACAGTTTCAAGTAAAAGTCACTGCAATGACTTTGATTCTCTAGCATTTCTTAAATCTATACACGTCACCTAGGAGGTGTGGCAGCTAAAATTCTTTCTTGGATACGAACAAAGTAACTTCTTTTCTACCTCTTAGTGAAGCACCACTCTCAGACAACTCAAATTTGTGTAAACTTTAATAATTGTTCAGGATTTTGTCTCCACAGCTACAACTGTTGCAGAATGGCGAATTAAGCTTTATCTGCATATAGCACAGTAGGATTCTGTATCAAAAACAGAGTAATAGCCAATGGCTTCTGAATAGCAGCAAAGGCTTACTGTTTTTATAACAGTTATCAAGGGTTTCTGGAGTATCCATCCCAACTTGTGTTTCTAATCATAAAAAAACCCTAACACTTTATTTCGGGGAAGATAAGGAGGCTAGACACTAAAGATTTCAATTTCTCTGATCCACCTCTGATGTATAAACAGACACAGCTAGTCAGCACCAGCAGCCTACATTTATTCATTAACAGGTTTTAGTAACAAGCATTTACAAAAACCGTACTATTCTTGAAACAGAGGCATACATCACAGTTTTGCCTGGCTCTCATCCCAATTACAATATACTCAGTACATGAGCAGAGAGCATTAGCAGATCTACATATTATGAAAACAACTGGATAAAATTTCCTCCACTGAAACAGTTAAGTTAATCTGCTGTTCAGATTGGTTTCAATTCATCACAAGAGACACTTCACTAAATAGAAGAAACTAAGCAGACAAGGCAACCTCTCCTTATATCTCCACGCACCAGGTTCTCACTTATTTGGACAAGCCAACAACAGCAACTTTGCCCCCCAACTTCAGTATCTCAGCTAGTGGCTCAGTGCATCTCTCTCTCTCGGTAATATATATAATCAAGTGCAATTGTTAACTCTGGAAACACTAATTTTTAACAAGAAAGCAGCATGTTAAATATCTACTGTTAACTAACCTATTACAGTTTACAGTTCTCATTCTGCAGTCATTCTCCACTGTGATTGAACAGCTGACAACTCCCACCCAAATTCAACAACTCATTCATCTGAATCCATAGCTTTCCATTTAAAAATGCAGTGGTTTCCTCCATTTGTCAGAATGATTTTTAATTCAAATCCTAATCAAACTTTCTGGCTGCCCTTCATGTTACCTCGATTTAATATGCAGGTATCGTAGTCCCAGACACTCCTGAACACACCAACAAGCATTTGAAGACCTCCTAAGAAATTTAACAAATATTTTCATTTTTTTCTATCTATTTCTAGATAAGGTTTTCCAATCAGATACATCTGTTTCTGTTCACTGCATAACAGAGGAGTATCAAAAAGCCTTTCTAATGCAACTATCCATTGGGTCCTGTGCCCTGCCACAGAAAGACATTAAATTTGATTGTTCTTGAAAACATCTTATTAATTGTTCATGGAAATTAATACTTTCCAGGTGATTACTGGGGCCAAATAATTTATATTCCCCATACTCCTCCAGGAACTGCTGTAAAGATAACTTGTTCGTAACCCTCTAGTTTCTACCTTTTCAACAGTCTATTGCCTGTTATGAGGTTTTGGGTCAGGACTTTTTGAGGGGTTTTATGTTTTGGGGTGAGGTGGTGGGTTTTTTTGGTGGTTTTTTGTTTTTTGTTAAGAGGCATGGTTGTAGTGCCTTTCCCCCGTCTCCTCTGAAATATCATCTGCCCCTGTGAAGTTCTCAAATAGCTGCGAAATTATTTCAGACTGTTTCTTTAAATTCCTGGGATGAATTTTAGGTGGGTTAGTCAAGCTTAGAGGCTGTAATTTGTCATGTTAGAAGGAAACTAAGCCACCACCACAATGTTCACTCTTATGCCCCTCACTGTCATTCTCCATATTACCACAGCCTTGTGTCAGACTGAATCTATAATGACAGCTTAGGGAATCAAATCCACAGAAAGCCATCTCTCTCCCATTATTTCCCCTGAAAACAATTAGAAACAATTAGTCTTCTAACAAACTGGATCCCTGAACTGCCAGGATGTGTGTGTGGAATGCAGTGGGGAAACAGAGAAGAAAGATGATTCCTTTTGGCAGCAGTTAGCTATTAAACTGCTTCACTAAATTAAAAAAGTCTTTTTAAAATGAATACCAAGGACAAAATCATCCACTAAAACTCAAGAAATATTTCAACCGTCTCCGTACCAAATACAACCAAGAAAGTTTCCTCTTACTATAAAAATTTACAGGATACGCGGACAAAATCATCCACTAAAACTCAAGAAATATTTCAACCGTCTCCGTACCAAATACAACCAAGAAAGTTTCCTCTTACTATAAAAATTTACAGGATACGCGGACAAAATCATCCACTAAAACTCAAGAAATATTTCAACCGTCTCCGTACCAAATACAACCAAGAAAGTTTCCTCTTACTATAAAAATTTACAGGATACGCTCATCTTACTCTGTACATTCATTGCTAGGTAGGTCTCACCTTGTTCCTTCTTTCAAAATAAACCTTTCATGTGAGGTTCACATACTATTTGTTCCTATTAATCAGTTTCCACTTTCAGTGTACTTGGATTTCTTTGTTAATGTATCCTTCTTATTGAAACACCATTAAAATAGCTGCATTTGTCTTACAAAAACCCCTCAGTCTGAACCGCTTAACACCACAGCAGCTTTGCAGTTTCTTCCCCTTCTATTCCAACTTGCTTCCCTTGGATCATTCATACATACCCTGTTTCACAACATGTACTCATTGAAGGTAGTTTATTCTCACTAAAACTGCCTTCTACTTTTACATTTAACTATTTTCAACCTATTAGTTAAGCTAATATCCAGAAAACCTTTAATCTTCAGTTGTCTTCTCTGCCTAACATTAAACACTATTGGAATTAAAACTTTGGGAGTTGGTTGTGCCATGATGCTAATTCAATACAGTTCTTTGAGAACGGTACTATTCCTCAAACTTCATTCCCTTTACATTGTACTAATGCTCAGCCAATTTTGTGTTTAAAGCTATTCAATGAGTTCATCCAAGAAAACCTTAAAAGCCTGCTCACTCTTCCCAGCATACAAGTTAGTTTTCCATCAGGTGAGCTTCACATAATGGCTCACCGTGTGGTCTGAGAATTCCAGCATCAAAGGGATGCAGTGGCAGCACTCAATCCAGAGACAGATGATGTATCAGGAAAGGAGCAGTTTCATCACTTTTTGCAAAACTCAGCCAGAAACATGACCTGAGGAACAGGCACTGATCTCTTTACTCTGGTGACCCGTGACAGGACCTGAGGGAACAGCTAGAAGCTGTCTCAGGGACAGTTTCAGTTGGATATTAGGAAAAGGTTCTTCACGCAGAGGGTAGTTGGGCACTGAACAGGCTCCCCAGGGAAGTGGTCATGGCACCAACCTGCCAGAGTCCAACAAGTATTTAGACAATGCTTTCAGGCACATGGTGTGACTCTTGGGGATGTCCTGTGTAGGGCCAGGAGTTGGACTCAATGATCCACGTGGGACCCTTCCAACTCCAGATATTCTATGAACTGCCCTTATTTGTCACACTATCCTCCTGTCCAGAAAATTATTTGGACAGTTAAAATGCCAACACTAACCGGATTACAGTGCTAGTTGTTTAAAAAAAGTTTGTCAACCACTTTCCTCCTTTAGAAGTTGTTTTTCTCTAATCAGAGAGTTTACAGGGAAAAGCCCACTGGAACAGTAATCCTTCTTCTGACTACCCAGAACGTAGCAAAACATAATGTACTTGAGACATTTCCTAAGTAAAATTATGTATTGATACCATTGGTTATTCTGTAGTCTTCCTTTCTATTTAATTTCAGGATAGCAAGTTTGTCCCTTATATCCACTCATACTGTACACTAGTATCACCATACACCTTCCAAAACACTGAGTGAAAGGACACTCTAAAACAAGTTGGCAGCAACAAAAGCACACGGGAAAGCAGAACAGAGCAACTTCCCTGAAGGAACTGGAACTTGTGGTCAGTTCTGCATTGGAGAGCAGTAGGACCACTCTCAAATGACAATGCAAGGATACAGGTGTAATTCTTTGTAACAAGTTTAGTACTTGCATGCTTGTATTTCTAGTACACTACATTAAAAAAAAAAAAAAGATGAATTACAACAATTAGAACACAAAAGAAAGGATCCTGTAATTGAGGTTCAACCTGACTACCAGAAGGCACACCTGCCTGCAAGCAGAAACAAGGAGAAACACAGCAACTGAAAGCAAACAATATTTGCCTCCTTTCACACATTGCTAATACTCCCTAAGTTTTTGGCAACATGACTGTGGGATTTTAAGTTAGTTACAGTTTCTGAAAGAAAACAGGCACTTAAAAAGCAGAGAGGTTTCTTTGACAAAGTATCTACTCTGCAGCACACTCAGGAAACCATATAGAAAGTAAGATAACCACAGCACAAAGCATTAAAAGACTGACATAACCCTGTCATTACAGCTGAACAAACCAAAGGCACAGAATGCATATTTATCACTTTAGAAGGAGAACTAAAGAAAAATGTTACTGCAGTTGCAATGAGTGAATTTTCTCAAGAAATTAAGCAACAATACACTGTTTTGTAATTTGACTGGCTTGCTTCCTCAAATAAATTTCTCCAATTATTCCAGAGCTCTTAGAAATACTCATTTAAGGCATATTTGCCTATGGAAATCACCCAAACAGCCAGCTATTAAGTACAGTGTGTAGATCAGAGCAGAAAGTCTCCCAATACTCCAAGCCTATGCTAAGCAAGGGAGTGATGTCTTTGCTGGAGGAAGGCACACACAGCAAATATAAATAGGTTTTTTTAAAATAGTGGTATTTTTAAAAAGCACACAGGACTGAGTTCAAGTCTGTACACATCAGGATCACATCTTTGCCTCTGAAATACAAAAACTAAACAAGAGTACACCGCGATTGATTGTGTCATTACTGAGAGCTAGGTCAAACCACTGACCACCTACTGGTCTCTGCAGAACTGCTGATTTACATCAGTATGACTGGGGAAATTCCTCTCACATACATCCCTTGCCTGACAGGACTGCTCTCCAAGGCTACCACCTCACAGTTTAAAAGGGACATCAGTTTCAACAGGTAGTTGTCAAGAAGCATTAGGTTCACAACAGTTACACTAAAACAAATCACAGTTGACACACAATCAAGTATACTAACCCGGAGATCTGTCTTTTTTAATACACATTTTACCTCCCAGCAGCTTGTGATCCAAATTTCTTTCGGAAAAAAACAAACCTTAAACACACATGAAGAATCCAACAAAACTGCAGCTCATCTGAAGCATAAACACATTACTCTATAATTAACATGGAATAAGAAAACATTAAGAATTGGAAAAATCAGTAGTTATTTACTTCATCCAGAGATGGTAAAATGGTACAGGAGCAACCTGATTCCAGGCTTATAAGGTAAAGATTTCTGGGTGCTAAATTTACAGGGATAATAAAAGTTCTCTCTCATATCAGCAACACTTACTGGGAGAAGGACAAAGGAGGGATACACAGCAAAGTTGCTACAAGACTCTGCTGCAGACCAAAACCTCCCAGACTTACTCACAGAAGGTACTACTGCAGCACTTCTATGACCTACTGCAACGCAAATCGCTTGCCAATCTCCACCTTTCCTTGGCTCAGTGACCTACAGGATACATATCCCATCTCTCAGCCATACAAGGACCACAATCAGGGAAGACAGCTCTTGCAAGAATGATGGTCAAGTTACACCAGAGAAAATTTATCCCCAGATTCAACCCAATAAATCTGTGCACAAAGAAGACAAAGGACTAAAACAACCAAACTGGCTCATTCTCATCACCTTCTCGTATTATCAGTTCTTAGCTGCCTTTTAACTCACTAATCAAACAATTTATATCCAAGATTAGGAGGAACATGGAGAGCAATCTCAGAGAATTACATGCAAAACAATGAAGTTTTCTGTTGGTGGTGGTTTGGGTGGGTTTTTTTTAATGCTATCCCATATTCCTCACTCACATAATTATTTCTCCCTTCCTAGAACCAATTCAGGCATTTGAAATATGTTCCTGTGAGACACTCCGGGGGTGGTTGTGCAGTTCAAAGGGCTCACACAGGGACAGGGAAGCATCAGCAATGCCGAAAACAAACTACAGAACACAAAGCCAGAACACAGGCACCATCTTAGATCAATGTAAACTGTTCAGATGTACTTCCTTTGCATTACTCTTATCTTCAGGACAGAAAGTGGTTCCAATGTCTTCTAGCAAAAACAGTCAGTTGCTCCTCAACAGCAGCTTCACAGGTTGTTACAGAAGCAATTATCACAGAAATATACCACACTTTTGCCTTTACTGCCTCACAGGCACATCCAGTCACACCTAACTACATGCAGAACAACAAAGACATTCTGAAAAGTTTGTTACAGCATTTGTTTCCAAACAACTGCTGGTGAAAAGTTCCAAACCTGACTGAAGTCATACTGATGAGGAATATCTGATTCTGCTTTGTAATGCACAGAAGTCATTACTTTCAATGGGTATTCTGGCACAAGGTAAAGCCCTTAGTTACACTGATCTTTGACTGGGAACCAGAATCCAACTCCTGAATAGCAGCTTGTAGATCTGGCCTTTGATCATGGCAAGGCAACCATTTTGTTGGTAAACATAAATGCAGCTTCAACCCTTTTGAATTCAAGTACATGCATATCATATAATATGTTAGCAATAGTTTAAATTTGGTTACACATGATCAAAACAGTAGAGAGATTGTGGGTCAACAAAGCAGCATTCCTTGCTCTCTCCCTGAGGAAACAGCAGATCACTTTCCTGCCCCTCCCTACCTGGCCCAAAAGCAATTGTAGCCATCCATCTGTTATGACTGTTAGTATATATGGGCACAGGGTGAACACCCCGTTATCAACTGAAGCTGCCTGAAGATTCACCCAAACCACATGGCTGTAGATCATCCCTTCTGACGCCACCAAAATCTCTCAATGCCCTGAATCATTCTACACAGTGGAGAAAAATGTTTCCTTGTTGTTACAGCAAAGCCTAAAACTTCATATACTAAACATGGAGGACGCTTCTGTTAATCAACTGATGTCAGTCTCATGAGTAGTCAATTAAGAAGGATTCCACTGTAATCACTAGAATAATTAGATCTCTGCTACAAATGCCAACTTAAAATAGCTACACAGGATTAAATAGGAACTGCACAGTGAAAATGTGATCTAATTTACTTTTAAAAAGGTATGGGTTTGTAATTAACAAAGTATCAAAAAAACCCTCACTCATTATTAGACTTTCTATCTAGAACACTGGTTAGAAATGAGGTCAGCCACACTGTCTTGAGTATTGTAGCAGACTACTTCTCCATGTTCAAAACAAACACTTCTAATAGTATGCAAAGAGTCTGTCTTTTCCTTGGAAAAAATCTTGCTTCTGTATTTGTTGACTTTCAGCAGCAAATCATTTACAACTTCTAGGAAATTTTCATCTGTTCAGTGAATGGTGGTGGAAGACACATATGCCACTTGACTCAGCAACCTAACATTAGTACCAGATATCATGACAATACCAGGAGAAATGGAGAGCAATTTGTTATCCTGTTACTAGAAGACTGAAATCAGTCTCATGTTTTAGATTACCTGCAAAAGAGGCAGAGATGAAGAAATAAATGAGATTGGCTGAAAATGTGCCAGAGGATAACATACAAAACCTAGGAACCCTAGGAATCAGGAAAACCCCAGTATTTAACACATACATTAATTATGCAGTACAGTTCACCTACATAATTTGGCACCTCATCTTTCCAGGAACAGGTCCTGTTTAGACTACTTAAAAATTTATTTTGCCTGCCAAATTGTCACCGCACAACATGCATTCAGAACCACAGGTCTCAGTATAAGTTTGAAGTATTTCGTTTGGGAATTGTTAAAGATCAAAACTAGAAGAAGGAGTTAAACCACCTCCTCAGTGTTGGCAATGGCCACAAAGATCACCCAACTTTTCCTCTGTAATCACTGTGGGACTCATGGAACTCCTCAGCCTAGGCACCGCTGTAACCCACAGAGGGAAGGGGAGTTACTCTTGGGTCACTCTTCTTGCTATGAGCTAAATCAGTTCATAAACAGGTAATGCAAAGACCAGGCCAAACTCTAGGGGAAACAATGGCAATGTTTTGTCTCATTACCAACAGAGTTAAACCAGCTCTGCTTGTCTCATGTTACTTTGCTGCACCAGACTTAACTGTAAACCTGTCCAAGTGACCCTTCCTTACCCCAGCCTGCTGTTTAAGCCATGTCATCTGCGAGACTTCAATGGAGGAAAACTATTTCAGTTATCTATAAAAAGCAGAATATAGTCTAATAACTAAGCAATTCCCCCCTAAAAAAGCTTTCTAAAGAACATACTAAGATGCCTTTAATGTACTACGAAATTACTCCAGGGTATGATCTCCACACTGAAATCAGACTGTCACACAAAGTGAACTACATTTTTATAGTCTGCAGGAATAGAGTTTTTGGGATACAGTCTACAACTGCACAAGAACAGCTCTTAGAATTCAAACTTTCCTTATCAGTTTTCAGCTATAAAATCATTTAGGAGAGCCTGGATAAGTCTTCACAGCAAAAATATTTTCCCTTTCTATGTGGAATATGGAAGCAGAACTTCGAGATAACGTCATCAGTTGACTCATAATAAAACAGTATCAAGTTTCCAAGTTAAAATATAAATGCAGTGATCTCTTGCTGCTTGCTTAAAACATTACTGTGCATTAACAATTCTTTTAACTCAAGTAATTTTGGATGGCAAAAGCTTACGTTTGGATTCCAGCATTTTTACTAGTTACAGGGACTCGATACTGTCAAGAGTACTCAGCACCCAAAAAAAAGCAGTGTCATCTGACTAACAAGCAACATGGTAGCCCAACTTTGCAGCAAACAAGTTTCTATTCTGTTTCGCTACTCTTCTGAACAATACTAATATGCAGATGCACACAGGGCTGTGTCTTCCAACACAGACAGGAGGCTCAACTATTTCAGTTACAAATCATCATAGAGTACTATACACAGCATCAGGTGAAATGAAAGCCTAAGTTATAAATCTACATTTTGATAGCAGATTTAAAAAGTAGTCAACTCTGTCGGTTGGAATTTTTTTACATTTCTCCCCAAGATTTTTGTATCAACTATGGAAAAGCAGTAAGTCTATCACTCCTTCTGCAGCACTTGTTCCTCAGACCAGGTTCTCAAATGATTCTCATTAAACCAACTCTCCTTCTTTGAGTATCTCAATCTGGATCCATTAATCAACTTGAGCAGCACTGTACAATCAAAAGAGGTAAGACAACGAAAAACAACAGGAAAAGGAACAAAGCCATAACATAGTCTGAGCAGCACCTCTATCTCCAAGCATTAGTCTACTGAAGGCTCAAAAACATTCCCTTCCACAGGCTACACTGCACAAACTGCAGAGATAGCTTCACAGATCTACACATGGTCAAAGATTCTGAAGAAAGCACAAGTCCAAGAACATGATTTACCTGGTTTCAGTTTGGGGTGGGGTGGGGTGTGGAGTTTGTTATTGTTGGGGGTTTTTGTTTGTTTTTTTCACGTATTAAAACCAGATCTTGAAAACATTACCTAGAGCTACTACTTTTCCCTTAAGAATTTGCAGTAAGACTCCAAAACTCAACATTACCTAGAGTCTTACTGTCACATCTCTGAACACCAAAACGCACAACTACCTCAGGACTTTAAAGAAACAAATGTCCAATCTGATTGACTGTGTGAGCCTAAATGCCAGGCACTGCTAGTAACCAAACTCTTCAAATAATGCAGAAACATTTTTGGACACTAACTGCAAGACAAATGTGCATTTTGCCTAACACCTCGAAAAGGAGTCCATGGGCATCCCCACCAAGGACAGTAAGAAAGCATAAAAACCACAACCATACCTCCACAGCTGTTCTCTCCAAGCCACAGCATATCAGAAACTGAAAGAAGTCACATTTATTTTAGTCTTTATGTTCAGCAGTCCAATAATTTCTTTCCTCTACGAACTTTTTAGACCAGTGTGCACTATGCAACTCTAAAGTTCAACAGGATTGAGAGATACTCAACACATGCACAATTTTATTTTGCTCATTTGCCTTCCCCCTCAACCAAAAATAATAACAAAAAAAAAGATAAATCAAGGAGTGAATGGGATTTACACAGGGTCTAAAAGACACAAAACTAAAACAGCTGTACCTTCCCCTAAGATTCGTTCATTTACAACATTCTTGTCAGGTTTAAACTGTAAAGTACAGTTTCATTACTTCAAGCAGTCACTCACACTTAGAAACTAATAAAATTTGATATTTATACAGAATGTTATACAATATTAAAGTTACGTGGGAACAGGAAGTCATCAAAACCATTAATAAGAAAATCAAGTATCAACATTTGTCTAAGTTCATTCATTCACGAGGTGAGGCTCAGGACCTCAGGTCAGACAACCAAAAATAAGTTTGCCATAACAACCTAAACAGACTAAGCATCTTTTAAGAAATCATACATGCATTCCACATAAAAAGCTCATGGGGCAGTCCAGTTATAAAAATTCAAGCAATGAGCTTATCTATGTATTTCCTGCTACAGATGTCAGTCTTATGTTTGCAAATCTACATGTTTAGACACCTTCCTTAGCATGGAATGAACATTGCTACATCTGAATGCACTACTTCGAGCAGAGGCCTGTATTAGGTTGAATAGCTTAGACAAAACACCAACTTAAAAGTTTCCTGATCAGTAAAAATACGTTTTGAATGGTAATCTCTTAGGAGTCAGACACCAAATAATTTTTCTTCACAGATCAGCTATTTATGGTGACTTGTAATCTTCAGGTTTATTTAGACTGCCTTTAAAAATGGAAGACAGACTAGAATTTCAAATTCATTACCTTCTACATGCAATTATGATCAAACTTGTTTTTAAGGCTGGTACAAACACTGCGCAACAAAGACAGTAAAGACATACAGAAGAAGAGAGGAAAGAAAGAACAACAGGAGAACAGATGTGAATGGGAAAGGACAAGCTATAAGCTCAGGGTATTCTTAAATGCCACTGTTATTATTCTCTCTGTGCATACAGAGTGAAGTGTTTGACTGGGACAGGACTACTGAATGTCATGTCCAAGGAGAGTCAGCTGAACCCCATCATGCAGGTCACAACACAGACCCACTGTTACTGATGCACACTATTACTGATTCTTAACGGGCAATTCCCGGCAACAGGGGAATAAAGTTACAGTGGTATGAATATCCATGATTTAACGTGTCTATACAAGACACAGAAATATATTAAGTGCAGCAGACATTTTAGAGACTGCTTTGTTTCTTTCTCAAATACCAAGTCCAAGAACACAGCCAATCTATCAGCAGAGAAACACATACACAGGACTTCAGAAAGCATTCTCATATGATATCCCACCTCCCTCTCACCACCTAATGCCATGTAAGCAACCAGAGGCTGCAAGGTATCTGTACTTTTCATAAATTCATTAAGTCCCTTCTGTGCAAGCCACACTACCATTAACAAGTATATTTATAAAAGATTTTTAGCACATTGTATCTTGAAAAATACCAACTTGACACGGCACACACTCTTGGAGAATAAAATTCAGAGCTGTCTAAAGCATTATACTTTTAAATTACCAACTACAGTTTCAGTTTCATACAACTTACCACATTAAATGGCTTGATTTGGCTTACAGTAACTGCAAGCCAAAGTAAGATGATATTCCCTTCATTCCTGGACATAATACTGTTGCCAAAAGCTGGCTTGGGATCTCAAATTCCAATTCTACCTGTACATACAGTATCATCTGCTACAGGGGTAGTCTTATTTCCTTTAAACTCACAGCAATGAATCCCAGCTAACAACATCAGGTAATGTCAATGCATAATTCATATTGCGTGAAAGGGCACAGCATTGAAACAATCTGGAGTTAACTTCTCAGCCAGCATTTAGCCTTACAACCATCTGATGAGAAATTACATCACAGCCTAACTGTGCACACTCACTCTCCCTGTTAATGGTGGGAATAAACCACAAAACCAAAACAAACATCCAGCCAGTATAAACATGGAAGAGAACTCTACACACACACCTGACCACAGTGTAAAACAATCTAGGGTAAGAGACTCTCTCCAGCAAAATTATTGCTAAATCTTCCCCTTCCATCTACTAACTTCTAGAAGTGCTTCTTATATAGCATTTTTTTGAGCACAGGTCAAGTAAGAGGTCAAACTCCCTTTACTGAGAGGCAGGACAATGATATTTATGAGAACATTAACACCGAAAAACATTCAAACTATTGTTCTCTAGGAAATAATACTAGGAAATTACAATTTAACAGAAGCCAAAATAAAATTTCACATACCCCAATATTTTTAATTTTTCAAATTATGAGTTAAGTAAATCTCTGAATACAGCATTTAAAAATAATCAGGTTACTAAGTCATGCACCAGAACCTTTTTTTACCTGCTGAAATTAATCACTAATGAAGAGACTGAGGACTTGGTTTTACAGCTTTGTTTTTTTTATAGGCTCTCATTTTCCAATGGGAATATCCATGAATGTTTTTTTTAATTGCTTCTGGATGGCTTCGGAACTTCATACTATCCTGCCATATGATAACAAAACTTACCTTCTGATGGTATTTGTACCACAACACACCCATGTCATCAACACTGAAAAAAACTATAGCTAGTAGATATTTGTTATTTTCCTCAGTAACAGAAACTTATTAGGAGCACTTCAGACTCCTTCCTCACCAGTACTCCTCCAGTACTTACCAATATCATTTCTAGGATATTCTGTAGCCCACATTCCAAGCACCTAAAGCCCTCAAAGCCAACATTTCACAACTACCATCTACTAGCACAAAGTCTTTCTGCAGTGAAATACAGATGCCATAGAAAATCAGGCCAGATACAAGGGTTCAACTGCAACAAACCTCACTGCTTTCTGTTCCAGTCCAAGATATGTCAAATTTGTTTTCCATATTTAGCTACCATTAAGCTAATTTCTAAACATCTTCTCAAGACAAGACACTTCAGAGGAAATAACTCTATTTCAGAGGAAAGCTGAGAGCATGAACATGCAACAGAAGTTCTGTTAATCTTGCTTATCTCACAGCCCTGGTAAAGATTTGTTAGACAGAGGTGTTTTGTAAGCATGCGTCTTTCACAGATTCTCTCTTCACACACATTTCTTTCTCACTGTACAAACCTCACATTACTGACAAAAAAGGGAACTTGTTTTACTCTAGTTTTGGTAGCTCAGGTTTCTTTCCCTCATACATACACCATGAAAATAAAGTCTTGCCTATAGACTTGAAGTTCTAACTATGAAAAACATTATTTTCCCAAGGGGGACCATGAGTATTAAACTACCTTTAATCCTAATATCTGAACAGTCTTATTTAGTATTTGGCCTACTTTGAGACCACAGCATCTTCATCAGAAAACAGAGCAAGTGCACTAATATTAATAAAAACTTTAACAAGATAAAAAGCAAGAGAAGGTCAAACAAAACAAGGTCATCATGTTTGGCGAACAACACATGAAATTAAAAAAAAATAAATAATTGAGAAACACACCGGAGTGCATAAATGCATCCGTAAGTATTTGAAAGATCCAACGCTTTTGTATAACTAACCTGCTTAAGGATTCCATACAAAATACAAAACATTCTGCAGGACTCAAATTCAAGTTGGCTCTTACCAGCACCCTTACTCCTAAACTTTCCACTAAAACCACCCTGCTGTCTTAAATTCATCTTTTACAAGATGCATCATATCTAAGTTACTGAATCATAAATATTGTAAGTCATATCACAATACTGCACAATCTTCTTCCTGAAGCCAGTTCCAGTTTTCTGCCACTTTTCAGAATTCTTTTTCTTGTATTTAAGTATCAAAAAGGCACACAGGACATGTCCTGCTGAAATGCTAATACAGGACTAGGGGTGGAGAGGTGTTTAAAAGCCACATTTCTTAAGTATAAACATGAAAGCACCAGGGAAACCAGGAATCCAATTTTATTACCAGTGCTTAAAGAAACTTAGGAAGGTGAATCAAACTAGAGAATTTAGCAACACAAGAGAATGGGACATTTCGAATAATTAAATCTTGGGAAATGCCTGGAAGAAAAGATGTTATGTACTGTGTAGGCAAATTGACACGGGGAATGATAATGACACAAAGTTTAAAAAAAAATAAAGTCACATGAAGTGCATCCATGCCTACGCTGAGAAAGGCATTTTCAGTAAGACTAACTGCAGATCAAGAGTTTAGAAAACCAACACAACACCCTTCTTCCCCTTCCTAAATAAGTTTTGCATCTTTAATGCGCAATCACTACACTTTCATAACAACAGTCTGGCACAAAATCCTCAAGTTCCGTAAAGGAAAATCTGGGGGGAAAAAAGCCTATGCAGAATTCATCTTTGCACGCTAACACCTTCCCAGCAGCCACACTTTGAATTGAACATCTGATCAGTAAAAACTCTGAAGACTACTGCTCTTCAAATCATAACAGAAAACAAGACATTAAATGTGTGTATAGGGCAGCCTTCAATACAAATCTCTCTCCTCAAATATAAGCTTTCAAAGTCTTCCAGGCAGGCTACAGTATCTCTAACTGATTTACATTTACAACTTGGAAGGAACAACCTTGAAGTCTTCAAATGGATATAAAGGTACCAACTCAAACAGATATTGGAAAGCAATCCTTTCCAACAACACCCTCTTGACAGCTTCCAATTCAAAAAGCATTAATTTCTTAACTCCTGATTAAATATAAAGGAAACAAATCTTTAGGAGTGGTACTTAAGCCTAAGAGGATCATTTCCTCTCACACTCAAGATACCTACCTGTAATTGAAGAAAATGACAGACCAGAAAGTTTTCAAACTTTTACTCTGTCCTCAATTCATGCAATTCACCTTCCCATATTTAACTGGAAAGATCCTCCCAGAACACAGTTAGTTCTTAAAAGCACATAAAGCTGAGTACACAGAAATACACATGCACTGGTGGAAGGGAAAGCAGCATACTCACTAAACAGAAGAATATATACACAGACACAAGAGCAGCAGGCAGCATTTTCTTCCTGATGCATTGGTTATTTGATGTGTTCCTTGACACTAAAGCTGGTTTTTTTCCTCTTAAAAGTGCAATGTGGAGATGTTATTAATATTCTTCTGCACACAATTAATACCCAATCCATCGCCGAAATACATTAAATGACAGATCAAAGCTGCAAAACATTCAAGATAACTTTATGGGGTTCCTCCTTAAGACCGGCAGTGAAAATTCCCAGGACTCCATGCAAGTCTGGCTTAAAAATGACAGTTTACCTGACAGCAGCTCCTCTCCCTTCAACTCCAAACCCCTGCCAGCTGCTGTACTTCTTGTGCTATTAAGAATACTGCTAACAAAGTTGTATTTGTGGGCATCTCCCTTTCCCCAGCTTAATGTAAACAACTTGAGATGCATTTTTGATTCCAATTGTTAAACATCCTCATTGTACGTCAATGAGTACTTAGGAAGTAACTTTTTTACCTCAAATCTGAACACGGACAACTGGTCTCACTCTAGTTAACCCTGCTATGCAGAAAGCCACTACTGTTCCATGTCTTCTCTGTGTGCAATTATTGGGAAGTCAAGAACACAGTAAATTAATTTGAGCGTGCATACATCAAACTGATTCCTTAAGAGCAGTCTACACATAGCTTTTCTAAAACAACTTTCTTAGGTGGAATTAAACTGCTGTTGTATACATACATAACTCTTAGAATTGAATCATGGAATAACTTGAGTTGAAAGGGATCATGAAGTTCACCTCCTGGCTCTGCACAGGACAACCACAAGAATCACACCATGTACCTGAGAGCATTCTCCAAATGCTTCTTGAACTCAGACAGGATTAGTGCCATGATCACTTTTCCTGGGGAGCCTGTTCCAGTGCCCAGCTACCCCTTGGATGAAGAAGGTTTTGTTAATATCCAGTGTAAACATTCCCTGACACAGTTTCATGCTGGTAAGACTATTTAAAGTGTCCTAATTATCCTGCTTTTAAATAGAAGAACTTATTTCAATGTTACATATTACAGACAGTAAGCAAACTAAAGTTTGCTAATTCATATCCTCCATAATTTCAAAATAGAATTTGGACCTCCTGGAGAGGCCTCTGATACACATAACCAAGACCTGCTATTTTCTGAAAGCTTAAGTATTTTCAGCGTTACTTTAGAGCATGATGTATTCACCTTCACCATTACGTGCTTAACTGACAGAATCTACAGAACTAACATCACCTTACCAAACACTCTAACAGCAGGCCCCTGCTCACAACTTCAAGTTTCTGCTTGACTTCCCTGCAGCGTACGAACAGGACACCTAATATGATTCCTAAATTTCTACACAGAATGGCTAGCTTCCAGGTAGTTGCCAAATCCCAAAGGCATAAACTATACTTCTTGTTCTTAGATGAATGAGTAAATTTTGCTGCTTCTGATTTCTGACTGGAACAGGCAATCCCATTCCAGCCTCATATAAATTGCACCAAACTCTAATAGAAATCTATGCCACCATCCCCACTTTGACTTTAATGGAAAACACTGCTGGCACAGGTGGGTTTCATATCACAGAATTAGCAACTTCTTCAGGCAGGTAAGACTGTGCATAGACTGCTCACTATAGAAGACTCCATCAGCCAAATTTCCTAACTTGCATAAATGTTCAGGTACTTAGAATAACTTCCAACATTAAACATAAGAGAACAGGAAGCTTTGGTGTAACTGAAGATGGAATATCCAGGAAGCTGTCACTGTTACTAAATAGTAGGGACCTGGGCAGAGAGAAAGAGAGAGAGAGAGAAGGGAAACTTTTCATCACCTGAATGTTTTGAGATAGTATGGAAGTTCTCTTATACTTGCAATTTGGCCACACTTCTCACAAGCTGTCACATGTTCTCTCTCAAAATTCTCTGGTTGAGGATCTCAAGTCTTTTTCACAAAGGTATATCAGAGGTAAGCCACTAAGCTCAATACCACACTAAAAGGTAAAGTAAAGGTCGTTGAATGAGCTCACAGAAAAATCTCTTGCAGCTATGAACTGAGGTGTCTGTAGACTGTTGCTTCAAGACAAAATTGCAACAAGCCCTTGTTTCATTGTTCCACTCCTATCAAATTAACAAACACATAGGTTCTTGGAAATCTAATCAATGAGTTAAGTGTATTTAAAGTTAAGCACAAAAAAATCATTAGACTGGTATATAAAATTAATGCCTCCTGCTATGAGTGAGCAGAAAAGCTGGATGAAGGGGAACATGACAAACAGGAAGCAATGCTCTTCCAAGTTTACAGAGCTCATGAATCAAAGAATATGCAAAATAGGTCTCCTCTCTCTCCATTTGCTTCAAAATACCTTAATGTTTCAGTTGTCCTCCTCCAAGAAGAGGACACTAAAGGAGTTCTGTTACTCTATTTAAGATTTCAGGACTTTGCAACTGAGGAGGGGAGCATAGATTCACTTCTGTTAGTAAGCAAAAAACTTTACAGGGAGTTTCCTGACAGCAACTAAAAGAAAAAAAAAAAAAAAAAAAAAAAAAAAAAACACCCAGAGTAAAAAC